>VZRU01002664.1:0-38886 GCA_013398155.1 Pedionomus torquatus | reverse complement strand
AAAGAAAAAAAAAACAAAGAAGGAAAAAAAAAAGGAAGATGAAATAAAATAATACTTGTAAGCTGTCTTATACAATATGTGCTGTTGTTATTCCTTGTGTGGGTAGCATGGGTCTGTTGGGGATTGGGGATCAGGATCTGCTGTTCAGGAGGCACAAGAGCAGCAAGCACTGCCTGTACACATGTATAAACAGCTGAAGAGATGAGGCTCAAGACGAAGGCTGGGATTTCCATGAGCAGTGCCAGAAGCAACAGGGCAGTGCATAAATGAGAACACACAAGCCGTCAGAATCAGTGTAACCATGTCTCTATACTGATAACGTTTTCATTTGGATGCAAAAAAATGAGTAACAGTCCTCTTCCTGGGCTAACTCACTTGCCATCATGAGCCCAGGCTCTACGCAAGGCTAAACTAGTCCCAGGCTTCAAAATCTGGGTCTCCATTCTTCTGGTCTTCCACATTTCTGGGGAGGCTGGCATCCTAGCAAGGGTTTTGGCTTGGTCCTTGCTTTGGAAACTTTAACATGACCAATGCTCTTGAAGGAATGTCTGAAGCAGTCCATCACGAGAAATAATAGTGCCTCAAACAAGGTACAATTTTTTTTATGCGAAACAACTTTTTTATTTAATATCCCATTTGTCTTACAATACCTTTGCATACAATACAATATATCGTATAAAAAGCCAACCTGCCAACACATTCGTGTTGCCTTCTTGGTAAAGTGACAAAGTTATAGCAAAAAGACAAATTAGCCTATTTTTCTGGAAACAAATTTCAGTATTTCTTTTTGTTTTAGTCCAGAAAACAACTGCAGTCGCAATCAAGAACCTTGTACAGTACAACTGGATGAGAAACTTCTAATCAAATCAACATACAGCTATTTTTTCTTAGTCACTATGGTAGCAAACTCTTCTAAAAACACATTATCTAGCTATTAGAGTGATGAACAAGTGGTTTGTTCTAAGAATGGACACCGAATGCTTTTCCTGAATCACATCGCACCATTTCCATGTGCCGGGAAATGCTATCGGTTGAATAACAAGGAGTTATCCCCACGGTGGAAAGGGCTCACATTCTTATTCCTATTTATTAGTTGAGCTGTTCCCTCACCTCATGTGTTCAGTCCCCGAACTGGGCACAGACAGAGGTCAGGCAGCCAGGTCCTTGCCTTGCCAGGGCTGCCATCATTCACCTGGGACGGTGACAGGCTGCCCGAGCCATACACCAAGACCCATACGCCAACACCGTGGCTCTGCTAGCCAAGCCCCTGGGCTAACGGGTACAGTTGACAAAAGGCATCTTGTGTGCAAAGCAACAATAACACCGGCTCGGCCACGAGCAGGGCCACCGTCAATGTTTGATGGTAATCACCAGGGCAGAGCCACCAAGTCACACTGGTGACGCTGCAGCAGGTAGTGCAATTTTAGAACTGTACAAACAGCATCACTAGCGTTAGCAACCTGTACCCTACCTACAGCTATTTATTTTGTACTGAATGCTGCACGTTCCATTTATTTCCTATGGTCGACTCAGAAAAAAAAAATTAAAAGGCAGTTAACTTCATGGCAACTGTTAAGAGAAAAAAAACCAACCACCACCACACACCATAGATAACGTGAAGTGACACATCAGTACCCACTCACGCTGCTTCCTCTTTGTGCGTGAACTCTTCAAAATCACTTCTAAAAACTTCCAAGTTACAGTCTAAATGGAAAGTCCCCCACCTCGGGAAGTGGCTGAGTAATTCTGGGCCAGACACTCTGCAACTCCTTGCTGGCACTTCTGCTTTGTTCCCAGCTACATGTGGCAGCTGATCTCCTGCGATGGACGCGTGCACACCCACAGCCGCCTGATGCAAGGGGATGTGAATCTGGGGTCACCTTTGCATCACCGAGAATTTCATATGGCCAGAAAGCTGTATCACAGCTTTTGGGGAGCTCTGTTCCTGACTATGCAGGGCTTTGAAGTCAAGGCATCACCCTTTGGACTGAAGAGCTCTCCCAGTCTCAAATGGGTCTGTGTGTATTTGTGAGCCAGCCTGTTCCACATGGCAAAAGGAATGAGCTCAACACTAACTCCAGAGTTACTCCGCCACAAGCAAAGCACAACTGTGTCCCTTTGTGTTACGGCACACTGCAGAAGCAGCCCAGCAAACACACCTCTGGGTCACGCTCCTTGGAAATAGCCAGCATTTCCTACCTCTAGATCTATCCCCCCAGGTTCAGCCCGGGATCCACAGGCTCCCAAAGGAAGAACCTGCCAGTGAGGCAGTTGCCTGAGTGCTACAGCCTGCAAATTGAACAGAAAATCCATGCAGTTAACAGAATTTAGTGTTCCCCTACATATCCTAACTTTTCACCTTAAATCTCTTTTTAAATATATATAGAGATAGATATATATGCTGGTAATCTCTCTTTATACATCGATATGACAGCTGACAAACTAATACATAATTGGTAAGAGTTCTACAATCTCTTGGATTGACACTAATAGAAAAATGGTATTTTAAAATAAGGTGCTCAGTTTTCCATAACAAAATCAAGTAATGTCACAAGGCTACTGGATTTTTCCATGTTCCTTCAGTACTTCAACCTTAACATCTGGGCTGTCACTCAATAAATGTCACTGAGTTTTAAGACTTTAGGCCATCTCTGGGCTATCTTGCTTATCAAATAGTTCATAGCTTTGACTACTTCTTAAAATTAACCATATTCATCACAAACTTACAAAAGGTTTTTGGATGGGCAGCTGCATCTATTTTCATGGGGCTCCATTAATTTTGGCAAGGCTGTTTGCACAAGAATTAGTCACTGAGCATACCTTATCTGAGTACATCCTGGACCAGAACAACTGTATCATCTGCTTTATATTTCTAAAACAACATTAGCAAAACAGTGAGTAAATACATTTTAAAAGTAACACAGTGTTGCCCTGCTTCGCCTCAGAAATATATCTACATGAATGGATATATTAGTTTTTATATGGTAGGCATACAAACACAAATCAAGTGTAACTACTTTGTGAAGGCTTCTGAGAAAAGCTTCCTCGTTTCTTACTTAGAGGATATAGTTTTTGGAGTTACTGTTCATTCAATAAAATTTTATTTTACATTAATACCTGAGAGTATGGGGGAGAGTAGAAGAAATAATTCATAAATTCATTGCTCCTGATCAAAACTGTATTCTTTAGAAGCAGCATGGGAACTTTAACAGCAATTGCAATGATGGATTTCACCAAGTGCTTATGACTCAAGTCAGAATTTCATTTCATTCCTATTAGTACTGCAAGAAAAGCCTCTGTGAATGATACCATCCCCATTCTGCTTCTTTACAAAAAAAGCATGCACAGTATAAAAATAATGCTGCTCTGCAGATGAAGATTGTCATATAGGTTCTAGAAACAGCCATTTTTAACTAGTTTAGCACAGAATCTCCCTTTACTGTTTTCAGTGTTAAAATACAAGCTCTTCCCCTTTCTCTAAACCTGCTCTAGCACCAGCTACTGAAGGTTCAAGGTCAATATTTACCAGCGTTAACACTAGTAGAGCTGGCCTTCACAGATCTTTATAATATTTTATATATTAAAAATTTCAAGTCAGATTACAAAGGATTTTCTTGTTGCCACGAATCCTGGTATATAGACAGCAGCAATAACCCAGAGAGATATAGAGAAGAAAAAATAATTACTAGGTTGAGGTATGGACTCAGGGTAGGCAAAGGAGCGACCACAGTCAATTCTTAGCATCTCGACAGCCAGCATTCAGTTAACTATGAAGCAGCTAAAGATGGTCTGGGCTTGGGCTTTTCAAACACAAGCAAAACTATGAATTTCATCAACATAGTCCTAAAAAGCCAACAATGACTCCTCTTGCAAGATGAATGACAACCACCACATGGTCAGACAGATTTAGCCACTGCTTTCCCTTGATTTCAACAACCTATTCTAGCTTTTGCTAGACATGCTGCTGGTGCCCAGCCTGGATGACCAAACAAACTTCCATCCTTTTCATCTCTACTGTAGGAGGATTGGTATGAAAATGGGACAGAGAACTCACAAACAGGCTGAGCTAGGAAAGTGGGAAACCGGCTGTTTGCTGCAAAAGCTGAGACGTGGGCTGGGAGAAAGCAGTCTGAAAACTGCCAACGAGGGACTGGAATCTGCAAGAGTCCAGGACCATTGGTAACACCAAAGCAGAGGAACTGAAAGCAGGGCAACTTTCTTCTCTACCCTCATGCTCTTGTGCCCACCCATAGCCTCTATTCTTAGTCTTCAATCTGCTTTGATCCCAGTCGACATGCAAGTTTGGAAATAATTAATTAAACTGACCTGGAAGACAGCCTCTAAGCTGTCAATACTCCCTTTAAGTGAAAATGGCTGGAAGTCATTCCTTTTATCACAGTAATAGAAATGAACCTATCGCTCACACTGTAAAAGTTGTCATTCAGATAGGTTTGCAATAGGTCACACCCAGTATTTCCAAGCAGTGTTGCATATTTTAATAACACAGTAAAGACAGTTTATTATTCATTACTTTTTTGAGGAGTGAAAACTATGAACAATGCATGAAAGTGATTGTGCTTCAAACTATTTTTATTTACATTACATACCAGTAATCTGATATTTAAAGCTAACTCTTCAAACTCCATTCTCTTTGTAAACACCAGACTCAGTTTCCATAGTAACAACCTTCATTTTTAAGAGCTTTATGCTGTGGTCAACTCAAAGGTAAAGAAAATCACACGCTGATTCTTGCTTTAAATTGTAAATTTTTAGCACTCTCTATTTTAACTTTTATGTCATGAGGTTTCTCAAAAAATCTCACAAAGGCCGGCTCATTTAATAAGGACGCCAGAATCTGTTCAAAGGCAAAAGACCATTCATGGTTCCCTCTCAAACCCTGTGCTCTGTTGCCTTCAGTCTGCTCAGAGCTGCTTTCCTCCTGCCCTTTTCTGGGGATTTCAGCAGGCACTTCCACAATGGCAACTGGACTTTTGACTGGTGATGTGGGACTCTGCAGTCTTCTCCCAACTTCTTCCATTTTCAGCAGGAGGCTGGTAACCACTGCTATAGCCCGATATAACAGCTCCTCCTCAGGATCCCCATGGAACAGATTGTACAGAGTTTTTGAGAACTGGATGAACTGAGACTACAGAGAGATACAGCAGAGGTTATTCAGAGAAAACACAACTGTCCTGTTTCACTACACCTTGCAATCTCAATCCAGTGCCTGCTGCTGCTGGGCACCTGGTCCAACAACTGCTCTAATGGCAATAAGGGCATGGACCAGCCCTGATAAACCTAAATGTGCCTCAGTCCCTTTCTTTCATAAGCTTACAATTACAGCTGGTTAAAAAACCCCAAATGATTAATGTAGATCTGAAATTTAAGGGATCCTACAAATCACTCAGAAAACTACCAACAGGACTTAAAGAATAAACAGCAAAGACAGATTTAAATTGACTCAGACAGACAGTTTACCTGATTCATTCTTGGCAAATCCTTAATGTTTTCTTCTTTTTTAAGAAGTTCATCTTGCCATTGCTTCAGATATGCCTGAATATCAACCTTCCCCTTCCCTGCTCAAAAAAAAAAAAGAAAAAATAAAAAGAAAAAAGAAATAAAAAGAAGGAAGTGAACAAACAAGAACTAAGAGGTTCCTGTGAGGGACGATGAGCAAAAGAACTCACATCACAGGATCAGAGTTTACCCTCTCACCCCACAGGACAAGACTTCTAGAAGTAGATATAATGTTAGCACTATGCTAGAGATGAAGTCACCCAGTATATTTTGTCACCACACACTTTACCAGCTCTATTCCCCCAAAAGACACACAGTTACAAACTGTGTCTCCACGATTCTTTACCTTTCTCTGGGCTGCTCTTCAAGGAATCACTTTCCAGACTATCCCCAACGGATGAAACTACAGTTTAGGGGGAGAAAATGAAGAAAGAGTTATTTATTAGAGAAAGGAGGAACAATGGTTCATTTGCTTTTATCAAAAATTCCTTAGGAGCACGTCCCTTACTGACCCCTAAGTTTTCAATACTGATTAAGGCAAAAAGAAATGCGTGGTAAATTTTGTATACTTTTTATAAAAATAGAAGCCACCTTGAGGCTGGAGACCACAAAAGAAACTGCAATCAATTATATCAAACAAATAATCTTCTTAATGTTCATGGTCCATGTCTTGAACAGTGGTGGGAAGAGTACTCCTGTTATAAACAAGGTGGGATAGCTTTTAAAAACCAAAAAGGATCAGCTTTCTAAAGTAAAGCTGCACAACTTTCCAAACAGAATATTTAATCGGCTCCATGAATGCAGACCCCATGGAACTTTTTTTTTTTCAGCTGACTTGGTTTAAGACAGAAGCAAAGGATTTTTAAATACTTGCTTACATATCTCAAAGTAATTATGAATTAGGATATTTTATTTCTTGAGGTAGGAAATGTCATCCCTTTATGCCTTGAATGTAAAAGTGAAATGGTCATCACGTCAACCACCACTTCAACAGGTTGCATGTAAACACCTTTGGCCTTTGAATTCAATCACACCAGCTATCCACAAATTCTGCGCTGTTTTGTAAAAATGTAACTATCTGCAGAAGATCTTTGCAGAGGATTCTTGTTAACAGGGATATGACTTAATGGATTTACAAGTTTTCAACACAAGATCATTAACAGATTCCTTTTAATAGTTTGTGAGAAAAGCCTCACACTCTGGAGCTTACCACTGAGTTGGCTGAAGTGGATGAGTTCTTCTTTTGAAAGATCACCACCTTTGGAAGGACTTAGAGATTCTACTTCAGTAAAAGCTGCAATAAATAATACAAACTGGTTGTCTAGGGGCTCCCAAAGCCCCTAGATAAAGTGATAAAAAGCAAAAGTTTTGTACAGACAAATGATCCCTAAGAAAAGAAATGGTGTTGGAGAAGATTGGTCCTTCCCAAAGAATATATCACTCTGGGAGAAATATATATCTGCATTACAGCTATGGACTGCACTATAGCCAGGACTGGTGGCAACAGGAAGAAAAGTAAAGCTAAGAGAAAAAAGGAAAAAAAACATGCAAAGATGATAAAAGCCAGGAACAGTCCTCCCCAAGTGGCAACACCTCTCACTCACCTGGAGGGATGTGCAACTTAAAAAGAAGCTTGAGTTTGTCAGTGAAACTTCCATTATACATGGTATCTGTTAGAGGAAAAAGGCAAAACAGTCTGTTCAACTGGACCAAAATTTAAAACATCCTCTTAACCTAATCTAATACAACCCAGGGAGGCTGGAACTGTATTTGTGTTCTACCTTATGTGGAGTATAATTAGAAACGAAGCCTGAGGAAGGCAGTATCACCTGCAGCTGAACCTGGGGTTTGCCTACATTGAGGAAAGAACACTGCCTATGACTCAACTAAAATGAAAACACAGGACCAAAGAAATATAGCATTAAGGTCTTTTTTAGCATCTTCCCTTTAATTTTTGCTCCCTGAACAATACCGCTTTGAAAGGAACAGAGCAGTAAATCAAGAAAAATTTCAGTTTCCCAGAGATACAAGGCATTGGTCATCTTGCATGACCTGCGTATGAGATAGCTTAGCATGAGGAAACATTTATCATCAACCAAACAGGCTGAGAAATGAAATCATACCAGTTCCTAATTTTCTGATATTTTGATGGTAAAGCCACATGTTAAATTTAATCTCAAGTAGGAGACTGTTCTCCAGGGGATTAATGTCTCAGAAAAATTACTAGTTTGTAAAGCCTTGTGTTACCTATTTCATGGTGAAATACAGCCAAGAAAATGAGAACACTGTTCTGTAACCTAAAGCCTTTATCATTCACCTAAACAGCGTAGCTCCCAGTCTCAATCTTATATATATACTTTGAACATTTGGCGCACCACTTAAACATTCTTTGCATGTAATGTCACATGAAAAATCAAACTACTTGACCCTAAATTAAGAGGCTGGTCTCCTTAGGCTCTCTATATAGTGTATGGAAGGTGATACACTCCAGGACTACTCCCAGGATGGAATTCCCTTGTGCATGTCCTACATACACGTGTTCTTCTCATACCAAGAACACAAGCAAATTGTTTGAAGTTTATAAGGCAATCGGAGCTCTCATCCATCAGTCTGAACGTCCACAATGCAAGTGAGTCTCTGTTTGCGCAGTGTGACCATGGGCTCAGGAGGTGACAGAGAACCCTGAACTGCTGGCAATCAATCCGATACTGGTCAAGATAGGGCAGACTGGCATCATGATGTTGCAAGACAGGACTATTTACATTCCAGTAACAGGAAAGAAAGTGCTCCTTCTGCAAAGGAAAGATAAAATGATAGATTTTCTGAAATAACAGCTGAAATATGTGAGAAGTTAACTATGTAATTTGCTTTAAAGCCAACATGTAAAACTTATGTTGAATCTAGCTTCTACCTCAATTTGTTAAAACCATTTCATACCGATAACACAGTCCACCATTAAGACGGATGTTTCGTAACTGAGAAAAATGGCACATTACCTTGAACAATTCATAAAGCTCTTCAAGATTGCTAGGACTGAATTTTACATCCTGGGACACAACACGTAGCTGAAACAAAAATAAGAGCAAATTAATTAATGACTCTTTGGAAGAAGCCTGTAGAATAAAGTAATGGGAAACTTAACCTTACATTAAAAGACAATGAACATTCCAGGTTTTGGCATGTTATAACTAGGAGTAAGAACAGAACTCCTTTTTAAAAGTGATCAGAAGATTACAGATTGAAAGAAATTGTTTCTCCCCAAAACAGGAAGCTTAAAGCTAGTCACATTATTTGCACACATGGAGCCTACACCATGAAACCCAGGAGATAAAACACAATTATTTATAATGATATATCATATAGCTTCCTTTAAAATGGGCAAATGTACATTCAGTTCCCAACAGTAAAGCTGAATCCTCATTTTTAAAAATGAAAACAAAAATTGTTCACAGCTTTTTAAAACCAAGTTAGCTACAAGAACGGGTTCCATCTTCACAGTATGTATTTACTACTGAGAGAAGGACTGCTTTTACTATCACCAGTTACTGGGAATGAGCTGCCAAAGAAAACAAAGGAAGCACCTTACAACCTCCACCATCATTCAGGAGTCTGAACCTACAGGATGATATCTGCAGCTGAAGAGCCACCACACCACACACACGTTCCCAGACATCCACACGCACCACAGACAAAACGCAACCCTTGTTGAATAAGCTCAATAATCTCTTCTGTGACATTTGGGATTGTTTCCCAGAGTAAAAATGCAGATGATTAATTATTTTACTGTAGCACTATGGACATTTTACAATGCTCTGTGACTCCAAGAGAAATGCATTAACAATTTAACAACAGCAGATAGACATATAGGTCAGCCTGTTCCAATCAATGCAAAGTCTCAGAGATATTCCAGCCTTTAGAAGTTGTCTGTGATGATGTTACTTGTAACAGGACCAGAAGGTCCTGCTGTGATTCACAGACTGAAAACGCCACATGCCAAACCCCAGTTAACAGAAACCCTGCAAATGAGAGGGATTTCAGCACATAAAATTAAATATTTGGCACTGGAAAATGTAGCTCTTCTCAGAATTTTCCAAAAGGGAACAAAATTTTATTTTATATTTTTTATAGCTCTTCCAAAGTACTCACCACATTCTGCTTGGTTGTAGCTTCTAATGTTTGGATCACATAAAGCCTGTTCCTGCAGCGCATGCTCTCAACATCCTCATATCGAATATCACCATATCTCTAAGAAGAAAAGCATTATTCCATGAAATCATCTATTGCTAGACACACCTAAGCAGATATTTTTTGTCTTTCTTGCATCTAAGTACAACACAGGTATGGACACAAAGGAAGATCTCAGAAACTCTGAGCAAAAAATCATTTATTAAAGCACTAACATTCTTCCTGAACAGCGCAGCTTGTAAAAGGGTAAATGTTTCAAAGAGTGACGGTGAAAGGAGAAACTGGGGAGTTCACTGTGTGGGAAGACAAATGAAGGGATTTTACTGCCTTCCAGCTCTACATCCACCTCTGCTGTCACATGATGACTGCTACTGCAGGGTAGCAAAGTCTGAGATGTGTATTTTATCAGGACTTGAAGGTCACTCTATTGAACTCCAGAAACTAGCTGAAGTAATTTCTGAACCATTCCTTGCAATCTCTGGAATTTCTGAAGGAAAGAGAAGATGTCTGAGCACTGGAGTAGAATAAATACATTTATCTTTAAAGAAAAGTGGGACAGTAGGCAAAAACTAGAAACAAATTCCCAGAGAAAACATGGAGCAAATTATTAAACAATTAAATCTAAATAGAAACAGCTAAGAAAAATCAAACCAGACCAACATTCTTGATCAAGATCATGTCAAGTCAATTTAATTTCCTCCTATGAGCAATTCAATCTAGAGAACTGGAAAAACGGAGAGGACACATCTTTACTTCTGTAAGATTTTTGACACTCTTCAGCAACACTTGCAACCAGGAAGACATGGCCTAACCATGAGCACCATGACCCATGTGCACAACTGGTTCCAATAAGAAACTCTGAAAACAAATGAGTGATAAATGACCAAATGAAGCAGGATTTTTAGAAGTTTTTCCACAGTGTGTTTTGTTCCCCTTTTGGGCAATGCATTTTAAACAAAATATGAAAAACTGCAACACAGCCATAAAGAGTCTGAGCACATAAGCTTTGAGGGAAGGTTAGAAAAACCGGTTGCGGTGAATCTAGAAAAAGATCAGAGTTAAAGGGGTAAGCGATGAACAACAGCCTAACAGCAACAAGGAACTGCAGAGAAAACTGCAGTTGACTGTTCTCACTTTATGAGGATCCAAGAGGAACTATACTGAACAGTAGGATATTTTCTGACAAGGGCAGAGACACCCTACAATGGGCTAAAGTTTTTGCAGATTCTCTTTTGTTGACGAGTTTTAACAACATTAGATGTTTTTCAAGGATGACAGGATGACCTGGGTGTATGCTGGACAGGGAGCTGAACTGGATGACCTGTAGAGTTCTCTTCCACAACTGTATTCCTATGTTCATGTGAAGACCTCTACCAGCAGCATTCTTCTGACTTGAAACAAAGAGGAAGCAGAGAAAAATTGCATCTCTGAGCAACTCATTCACTGGTCTGGCTTCTGGGCACTGATATTGTGCAATGGCCCCAGTAAGAATATAATCTAACTCTGCATTAGTGTGAGGTGACAAAATGTACACGTTCTTCCATTCACTAGTTAAACATTACTTCTACATACCTGATTAGACTGGCAAAGAATAAGTCTCACATTTCTGTCTGAGCCATAACAGCATGAAATGAACATCATTTTAAAAATTCATCTCTGTATCTTTTCACTTAACCTCATTTACCCTGCAAACACCCATACAAATCAATAGTATCACGAAGAACATCTCTGGTCACTTACTCATGATTTGTAACTAGACTTATCTGCAGGATGACAACTCTCCATTGCAGCAATCCTCCCATTTTGCAATTTGTTTTATTTTACTTCCACAGTGATATGAAAAGAAAACCTTTCACCAGAACAGAATTGTGTTGAAATTAACTGTCTGGTCAAAATGGGAAGAAGGAAACTGACTCTCACTTTGTATCAGCAGTACTCAAACAAGAGGTTGTGACATTTACCAGCAAGGAAGAATTTCAGTGTCAACTGAAGATAAAATTTGCATCCGAAAAAAAGGGGGGCTATGAGACAGAAACGGGGAACAGGACTGTCAGCTTCTAAGGGGGAGATTCACCTTCAAGGATCTGCCTATACCATTGTTCAAAAGCCATACCAAATCAGAAGCTAATGCTTTGGTCCAGCCACCTGCCTGCAAAAGCAGGGGGGAAAAAAAGAAGAGATTGTTTTGCTTTGTCTTTCATTAATTATTCCATTAAAGTTGTGAAAGCTTCAGCATGCAATATACAGCACTTCATTATTTACTATCTCTGTTCTTTATTCTGCTCCTTTTGAGATTCTTCAGACTTTTTATATCATTTGCTCAATGCTACAAAGACACTTCAAAAGAACTTGAATTTCTGATTCTTGTCTTCATTCACCCCAGTAAGGGCGAAGCCCTCTTCTCAGTAAAAAGCTAAAAAGACAGTTTCTAAATTATACAAATTATGGTTACTTAATCTTTTCTGAGTTAAGGCCAGGACACTTTTCCAAAAGAGATATATTGTATCTTGACTGAGAATCATATAAGGGGTAAAAAAAAGATCAGATAAGGGAGGAAAAAAAGAAAAAAGAAAAAGTATCATATAGATAAAAGAAACCAGCTAATAGCAAAAACAAAACATGAACAAGTCTTTTCTCTCAACTTGCCTTTCAGTTCAGGTGGGCTGAGAAGAAACCTGCCTACAAATGTTTTAATACCCTGAAACAAATAATGCTGAGGAAGGAAACGCCTCATGAAAATCTAAGGACAAAAGGATTAGCAGCCAGACCTATCTCCTCCCTAGAGCACAGCTGCAAAGAAATCAAATGTGCAAATTGAAAGAACGTGCTAAAAGATCATAACTGGTCTTCCTCAACCAACACATCTCTCAACAGTCATTTAACCCACACAATAAATTACTCAAGTACACAGTTTCCTGCATGGGTTGTTATGTCAAATGTAACCGCTATCTACAATGTGCAGTAATCAGTTTCAAATTAGTAAATGCAGAGGCCATTTTTGCTGTACTTTGTCGTTTAGCTGACATGCTAATAAAATGAATGAGAGATGGCAATATATGACCTGTGATGAACCTAGGGAACTCTGCTCAGCACAGCTTCCCAAGCACATTCAGGCAGTTAAAAAAAACCCAAAACAATACAAAACCAAACCTATCCCAAAACCTGTAAGGTTTTCAGTGAGGCTCAACAAAATATCAAACCCAATTTCTACCAATTTAGACAGAT
This sequence comes from Pedionomus torquatus, assembly GCA_013398155.1. Lineage (NCBI taxonomy): Eukaryota > Metazoa > Chordata > Aves > Charadriiformes > Pedionomidae > Pedionomus > Pedionomus torquatus. Next base: position 25,959 of record VZRU01002664.1, on the reverse strand, counting down.
TTTCTACACTAGTTTTTACAATACAGCTGCAATATTTTTTAAAGTAGCCCATGCAACATAAACACTGCACGGGATGTGAAAACATACCCACAAGAACACATACTTCGTTTGACTCTCGGATCAAATCAGTAATGTCCACTTTTGGATGGTCACTCTTAGTATCACTGAGGTTGGAGCCCTGCTGCACAGCTGGAGGCAAAGGACTGTCTTTGTTAGTGACACTCTCAAAAAATCTGCACAAAGCAAACACACGAGAAATCAGCAGGAACCAGTATATCTCAACAAAGCAATAACAACATCATCTACTGAAGAAAAAGTGTGCAGAGAACGGGAAGTAGCAAGTAATATCAGAATGAGTATCACAAATATGCCATAATAGTAACAAAATGCAAACATGGGAACTGGCTACCCAGAGAAGACAGATCCATCAGGGAGGCTGGCCATTTCCTTCACCAGCATTGAGGAACACAGATCTACAGACTGATGGTCTCCTTTTTATTGAGGAGAGGTAAACTACCATTATAATTTCTTAAATATATCAGCATTTTGCAGCCTGGATTAACTGTGCAACAGAAGTGTTACAGCCAGAAAAAATGTTGAAAGCAAGAGTTCAAAAGGAGTTCATAATAATCACCAAAATCTTGGATGTCAAGTGGAAACAGCAGCTTGTTTCATTCAAACGAAAATTAAAATTTCAGCATGCTTCTTGATTTTAAATTTTCATATATTTAAACTGGGTGAATGTACTCTAACTGTTAGGTTTTTAAAGTCTTAAATATTTAAATGAGTACAGCTAGGCTTTACAATAAATACCAGGCTGCATGGTCTTCTATAATAAAAATTACGTTTTCCTCATTAATTCTGTAGCTCTTACCCTATTCAAACATGCAACACTTAAAAGTCTTACTAAGAGGAAATTCTTATTATCAGTTCTTAACCGTCGTAACTTGGTGACTTCTATAGCACAGTCATTTTGCTGTTTTAATACTCCTTGAGACAAGACACAATCACAGCAGCAACAACAGAATTTAAGGAGGAAGTTTTGCTTGCAATATTTAAAATGTGCTTTATGTTGCATATTTGAATTTATCCTTCAAATGCTAATGTAGAACAAACATCTAGTCATGAATGTCCTCACTGCATTTTTCTTGTCATATTTCTATTTTAAGCCATTAGCAGCTGAGGTGCCAGTAGCCTCAGCTACAAGAACTGAGCTGTAGAATATGTTGTCAGTAAGCTGATGCCCAAACTGCCTTAGTGTGCTCTAGATTCCTTCATCATTAAGGAAAGCCACCTTCTATAAGTGATACAAATTCCAGGCAAAAATCATATTGCTTCTACTTTAAAATATACAAACTGGCAATGGCTTTAGATGAACTTTAACGGAGGATGAGAGTTCTGGAGGCCCCAGGCACACTTTTCAGTCATCTCTTCCAGAATTCCAGCCTGAGATGAACACTTAACTCCTTTGAAACCTTTGGAAGTCTTGGCCCAATGTCTTCTCAGCTGCCCCGGAATGACTTATCTATTTGCAATTATAGCAGCTGCTACACAGCCTGTAAGAATAACAGTTGCACTGATACCTGTTGAGAACAGTGACTGCTTCTGCATCATCCTTACAAGTCAGCAATTTCTCCATGTTGTATTCCAGCACTGCCAGACCCAGCTGCAAGATTGCCTTTATTCCATCATAGAAGAAGCAGTCCACCACATTGACTGCACTTTCAATGGGCAGCACGCTGATAAAAAGGGTAAGGAACCAGGAGAGAGAGACCGAGGAGAAAAAAGTCATGTCCGTCATGTGGTCTGTCAACTGAGGCAGATGCACCCTGATGAGCTCCTCAAACACTGCCTGATCTACCAAGGCACCTGCAGGGAAAGGATAACAAAACCACCACCCAAATCTTAATACAGAGAAGCATACTTTTCTCAGAGCACTGGCCAGAAATAAAGCCCCTGTCCTAACACAACTTTGTTGTAAAAGTAGACACAGACCCCGCTGAATGGAACCATTGGCTGGCTTCCTTCCCTGTGCTGGAAGCTCTGTACTCCAGAGCCTTGTTCCATGCCGTAAAGTGTGTTAGCATTTTTCTGAGTGCATGGCTACTTTCCTGAGACCCCAAACATCCCCTCTGCAATTAGAGGGAAATTTCACATCCAGTTTTCTTCTAGCGTATACACCTACGAGTACCGAGTTCATGAGATCAACGACCAAGTCCGAACCTGGAGTAACTCCTTTTCCTTTAATTAAGCTAAGTTTCAAATGACAGTATGAATTCCAAATAGTTACAATTCCAAAAGAACAGTATAATAGACTACTTCCTGAGTAGTTATGCCTAGAGCAATGACAACATCTGAAAATCATATCCACTCCCACTTAAGGAGAAATCTTGGGACGTTCTCTGTAACTGCCATTTTCTACTTCACAATACTGAACCAAACGCAACAGCTTCCCTCCGCTGTTTAGCCTTCAGTTCATTCCTTAAATTTGTTCTTAATGAATGATCATTTGCATTCAATTCTAGATAGATAAAAAGAGAGACGGATGTTACCAATGATTCGACGGTTGAAATAGTCGGGTAGCATCCTTTCACACACAGCAACCAAAAGCCAGAATGCTTCCTCCTCTTTAGCATACAGCAGAAGTACTGAAGTCAAAATATTCATTGCCTGTAACATTTAAGGGAAGGAAGCACTTATAAAAAAAGATGATGAAGACACAACTTGCCAATTGTAAAATTTGTATTTCTGAAAGCATTTTACAGCACATTTTTGTAGTGCTAGGATAACCTACTGCACTGTATAAGACTCTTACCTCCGTATTATTAAATACAGGACACATTGTTTAAACTTGATAAAAATATAGTATAGTAAGAATGCAAAAGCATATATGAAGTGGACATAACATTTATCAACAAATTCAAGCACAATATGAAAACTCATGTTACATAGCAGGATGAAATAAGCACTGAGCATGAAACCATTACATATTTATGTGATTGGTTTCATGAGGTGCCACTATACTGACATTGGGAACTAATGTTTACACAACCAACACCAAGAGTCTCAAAACTGCTGTACCTGACAATATCCAATTTGAGGGTTCCTGTATGCATAAGCCGTAAGAACTCTCCTGAGTGCAGAAATTCCTGTGTCGCTTTGAAAAGCAGGATGCTCAGGTAAGGACCGACGTAAATCTCGTTCAATTTCATCAGTAGCTAAAGTGCACGTTCCTAAGGACTTTTCCACCAACTCCGTGTAATAACCAGGATTGGATGCCATATCATTTACAGCACCTGTCAATACATTGCATTGCATAGTATTAGAGGACAACAGTAAGGTAGCTATAAGACTGTCTGCAATTTGTATATAAAAATTTGGTGACTATTGAGGTACCTCACGGATCTCCAGGCATTACTGCCGTAATGTATCAGAGTAATTCTACTGAAATTAAAGGAATCACTCTGAAATAAAAGCAGAAAAGTTGAATAAATTAAGGACTGAAGGAAATCTAAGTCACCTTCCATTATAAAGTTGATTTTTACTTACTTTTTTGTTTCACTGGGGGCAAGAGGAAGGTTCCTTTCACCTAGAATTTTGCCCAAGTTTTCTGGCAAACACAATACCTTTCCATTTGAAGAGCTGGGGCAGATTAGAAAAACTAGGCAAAGGACTGATATTTACCTAATTCCAGAACTTTTACGTCAACCCGTTCCAAGAGAGAGGTATCAGTAGGGTAAGAGAAGCATAAATGCTTATGTAAATGCTCAAAGAACACTAGGAAAGATAAATCCATGTTCACATGTCCTCCCATGCAAAGTGAAGAATATAAAATGCATTTGTTATGTTAAACCAATCCTCTGGAACAGCAGGTAGCTCTGCCCAGGGGAACACAGTGGGTACAGCTGGCAGATAAGGTCCTGGGTAGCTCCTCAAAATCTGCAGCTCATGTTCTGAATCCAACACGGGCTTTCTGTATGACCCTGATCAAGTCAGTGGCTGTTGCTTTTCTAAGAGCTTCAGTGAACAGGAGTAGAAAGCACACAGAGGTGTTGTAGAGCACCGTTTTAATTCCCTGGGCCTCCATTTCCTCAAATGAAGTGCTCTGACACAGGTATGTTCTACAGTATAAAGCTACAAAAGCACATTCAGAGCTTTGACAAGAGATCCCATGTGTGTAAGAAAGTCCACAATTCCTGTACCTCTCACTCTTTAAACCAAGCAACACCATATAGCAAAGAGCTGCTGATAACCGGGGCCACATTCTTTGTCAAGAAAACATTTTTTTTTGTGTGCCTGGTAATGCTATCCTCCTCTCAAGGAGCTTAAATCAAAACAATTGAAACATAGTCTCATAAACATGCTTTTCTTTTTTTAGCAAGCAAAGAGGCTTTGCTGAAACTGATGGTGCCTTGGAACAACCTGGACTCTTCTCCTTATTTTTCAATCGCGTAAGTTGTAAAAGAAACAGATGCAGGTTTAGTTGGAACCAATACAAAATAAATAATAGACAAAATTATCCTGTTCATCACTTTGAAGTACCCTTCTTCACAAAGATTTGGATAAATTGCCAGAGTTAACAGCATTTTTTCTCAGACTACATTCAGTCAGTAACTAGAACATCCACACAGGAGAGCCCACAAAACAAATCAACCTTTCTGGTATGCAATACCTGAGAAGAGTAGCCAGAGCTCTCCTCTTAGCGCCTCTGGGATCCCTCTTACAACTAGGTCTCGAGTCTTCTTTGTTCGAAACATACTGACACCATGTCCACGTTCAACAAAGAGGATGTTCCAGGACTGTTCTTTCATTTTTTCTTTCAACTACGAAGATAACAAGCAGTAAGCAGACTGAAAGATTTTCCCCACATTTCAGAGAATAAAACCAAATTTTGCGCTCAGTTATATTTTTATAAACTGGAAATGACAGCATTGGCACCCAAATTGATATGTGAAATAAATGTTGATGCAAATCAAAGCAAAATCTAACTGTGCATAGTGTATGTTTGGCACACAATGCAAGCTCCTACATGACTTATTATTCTTAAAAGCATATTATTACAAGAATGCCCACACCAGATCAGACAAAAGGTAAATCCAAGCCAGCATCCATCTGACTGAAACCAAAAGCAAGTGCCATAGGACAGTAAGAACAAACAAAAACCTGCAAAATCCTCCTCCATCGTCCAGGAAATAGAAGCACGGGCACCTTCTCAGCAGAGGTCTCTGAATTTAACGACATACAGCAGATTTTTCCCTGAAAATTACTGTCTGAGCCCAGACAAACCTTCCGCCTTCTAACTTCACTTGAAGCCCCCTTGTTGCTGCACCAAGACGACAAATAATCACCCCCTTTCACCTTTTTCAAGCCACTTCTAAATTCAGCTTTTTTCCTTCATTCTCACTTGGGAATGATTCCAACTCGTAAACAGCAATAACTGTATTCAAGCTGGATTTTCATTCTAAATGAAGTCATCACTATCTATTTGTTATATGTTATTGTTCACTATTCTGCTACACTTATTTTTTTAATAAATTAATAGGTGGACAGTATTATTTTTTACCTCTAGATTGAACCCTTTTTTTTGACACAACATGGGCAAAAACTGCATTATTATCAATGGACCACAAAGTACTAGGAACTTAGAGGGAGTCAGTAGCCAGTGATAAAGCAGTATGCCAGGTAACCAGCACAAGGTGCAACTGTGCAGACAAATTCTGCCATCACAGTTCTCCTGAGGCATTCCAAAACTGCACTGACAGCATAATGGATTAGAAATTCAACATGTGATATAATTCACATGGCAAAAAAAAGGAGATGTACATTAAAACTTTCTCTTCTAAGATTACTTTTCAGTTATTTTCATGTAAATATATCTATATGTTTTTATGATACATACATACACACAAAGAAATCTGCTTATTGTAACAGGCCAATTTTAAAATATCCCATGTTTTTGTTGCTGCTTTTTGATAAACAGTGTAACATTTACTTGGTAAAGGGTAAATCAAGAGAAGAAGAAGAAAAAAAGATGAAATTGAGTGAGAACAACAGAATAGACAAGCAGAAAAATAAGGGTTGAGGGAAGGTTCAGATTGCTTATGTGTGGTGGCAGATTTCTCTGTACTAATTTGAAATCTCTGAAAAATGGAATATGAGAAAATTTCTTTGGCTGTGATGGCACAATGAAATCAAGCATGTGATTACTTGCAAAGTCAACTCACTGTCACAGACACCTCCTTAATCACTCTGATAAATTAACATATTTTGATTTCAATATCTCGATGAACAGTTTTTTGCTAACAGCACAAAAAAATAAAATGTACTAACTCCTTTACAGATGAAATAATATTCCAGAGAAACTCAACAGACAAAACAGGTTGCTTCCTTTTTTTGATTCATCATGCTTTGTTGCATTATACTAGTTGACAGATTTGGAACAGAACAGCTACAAATGGTGGAAAGCACAGAGAGGGATGGCATGACATCAGTGACATTATGCACCCACAGTTTTTTAGTCTTTCCTCATTTTATTTACCTGAGCTCCAAATAGCACTAAGAGAGAATAAATAATCACAAAAATTTGCAGGAGAATGAAGTTTAGTCTGCATTAAGCAGGGGAACTAATAGCTGAAAACACTTATGCCCATATAGGTTTTATATTTAATCATATATTTATTGACCGGATAGCATGTTTTTACAAATACAGTTTCTGTCAACAGAGAAGATAACACCATAGAATCATAGAATGGTTAGAGTTGGAAGGGACGCTAAAGATCACCAAGTTCTGACCCCCCTGCCATGGGCAGGGACACCTCCCACCAGAGCAGGTTGCTCAAAGCCCCATCCAGCCTGGCCTTGAACACTTCCAGGAATGGGGCAGCCACAGCTTCTCTGGGCAACCTGTTCCAGTGCCTCACCACCCTCACAGGAAAGAATTTCTTCTAATCTAATCTCCCCTCTTCCAATTTAAACCCGTTACCCCTTGTCCTATCACTACACTTCCTCACAAAAAGTCCCTCTCAAGCTCTTCTGTAGGCTCCCTTCAGATACTGGAATACGGGTCCCACCATATGCAGGTAGGACCAGTCATGTAAGTAAAACTGGCTTCACAGAAGGAAACTGGCAAAAATTCCCCATTCGAGCAAAACCGAGTTTACAGGCATTGTAAGGAGGCAGAGATAGTACAAACAGCAAAACAGATGTTTTATAAAGTACAAGATTACTTATAAACTATTGACTGTGCCTCAAAAAACAATTAATTTTCTCTGAAGCAAACCAGCTGATGATCAGGTGCTCCAACTTATGTGAGGCTCCAGGGCTGAGAGAGGGTGAACATTGCTGCTGCATCTCTGTGAATGCAGCAGTAAGATTTAATATTGGTAAAGCAATTAAAGGTGCCAAAATGAGAAGCAGATTTATTCCACTTCTGTTCAACATACTATAAAAAGCAGAATATAAAAATCTGGAATCCCTTTTCTCCTGTCTAAAGAGTGTATATATTTTGATATTTCTAATATCAAAATTTCCTTATCTTAAATTACCCAATTCTGCTGAAAGACTTAATTTTAAAATAAAGCCTTTCTGTCTTCTTGCACACTCTATGGAGAAACAAAAATAGGATGTCCCACTGTAAAAAAAAAAATTCCAAAGGAAAAAACTATCTCCAGAGGATACCTTTGCTGGACAGAAGTGCAAAAGAATGAAGCAAGGAAGAAATGAAGTCAATTTCTTTATAACATTCTCCTTGCCCTCAAAGAGTTTGTAGTAACTTTGTGTCTTGGCAATTCAGATAGATATGAAACATGTTCACTATCACAAAACAAACAGCCAACTCTTCCCTGAGGGGTGGAAGAGCAGGAGGAATTAGTTCCATGAAGATAAGCCATATCATTATTAAACAAGATGAGCAGAAAATTGAATGGAGCCATGAAGCAGCACCCCGTGGACTCCAAATACAGAAAATGCAGATGAAAGAAGATTGGCAAAGCCCCAGAGGAAATCAGCAGCCTTGCTGTAATACATTTTGAAGATACTCCAGTCCTTTCCAATTATATTCCAAAAACTGGAATTTTGGAATTTGGCCATTTTATCCCTTACCATTTTAGAGTCTAGATTCTCAGCATCCTGAGGATGGTAGACAGTCATTAAGGCTTCTGTACTGACAGTTTTGCTGTTATCTCTCTGACCCATCTTAGACGGTCCCGCACCAAAATCCTTTGGACTGTCAGAGGCAGAACCAGCTGCAACCTTGAAACAAAAATTTAACAGTGGTGTTCATAAATGCCAAACAATCCTTCAGGAAGCAGCACTGAGACCAGAAACTGTTTTGCTTGTAGACCATTGTTGTTCATTACATTAAGGTACAGGTACCAGACACAGACTTGAAAATAAATGAAAACCAGCAATCCCTGTTCCACACAGCTGGGCTTTCAGGAGGCTGCACTTGAAAAAAAATAATCCATCTCTTCAGCCAAAAATTTAATTATGAAAGGACAAATAATAGTAATGACAACTGTAACACACAGAGATGCCTGACCATCCACCACCACTGAAGTCAGAAGACAGATGTTAATTTAAATGGAGCTATATACTGAACTACTCAGAAAAGCAGGTAAAAAACAACATTAGAACCTGGATTGCTTTTCAAATCCTGATGGAAAACAAAGTAAAAGAACCCAAGCCAGAATGCATCCACAGTAGTGCCATTGTTTAATACCTTCTTTTTCATAAGGGCACAGAGTTATTTATTTTTCCACACCTTAAAACCAGAGGTGCATGACTTAGCATGCTACGTCAAAATAATCCACAGGAAAATCAGGGAAGAGATACAGCATCTATAGTAACCAACGTTTGGTAGGACTATTTTGTCATTGTGCTTTCTTATTTCTCATGCATGAAACTACACATACAGATTTCTTCACATCTAGAAAGAACCTTACAATCATCCTGTCAGCTGGTAAAACCAGAAACAGCTACCCATAATATTGTATTAGACTGGTGGACTTCTGTTTAAATGTGAAAGGTCTGAAGGCAAGAAATGGGAACATGGGTTTTTTTAAGAGGAAAAAAAAAGATTTAGACAACTTGAAATCTAGAGGACCAGCAGACATCGTTACCCATCTTGTGTCCAGACTCAGGCTTAAATATAACTATTGCATTACACAGCAAAACACTAACAATGACACAAACTCTTAGTGAGACAACACACCTTATTCCTAGGAACAGGTACTAAGAAATTAGAATTAGCAGAGCAGTTACCTCTGTATTATTTATGATGTGTTGTGGACTTGAAGTTGCATTGCATTTCATTCTGAGCTTTGCCACAAGCTGTTCGAAATCTCTAACCTCCGTGAAACGAAAAGCTGTTTTTCCTTTGGTACTAATGCTGACTCCTCTGTTGGCTGGATCTGCCTTATCCACCCCTGTGACCTACAGAAGCAAGGATAAATAAATTAGGCAAGAAATTTTACCAGCTTAAATGAACCACTAGTATGAAGCACCACACAAGCAGAATTAGTAATGCAAGTTAAAAACTCACTACTTTAAAGCTCAGTTGTCTGCAGCTATTTTAGCACCAGGTAATAAGTATTATGTGATAGATTTTTGACAGAGTACCAAAAATCTTTGAAAACATTTTCCCAGCTGTGAGTGCTGAGCTTATTTGAAAATCTTGCCTCCTTCTACCTGCTGAAGCTGTTACTTTTTTTCTTACCATCCAAAAGCAGACAAAACATGGATTTTTGCAAGTAATCAAGTGAAACAAGTTTCACAAGAAGGCATTTCCTCTGAGAATACCCTTTCAAAGACAGCTGTCATAACACATGACAGCTGGAGCTGATTTTAATTGCCGACGGAACAGTTACAGATTAGAGCAGTTAATGCACTTTAATAATGCAAGTACAAGTGAGACAACCACGAATAGCTAGACTGACTGCCATTGCTGATGTTATTACACTGTTATAGGTAAAGAATGAAAGACCTCTGAAATAAAGAAACTCTGCAGTACTGTAGAACAAATAGTGAGGTCCTGACAATCCACAAGAATAAATTTAGAATCAGGTCCTTTAAGACAGCCTCTTGTTTTTCATGTTATGGAAGGCTCTATTGTTTGGAGGACTATTTGTAGATGATCAAATAAATTACCTTATCTGTGTGGGGAACACCAAGGGTACTGTTGAAATTAGCTCAGCTTCCCCCCCTATATCAAGACAGTATGTACACAGAGAATGTAGAGCAATTACAGAACCTGGTTAATTTTCAGGCTACTGTAAAATACGCCTGGGTGCTGATGAAAAGCTTTTAACACTGGAAGACTGAAATGTGGCAATGTCCCAGATCACTTGCAGGCAAAAGAGGGATGGAGAAGCTAAGCTGTTCTTTTTCCCCAGAAGTTACTCCACAGTCTAGCTATAGTACTCTGTAGAAATATGAATTCTGTGTCCTTCACAATATGATCCTTATTGAGTCTGTTGAGACTATCAGCTGTAATGGCACTGATATTGTTCACTGGCTGACAATGTTTTTTTCCTATAGACTTTCGAACAGACAGTGCTGTGGAACCACTGCAAAAAGAACTGAACTACTGAGCTAATGAAGAAACACAACTGAGCAATTACCAGTCTGCAAGACCCACTACCCTCTCCCATTATTTATATCTTGAGAATCTCTCATTAAATCAATTACAAGAATTAAGCAAAAGTTTTTTAATTAAAAAAATAAATTTGGATTCTGTACCCAGCAGCAGAAATTAGAGTAAATACAAAAGGGAAAGAGCGTACAGGGAACAAAGGTGAACCTTGAAAGCAGTTCTACAAATCTACAGAATTCCTACATGCAGTATCCAAGGTAGGGGGAAATGTATGACATCATGTAAAGTAAGCAGATTCTAATGAAAATCTGCTAAACTGGCATTAAACTACACAAATGCAAATCTTCTGGTATAAGTGGCTCTGACTTAAAGTTTGCATTACCTCTCTTAATGGAATGATTACACTGCACAGGCTGCCATCCTGACTAGCAAAGCAGATGTAGTTTTCTGAAATGCACATTTTCCCATGGGTGTTGTAATGACTGAAGGGAACCCATAAAAAGCACTCGTGAACTTCTTTCAAGGTCTCTTCTTTTGGTAGCCTGAAGAATGCACTAAACTGTTCACTGTGGGCACGGTTCTCTAGGCCTCTAGATTTAAAAAAAAAAAACAAAAACAAAAAGCCCAAACAAACAAACAAAACAAAAAACAGGGGAGGAAAGAGAAAAGAAAAATTAAGTAAGTTAAGTAAGTTTAAAATGTCTTTACTAACACAGAATTAAAAAAAAAAAAAAAAAAACTTGGGAAAAGACAGTAGAGCATTATGCTCTCCCACAGTCCATGGTGTCAACCTGGAGGCTTCAATGTTTTGCTTGGAGAGGCAACAAAGGTCAGGACCACAGATTATCTATACACCGACTTAACAAAACATTTAAACACTTCACTAACCAGGAATAGATTTAAACGTTCAGCCCTGCTGCATCAGGGCCTAAAGGTAGTGCTGGAAAACATACTAATAGCCTAACCTGCTCTGTTTCCCAGCCCATCAGAGTAGTCCATTTAAAACTAAACAAGTTTTGTCTTGACACGGGGTTAATTAGCTAGAAATGTAGCACATGTTGTAAACATATGCCATGGGCTAATTCTTCACAGGTAACTGCAGCCAGAAACAATGTTTTGGTGGCAGAACAACATCCCTCTCCAGCATTGCTACAAAACTGAGGTATCAATTACCCAGGAAATACAACCTAAAACATGTTTTATTGTCAGTATACTACAAAACTACTTTTTTTTTCTTTAAATCATAGGGCCACAGAGCTTTCAGTAGGAACAATTCTTAGAAAAATGCTTTATCATAATTTCTGATTTGCAGATACATAACACTTTCCAACAAAGATTTAGTCCCTTTATATAAATTTTAATTACCTAAAACCAGACTTGCTTTTCCTGGTTACTTTTCACAGTAAATAGCTGCGCTCCACAGATCAAAACTCAAGCATTTGAGTGACAATTTAGACAGCTCTGAGGAAATGGCAGTATTTGCTTCAACAGAACCCTGAACTGAAGAGAAACCATAAAATTACTACAAGGAATTATCACATACCTTCCTTGAGAACGAAGGGCATTACCCATCAGGTTATTTATACGGACATCTCTCCCACTGCCTCAAATACTGTCGTAAATAAGCCATGCACCCATCTGCAACTCTTTGATTTGATCACCCATTTCCAGTGGCAGAAAAGCCATGCAGTTATCATTTATGTACGTCTATCAAATGATTTATTCTCCACATTCACTTTCTTCACTAGGTCTCTTTGGAGACACTGCAGCCTTATTCTTAATTTTCTAACTCTGAATGCTGCTTGAACACCTTTTAAAAATTCAAACTTCTATAAACCCTATGGTTAAAGATCAGCTCTGAAGGTTTGATCCCTTCCTGCTTTCATACAGACTTTTGATACTGCAAAGTAACAAGAAATTACAATGCCCCACACTACTTTGATCCCAAATTTTAATGAGACACTTGTTAAAGAGAACACCAGCTTTGCTGACATTTACATATCTCTGTGAGACAAGCATTGTCTTCCCCTTTGCCTAAAAAAGTACTGGGTCCACAGCAGGTAAGACTAGAAGTAAGATATTACCTCTTGGTGATCTGCAGGGGGTCATGAAGGACTGGATCATTTTCAAATGTCTCCTTGTCAAAAAGTCTCCTAACAGCATAGTTTGCCAGCTGCTCCATGAGTAGGAATGTTTCACTAATGTGCAAAAACATGGAAAAATAGTGATCTTCCCCATGGGAGCACACATGAATGCTCTCTGTCAGAATCACATTGGAAGTCTTCTCAAGTTTTGATATTTCATCCCAGGAGATAATAAGTTTTACTGAAAATACAAATACAAGCAGATGTGAGTAACTTCTCATTAGCTGTTACCCTCATATTAAAAAAAGAAAAGTAGTAGTCAGCAGCACTAATAAAATATAATCCACTTGAAAACGAATTCATTAGCTCAAACAATACTCTCTTCAAAATTCCTGCAAAATAATTTCAATAGAAAGAATTCTATAGAAAGAAAAACATTAAAGACACATTTCAATAGAAAGAATTTTATAGAAAGAAAAACATTAAAGACACATCCTGTATGAAAATACAAGCTTACATCACCTTTTCTTTGCTCCCATGTGAAACTGCAAATTGCAAACAAACACCATCATATAAGCTACTGCACTTTAAGAAGCCCTTTTGGTAAACTTTAAGGTAAATCAATCATGCATTGGCAGGAGGAACCATGCCCACTAGCTATGACATTTTCCCCCTACAAATGAGAAGTTTCTTAGAAAGGATCCTATTTTCTTTATGCTTTCTGGTTTTCACATAAATACAATTATAGCTCACGTTGTTAGAGGCATCTGTTTGGGCATTTCAAATTAATGTTACACAGGAAAAGAAAGACATGTGCTATTGTCACCTGTCCGTAGTGCACTCATGTGAAATACAAAGTCTGTGTGTGAAAGAATAACTGTAATCTTCACAGACCACATTAATATGCAGCATGAACTAAAGATTATTAACATCTTTTAGTTACAGCCACCTGCAACAAGTCTGCCTTCTCTCTGAAGTTTATATAGAGGAAGGAAACTAATGGACATTGTGTATTAAGTTACAGAAATGTACTCATTTCCATAAAGTACTATGTGCTTGAAGTCTTTTTCTATTCTGTGTTGACATCTGCCATAGCTAAATAGTTCTCTTAGTTCATAGGAATAATTCTTCCAAATCTGAAAGATAAACAGTAAAATGTGAAGTGACCAGGCTTAGTATTGAGGCTTACTTACTTTCTGCTCCCAGCAAAAATGAGTAAAAGCTAAGGAAGTTGGTACTAAGATAAAGCCACCCTTGACAGGGCACTCTGCCCTTCCAGTAACTGCATGAGTAATAGGTAACCAACTTCTCCTGTTCTGGTAATCCAAAACACTTCTCAAACTTCATAAGACCTTCACGGAATTTCTCAGGATCTTCTTCTTTTACAAAAGAACCTTTTCCCTCTTCAGCAATCAAACCCTAAAACAAAAAGAAAAAACAGTTACCATGTGGGTGGGTGCGACGTGGCATTCTCCTAACAGGTTTGTAAGTTTTAGAACAGGAAGAACAGTCTGAGCATCAAAACACAGGTCACAAATCAAATATGCTATTTCATCAGACTCATCTACCAAGTTTCCCACACAACTTAGGCAAGCCCAGGTCTTCTCTTCTGAAACAGACAAATTTTCCACACTTAATCACAAGAATTCCTGGGCTAAATATTTACCAAATCTAAAGTACACTTTCACAAAAATATACTATGTGTTTTGTAGGCATTATTAAAATTATTGGAAAATAATTTATCAATCTTTTTAGCCCACTGTCTACAGGAATATGGTGTATCATTTACCAAGAAGAATTTATGTCAACCAACTGTACTTAACCACAGGACAGATAAGCATAAAGTGTGTTGAAGTTAACAGGCACATACTATTCAATAAGAAGTATGTAGCATTACAATGCCGGCCTTTGATATTCTAAAGAGGACATATTATTCATGTACATTTAGGGGAAAAAAATACTTAGCCTTTCCCAATTATACTATGTGCCTGCTACTTACTCTTATCTTTCCCTGGACAAAGCTCGTAATATCTTCATTTGAATCAAATACTGATAAAGTCTTCATAACATTGTGTTCTAACCAGTCCCAGTGCTCTGTTATTTCTTCTCTGCTGGATCCTGATTGAAAGAGAAAGTTAGTATTACTTGAAATTAGAACAGGTTTTAAACTTTTCACTAAAAAAAATAATCAAGAGAGTACTTAGCAAATTCCCAATTCACAGAGTTAGATAATCAAGTCCAAATCACAAGCCTCCAATTTATTGTCCAACTCTCATGTACACTAAAAATGTATTTGGTGAACTTGAAAAATTTGCACTACTGTGTTTTTATCTTTCAAGCCTTTTATGCATCTATATTTCTAGCTTTACATCCAGAAGCCCCTCAGCTTTGACAACACTGCGTGGCTCAGTGCCATAGCCTGTACTGCCCCAACACAGATGGCAGAGCGTCATTAGAACACTCCCAGTCTCATAGTCTAGAGGTGGGAAATGGGAAATGAAATTCATGAGACTAAGAAGATGAAATTTGATCCTCTGTCATCCTCAGCTGTGATCACTGGGACACGCCAATCTGCAGAGGAGAACTCCCAAGACTTGGACCTGTTATGCAAATCCCTTCTAACAAGGGTAAGGATGCAAATCACACATCACTGTAACCAGGAAGGTAACAAAGATTTATCTTTGGATACATGAAACAACTATTTGTGCTACTGACAACAATCAATCAATTGCTACTTACTTGTACTTGTTACAGGCCATGGTTTTATCTCATTCTATCTATCAATTATCTTTCTAACAACGCTAAAGCTTAGGCAACTGCTGTTCAGGAAACAATGTTATTCTACCTACAATAAAGTTCTGCTCAGGCTGTAATTCCAAACAACACGTCGTTTTCATTAGGTTGCAGCCTTCTGCAAGAGGAGAGAAGCACACCTGCACCCCATATGGAAAACATACACTAGACCTAACTCCTGATGCAGGAAAAAAAAAGGCTCAGTGATTTATACAAGCTGAAAGATCCTTGAAACAATGTTTGGCACCAATGTTTTTAGTTTGGCACTAAAATACTAGCATTTTTTTCTTCTGGACCCTCTGGGACTCAAGCTCATATAGGAATACTCAAACAGTATTTTGAATATTCAAACAGGAATAAGGCCTGCTTTTTCTCCTTTCATTACTTAAGTGCAAGAGGAGTAGTAACTTAAAAAATCTGCTATCAATAAGCATAGGAAATGTAGAAAGCATAGAGCAAAGATAAAATTAAACATACTGCATTTTCACACACCTTAGAGAGAAGCCAGCCTTGTTACTTTATTTACTTTATACTGCTTTTCAATCTAGGTTTCAGAGAGCTACCCCCTACTATATGGTGAATGTCCCTGCAACTTTATAGCAAAGAAAAACCTACCTCACCTGAACTTTCCAGGCATACATTTAGATTACTGGTTTAACTTTAAATACAGAGGAACACTCTTACCCACTAGTTACTTTAATATTTAGAGAAATGTGGTAGGCCAACTTTTGTTACATAAGTATCAAAATACTTATGATAATTCACCTTAGCCTTTCCACACACTCAATCACAATTTGGGCCATTAGCAACTGGTAATAAGCAGAGATGACACCAGTTAAACAGCAGCAAAGGTCCAGCAAACTCAATATTGAGTCAGTTCTTTAAAGGCAGGGGGCTCCCCATCAGATGATGGGAGGCAGGGAGAGGGAAAGCATTTCCATAGGTTTGAATAAAAGGATTCTAGAATGTAAGTTAATTGGCAGTTTCATTCTCCACAGGAATGCTCACAACTAAAATCAGCCAGTGTAATCACATATTATCAATGCCCCTAAGCAAGAACACACCTTTAACATTATTTTTTTTTCTCAATTTACTTTCTAAAGACTAATTAAACACCTTTCAATGGGCTCCACAGAATTAGTTATAGTTGCCTTGGGAATGAATAGAAATTGTTCTAAATATGGGTGGATTTGCAACAACAGTTTAAGACACTATATGAAGTATAATTAACATAGCAATTAAACTGCAAACTAATTATTTTTCTCAGACTACACATGTAGACCAATTACTAGAGTTGCAGTATGAACCAGAGGCACAGATGTGACACAGTAAAAAGGAAACTTTAAAATAAATATTTAAATTATTTAGGAGCACTGTTTCAAATCCTTAATATGTAATACCAGGAACAAAATGTAGTCTCTTCAACTTCTTCATAGAAGGAACAATCTGCTTTCTAACACAAGGCTACATTATGTAGCCTTTTGTTTTAAAGTATACCCGCGCAGCACACAATTGATATAAATTCAATCCTAAAATGAAGATTACCCTTTGCATTTTCCCAAGGGCTGACCTGTTGGCATGAGAATTCCCCAGAGTGTATTTCCAACATAGTTCTCAAACTACCTTTTTTGATAGCCTGTCACCATCGGTTCTGAGTTCTTCAGAAGTCGTCTCTAAAATTTTATTCACTGCCAATTCACAAACTGTTCAAATTCTATCAATTTTATACGGCTGTTCTTTTAAAGTGACATGTAATGAACTACATCAAATCATTATTAAACAGTTTTCTCAGTGACTACTGTCCTTCAGAGAAGTCATTGCACAATGTGAACGGGAGTAGATTAGACTTACAGCAAGAAATGTGTAAACTATTAGCATCTAAAAGAACAAACCTGTATTTTGAAAGTAGCTAACTGTACAAAAAAGACAGCAAGAGGCCAAATTTTTCATACAAGGTGAAGCAATGGAGATTGAAACTAAAGCAGTACCAGCAAAATCCAATGAAACAAGAGCACAGCACTCACTAGAGGAATTACTTGTACATGTGTTTTCAGAATGGTAGATTTCCTGCAAAGCTCGTCTTTTGGCACAAGCAACTGAAAGGGAGGCCCGATTTCTTTAAAGAACACTACCAGTGAAAACAAATTAAAGCATGGAAAAATGAACTAAAATATATGCTTCTTTTTTACTGTAATTATAGATGTTTTCAGGGTTTTCAAGAAATAGGTTAATTTCATAACAGCACCTTTGTAGCCTTAGATTACATGACAACATTAATTTACTGCAATATAAAGATAAGACCATGCCTCAGAAAAAAACCCAATGCTATATGTACAGAACAAAAGAGTTCTCTTTTGGAATGGTAGCCTCTTTGGACACACAGAAGTTCAGCAGCCTATATAAAATAATTAAGACTCTGTTTTCAGGAGAAGCTGTAGAACTTAAAATAAATTTAAAAACCCACAACAAAACAAACCCATGCATGCTATCAGAAAGCATGCTCTAGGAAAAATCACATACTCTGTTTTCAAGGTCAATTTTTGTTTCCATTTCCTACTGATTAATAACACAACATGAAAAAGAGAGAGAACTTCTTAAATTATGAGAGCAACAGATATGAGGAAGAATTCAGCTCTGATCATGACTGGGAACCTGACTAACTTTAACAAGCAAAGATAAAGTAGAAAAAACCATTAGGATAAGCAGCTCCTGCTGTGTCCGACGGCACACTTAGTACTCCCAGTGGTCAACTTATCCCTATCATCCTGAACTATGCCAAGACACACTTGCAGCTGACAGAAGACAAGATGGTTTCTCTGTTGGAGCACCAAGACAGTTTTTTAGTACTTCACAGACTGCTGCAGAGAGCCTGCAATCAGAGGCTGTAATAAGAAGAGTCCATAGATGCATTCAAAAAACTGAACCACACACTACTGTCATCCACAGGTTTCCAAATAACTCTAAACCATTTAGAGGTCACAGGAATGAGTAACAATGTGAGAGGACTAACTCAAAAATGGATTCTGTACTTTGCAACCTCATTTTTCACTTTATAAACTTGGTCAGCTTCTAAATCATAGTACATACCACATGCAATGGACCAGTAGACTTGAGAGTCTGGTGTCTGATGCAAGATGCGAAATGGGGCGACTTTCGATGTAGAATCCAACACCGCATCTAATGTTCCCACGAGAAGACCTGTTGTGTTCAAGAAAATGTATAGAGCACAGTGAAACTAAGGCTTTTGAAATGTACACTCACTTCTGATTCCTTCCTTAGTGAACAGGAATGCTACCCAAGCAAGGACTAATGAACTCCAAGAAACTAACAGCAAAAAGTGCTCCCAGAGGATCCTCTTTGGGAGGTGATGATATTTTTCATCCAATAAAAGCCATTATAAACAAACTGAGGGTGAAGAAGTTTTTCAGGATGACCTCCTTGGAAGCGGTCATGCAGTGTGGTAAACCAGAGGACAACGTGAAAAGTAACATGGTAGTTCCCACCCTTCAACGAGCACAAGCAGTAATTGAACTACTTCTTAGTCATTTATTGTTCTGTTTTCCAGTTTCAGAAAACAGCTCTTATGTCTGATGATATTTATGAAAAACCCACTGTTTTTACATGAGAACACCACATCATACTTTCTGTACATACAGAAGTTTTGCTGCTCATGGCTAGAAAATGCCTGCCATTCTTCACAAACGGTCTATCAGGCAACTCCTATATGAAGTCTGGAACACTAATATTTCATTCTATTACACAAGCTGTTTTATTCTCATATAGATTACACACCCAAGATACAATGGCCATGTCACCTCCCTGCCACTAACTACTGAAATAGTTCCTATTAAACAGAGTTCAGATGAAAACATACTAATTTCATTAATAAGACTTTTTATCTTGGTGGCCAAAACCATTCTTTCTGCACAGTAATAAAAATATTAGCTCAGGTATCTTAAAAGTTCTTTTCATATCTGAGAATCAAGCAATTCTAAAAGAGGAAGAAAATTAAATGGAGAACATAGATAAGCTTCTGCATCCTGATGCACAAGCAAACCTTTTTCTTCTTGTTACAACAGAAACAAAAATACAAGCAACAATAACTTCTGCTTCCTTCCTGTATTCCTTAGGCTTGCCATCCCTCTAGCATGGCCACATAAATGCAAAGCAACCACACACAGCTTGTATGTGTGCGAGACGAGGTAAAGATGATAACAGAGTGAGACTACCCAAAATAAAAGACAAGATTACCCCCAAAAATATGGAATGCAATTAACTAAAGAGATGCTCTGAAGTCTGTTCCATGAACCTGCTAAGATGACTGATACAGGGTATCCCTCCAAAATGATATTAGTATAAAGAGCTCACATGCAAAGTTAACATATCCCTCATAGCACTCCTAAGCACCCTCCTGAGTTTGATGAAAAATGATCTTTTGATTCAACTTTTTAATATTCCATAGAAGCATTTGATTTAGATCATTTCAAATGCATCCCTCTAAGGTATTTCAGAATTTTTAGGCTGGTTTCTGATAATCCTCTTTCCACTTTCTTTCCATTAACCCCCTTTCAAATTCTGAAAAATATCAAAAGCAAAGTAAGACAAAATCATGTAAGTCTAAGCAATCATCCTCAGAACATGGTTTTCCTAAGGATATGCTTTCAGCAAAGAGCCTGTATGACTCCTTTACTGTGGCTATTCAAGCTTCAGAATTGCTTCTCTTAAAAAAAAAAAGGAAGTGAATAATCATGAAAAACACAAAAAAACTCTCAAAGATCAGTACATTACATGAATGAAAATTACTATCTTGTCTGAAATTCACAGATTGTAAGTTACTGTTGGAAAGTAGATTTTTTTTTTTAGTTTCTAACTGAAGTCAGACACTGAATAGATAACATCTGTGTCTGTCTGAAGAGCTTCGGGTACTGAATGAGTCATAACACTGAGCTGATCTCAAAGTTGGCTTTGCTTCAGCAAGTGTTTTATTATTTCATTCACAATTCTCCTAATAGCATTTTCTGTTACGATACACAGTACAAGGACATTAGTCACCATTTATAAGGTTAATGCAACTGCTCAGCTTGAGAGGATGATTACTACAGAGCACTAGAGAGCAGCACTCCTCAAAATGCCGTAAAGTTTACCTCTACTTGGAAGGTCATTAGATTTCAGACACAATAAACTGTATCAGTTTAGTATCAGCCACTTCAACAGTCCCACTAGTCAATACTGCTGTGTCCTCGAATGCGATACGGGCTATAGGTTTGCACTTAAGCTGATAAATGCTCAGTACAGGATGAACTATTGCCATGGCTATGGCCACTGGCATAATTGCGAGGAATCAGCAGGGTCTCACCTTCTTACCCTGGTTCTGAAAGCACCCTAAAAGCTGAGAATTCTTTGAATACTGTATTATCAGTCAGGGTTTCCATAACTACAAGTTGTTGGGTGCTTCTCAGCAAGCACTCCCTGTTATTGCTATTTCCCAATGGGAAATCAAGGACCAGGTTTGCCCTGGCTAGTAAGGCCACTCACTGCTGAGCAGTTTGCTGGCACTCTGCTAACACCATTCACACAAGCCTAATAAAGAATAATTCACTTCCAGGGTAGCAGAGATTTAAAATTCACCTGTACAATGACAAGGATATTGATTGTAAAATAAGGGAGTAGGTAACAAAAAAAATAAAAAATATAAATTAGTACCTGCTCAGCCCAGGCACTTACATTATCTTCACGAGGGAGGCAAGCAGGAAAAGCCGCTCAGGCCATACTTGTCAACCCCTCGCTAAAGAAATGCAGTACATGTTGTTCTCAATCAATCAATCTTAGAGACAACCTACAGAAGGGCATCTGCTCTCATCTCTGCTCAAAGCCAGACCTGACAGTTTGTACTGGGGATTCCACCTAAACCATCCTCTCACCTCACTTGGGGCATGATTTCAGCTGGAGATAAGGAAGAAGATGCACATTTACATGGAGAAAAAGCTCTGCTTTTAGCAACTATTTTCAGTTTCACATGTACTTGAGTAAAAGGAGTAGAAAATACCCTACATGCTTAAATAAATAGGGTAAAATACCCTAAAAATAAAATAAAGAGCCAGGAATAAAGAATAGCTTTGAAATAAGAATGTGTTCTTCTCAAGAGTTTCTAAAACACTTGGTTAACAAAATACCAACATTAGCTGCAGAGACATGCACCAAAACATATCAGCAATGAATAAGCTCTCATTTGTACTAACATAGGCAATAGAGCCCTGATGATAATTGTCCAGCATTTTGCCATTTGGGGGCAACACCACTTTGTTCTTCTATATTTATTTCATCAAGTACATAAAGAGATTACTCATATTCAGGGTGGGTTTTCTGTGGCCCTTTACAACCCACAATCTCAAAGATTATTTTTTTCCTGGAATTGCTGTCAGTTACACCATTTTTACTGCCGACAATCTTCCTTATTTCAAATACGTACATCAAACCCAGCAATCTGACTTCTTCCTATCCTTTGTGGGTCTACTGTAATGCAAACAGAATAATATAAGTTCCATTTTACCAACGAAGAATTGGAAGCAAAGAAAATGTACTGCTGTCTTTTTTTAAGAGCCCCATTGTTCTGAAGCAGAAGCCTGTTCTCTCCCCTAATGTGTAACAGTACCTTTGAGGTCAATAATTTATTATATTAAAAGTGGATCAGACTGCCTCCTGATTTGCTACATTAGAAGTGTTAAGGGACACTTATAATATTAATAAAATATTAATAAGACTGTAAGAGTTGCTTACAAACAAAAATGTTCTATTAGCACAACACTGGTCAGGCCCATTACACTAAGGATTTTGAAAACTAGACACTTTGATCTATAACTGAGTTCTCACTCTTAGTTTATTTACATCATCATAAAAAGGAGCTGTTTGAAAATACTGTAAAAGCTTTCCCTGAGTGGCAACAACTGCAGAAAGCGACATTCTGAAGCTACAGTTACTTGGCAATAACTTCTCACTTCTACAAACTGAAGAGTTCAAAGGCTAATCAGCACAGAAACGAAGGAGAAAAACACTGTAAAACAAGTACATTTGTGATAGCTGTGGTGGGTTGACTCTTGCTGGATACCAGGTACCCACCACAGCCACTCCCAACACTCCCCTCCTCAGCTGGATGGGGAAGAGAAAGCCTGATGGGAGGCTTGTGGGTTGAGATAAGGATAGGAGGAGATCACCCACCAATTATCATCGTGGGTAAAACAGACTCACCTTCGGGAAATTAGTTGAATTTGCTGGCAATCCAATCAGAGTAGGGTAATGAGAAATAAATACTAAATCTTAAAACACCTTCCCCCCACCCCTCCCTTCTCACCCGGTTCAATTTCACTCCTGATTCTCCACCTTCCTCCAAACTCCTGTGCCTGTGAGCCAGCTAGCAACGATGCAGACAACAAGCTACATCTTTTGAAAAGCAGGAATACCAGCAGGAGCTTTCTGTAGATTCAGGAAGGCAGCAAACGATGCAGAAAATCCAGTACTTGAAGAGTTGGGGTTTTTGCCCTACCCTTCCAACCTCAGCACATAAAACAAGCAGGGAAGACTAGTTCCAACCATGTATGTCACTGACAACTTTTTCTCATCTCACAGTTGCATTTTACTTAAATTTCTCAAGAAGAGGTGAATTGAAACAATGGAAGCAGAAAACAAATAATTCATTTTCTGACATTTCAGTGAAAGATTGGTATTTTATGACACCAAATACTCATTTGCATAACTACTCCAGGAATACCCACCTCCTAATTAAGGTCCTGTCTAAGCTATAAGCAAAGCAACTTCCTTGTGATGAACGTGCTTAATCTCACTAGAGCTTGGTTACAGCACACGCATTCACAACACAGGTTTTGTGTCATCAGACCTGTGCTTCAGCAAGCAGGCTGTTTTGCCTAGCTATATTCTTATCAATGCGCTCTACAAAACCCGAGCAGCTCTCCCACAGTGGCTCCACAGAAGACAGACCAACCGGAGGACACGGTGACACTGCCAGACATCCAGCAGCAACACACTTTTGAGCAGATCTATTGCACGCTGAATTATCAGGACACAGAACCAGTTGAACAGGTTGCAGTACCGGTAGCCTTAGGTGAGGTCTAAGAAAGGAAAGGGCGTGAAATGTAAAGCTAAAGAGGTGCACACCTGCAGGAAGAGAGACAGGACCTTGCAAAACCAATAGAAGTTATTTCTAACCCTTTTTATTCACACCAGCCAACTCAGAACTATGTCGTGTGAGGGTGCAAGGCAGAAGAGCTAACCTAATCATCTGCAAATTACAAACTGGTCCTGCTGTAACAGTCCAGAAGAATCACACAGCCACATCCAACGGCAGCCTTTTCTCCAAAACTAGGACTGCACCAGGAATTCCCAGCCTTCCTTCAGGTAAGTGTCTCTGCTCTCATCTATCTTGTTGTCCTTGGTCTGCAGCTTCTCCAGCTATTGGCTGCTTCCTCAAGACTTGCATCTCCCCTTCTTAAAGCCTGTCTTACCAAGTGTATTCCCGTATTCTTGGGAATCCTTTGCTCCTGCCTCCTCCAGTTACTGCTGTTACCAGTTATCCAGACCCTGTTACCGCTGTTCAAACCCTGCAGCACTGTTCAGCTTTATCCCCATTCCTGCCTTGAGGCATTGCCCCTCTCTCCCACAACACTTAGTCTTCCACTCCCAACTCCCCAGCCCCTCAGTGCTGCCAGTCACCTCTAGCTTTGTCTCTCCAGCTGAAAAATGCTGTTCAGGACAAGGCTGTACTTGGCACATGTGCAATGATCTCAGAATATAATAGCTATTCATTGTTTTTTTCTAAAGTAAGCACTAATTTTCTTGAGTGACACACAGCAATATAAAATTAAAATCAGACACAGGAAATCATTCCACTTATACCTAGGAGGTTTGAATATTTTCAAACCTGCGAACCCAAATGTAACTGCATTTTTTCCAATTTTCTCGTTAATCTTTCTTAATCACAATTTTAATTCAATAACATCTCACTCTTTTTGTTTCTGTCCAGTGGAAAACATCACTTGCACAGATGAAATCTGTATGAATCTGACATTTTGAGAAAAACTACAGAAATAAAAAGTTCAATGCCAGATTAAAAAAAGCATACTAAAGCATACCCCATTCAAGTGTTTTTCCACATTGTCAAATGTCACCAAGGACAGAAGACTAGTGATAGAAGCCTCACCTTCAAAAAAATCCAAAGGACACTAGGAAGCTCTGGGTGCCTGTCTTGTAAGCCTACAAGAATGTTTTAAAATGAATACCTAATTCTAGGTCTTACCGTTTCCCTTTAGTCACAGTTCCTAAATTAATTTTATCACAAAGAAAGGCAACCCTCGTACCAACTCAGTTTCCTTGGCTTCCAAAGATATCAGGACAGAGAATTACCCATTTAGCCTAATGACCACAAGACTTGCAAGGTTGCAAAATATCACTTCTGGTTCTCAGCCAAAGCCCAACATTATCTATCCATAATGTTATGATATACCTAGAAGAGAATCTGGGATGTTGTGAATACTAAATCTCACACTTTCCTTGTGCCCTCTGGTAAGAGGGTAACTGGGTAAGAGGCCAGTGAAGAATACCCCGCCCCCAGCTGGGAGAGCTATATCTACATCTGAAATTCACGAGCCAAAAGTTTGGACTTTGTGTTTTTGTCTAGTAGAATGAATAAATGTTTCAACAAGACAATCAAGCCTCACATTTAATACAGCTTGCTTTACAATGACACAGAAAGAGAGAGCCTAGAAAACCTAGAGACATGCAATTCATGCTGAACACCCAAGAACCACATCTCATCCAGGAACTTTACTCTGCCTCCCTGCAGCATTTCTCCTTGACAGGGTCAGTGACAGGCACCATCAAACTATAAAGGAGTCAGTTCTAGTTTGAATGGCTACCACCACAACAGAGGTCTCAGTGGAAGCTGAGGTTCCTGCAAGGTGTAACGATACAAACAGACAAGAATTAAAAACAGACACTCAGCTCCATACCTTGAAGTTCTCATGAAATAAAGTTTATTCTGTGGTGGTCAATGCCCTGTCACTTTCCTGACCCATACCTCCTGACAAGCTCCATCAAAGCACATGCTTCTTTTTAAAATAAGTGATCAGAAATGCCTGAGCAGGAGGTCACTTCAGGAAGCCTCAGATGCAGGCAGGAAAAGGGATTTGGAAATTTTTGCCAAAGGCAGGCAGATCCGTTGTTCTTTTTGACATCTCCTCTTCCAACGCACTGCAGATCTGGGTGTCCGTTGGAGCAAAGGGCTGTTGCACCAGTACCAAGTGATGGGCTACACTGACCCCAGCTCAACGTACCACCCCCAGGGTGGCTGCTGGCCCCGGCCAGCCCCCGGCCCTCCGGGACGCACATTCCCACCAGACTGCCCCGATACCACGGGCACAGCAGGGCCCATCCCACCGAGCGTGCCAGAAACTTCATCAGTTCCAGGAGATATTCAAGGGG
>VZRU01002663.1:917-51324 GCA_013398155.1 Pedionomus torquatus | reverse complement strand
AGATGAGAAAAAAAAAAAAAAAAAAAAAAGAAAGAAATCTAAGGTCTAGTATTTGCAGCAGGGCAAAAGGATTACTTAACATCTCTGGTTTCACTTCTGCATCCCAGCATACAACTTTCATCTCCTGCATCAGGAGGACTTTGCTACAGTATTGAGTGTATGACTCACTGCATCCTCAGATTCTTTGCTGTGGAGCAGTTGGTTATAGATTTCCATATTTCGTATTTATGTAATTAAACATTTCTGCTAAATTTCACTTTTCCCTGTGGAAGATTTTTTCTTTTTCTATTTTTTTCTATTTTTTCTTATTCTCAACTTCATATTGGAGTTACTGTCTTTGGGTACCATTCTGAATTGCAGACTGTCAAACACTTAATCCCTACGCTACAGGGAGGGATAGGTATAATCTATAAATTTGCTAAGTATATTTCTGTTTCATTGTCCTAACCAGTAAGAGTAATTTTAGATAACAACAAAATTAAACGTCTCCACTTAATACCTACATCATTATGATATTGAACCACTGATGAATCTCAGTGCCATTTCTCAAGCAGTCTTTCAATCACTTTAATCTGGCACATTTCTGGGCAGGAAAGATATACATGTGACTATAAATGCCTTGCTGGTCAAGATATATGCATCTAGGGAGAGATTCAGCCATGTACTCATACACAACTAGTGCCATTTGGATATCTGAAGGTATTTCCAAAGGCCTGGAAGATAAGACAAAGCCAGTGGGACACTTGCAGTACTTTGAAGCACTATTTGAAAAATGGGCAAAACAACCTAAAAACCCTAAAATACCAATGCCTCACATTACAAGGCTGGATATTGTCCTTGTTGTTCCTCTTTGCTCAGATTGTTAGTCAAATATAAAAAAAAATCTGGTGAGCCTCACATGACTTTCCTGTTCTGCTGTATTCCTTCACGAACAGCTGTCTTGAGTGATTAAGAACACCAAACACTAGCTGTACTTGGGCAGAAAACCTTGTGCTTATGATTTATTTTATGTAAACAATGTACAAGGCCAAGTTGAGCACGATCAGTGCACGTGGATGGCTCTGGCTGAGGAAGTTATTTCTTATTCCCAATAAGAACCTGAGTATGCCTGAGGGGAACAGAAGCTTCCAGAGGGCAACGTGGTGCCAACAGGCAGAGAAAGATAGATATTGGACAACCTGATGTTGTCTGATTGATCTGGAGCAGTATGTGGCCAAGGTAAATGCTAACAATTTTCACAGGACAACTTACTACTTGCTCAATAGATCTAAAGGCACTCAAATAAATTAGGGTGTGGAGGTGAAGTAAATGATGATTGTAGTGTGCAGTCTCTTGTGCTAAATTGCTTTGGTACTAAAGCAATTCTACTAAATTCAGCAAGGGCAAGTGTAGGGTGCTGCACCTGGGGAGGAATAACCCCCTGCAGTGGTAAGGGTTGGGGGCTGACCTGCTGGAGAGCAGGTCTGAGGAAAAAGACTCGGGAGTCCTGGTGGACAACAGGATGACTATGAACCAGCAATATGCCCTTATGGCCAAGAAGGTGAACAGCATCCTGGGGTGCATCAAGAAAAGTACGACCAGAGCATCGAGGGAGGTTATCCTGCCCCTCTACTCAGCCATGGTGAGGTCCCATTTGGAGTACTGTGGCCGGTTCTGGGCTCCCCAGTTCAAGAAGGACAGGAAACTGTTGAAGAGGATCCAACAGAGGGTTACAAAGACAATTAGGGCCCTGGAGCATCTCTTTTACAAGGAAAGGCTGAGGGATTTGGGTCTTAGTCTGGAGAAGGGAAGGCTGAGGGGGATCTCATCAATGCCTGTAAATACTTAAAGGATGGGTGTCAAGAGGAAGAGGCAAGTCTTTTTTCAGTGGTGCGCAGTGATGGACAAGAGGTAATGGGCACAAACTTGTACACAGGAAGTTTCATCTAAATGTGAGGAGGAACTTTTTCACTTTGAAGGTGGCAGAACACTGGAACAGGTTGCCCAGAGAGATGGTGGAGTCTCCATCTCTGGAGACATTCAAAATCCACCTAGACACATTACTGTGCAACCTGCTCTAGGTGGACCTGCTTTGGCAGGGGTGTTGGACTACATGATCTCCAGAGGTCCTTTCCAACACCAAATCACTCTGTGATTCTGTGATTCATATATAAAATCATCTGAGCAAACCATTACTGCTCAGGTGAGACCTTGGTATTTTCATGTAACTGTTATAAACTCATTTTAATTCATAGCAGCAGTTGAAAAGCAAAAATAGTGTCATAAATTACTTGAGAACAATAGAGACTAGAACAGAACATAACTTACAGAAAAAATCTGTGTTTCACTCCATCTTTTGTGTTATGTGTCCTTAGAAAGTGTGTAGCACAACTGGAAAAAAATCACCAAAAGTGAGCAAAGATTTCAAACAAAGTCTTTACAAGGGACAAAAATGTATGCTAGGACTATCAGCTTTTAAAGCAGAAACAGAGGAAGAATAAGACGTAAATCAGTTATTCACTGTCTCTTCATCTATTCTATTCTCACAGAAGACTTTTCATAGAGCTTACAGTTTACAGGAAACAAAACAAAGGACACAGATCTTCACACTTACGGTTAACCTGAAGAACCTCTCTGTTACAGGAAGCTGTAGATGCTGGCAGTTTACAATAGGGTTCAAGAGTTCAGGTTCATAGCAGAAAAAGCCATTGAGAGTTGCTGAATATAAAAAAGCTATTTCTAGATGTCCCAGTATTACATATGAGTGGACCTTGTGGGTATACATAGGGTAAATATCACCACAGGCTTCCCCTATATTTGTACCTTTTTTCTAAGCCTATCTGCTTTAGGAAAGTGTCAAAGACAGGATGAGCTTTGGGTATAACCCAGTATGAATGTTCTCTAATGATAAAAGAGAAATGTTTCCCTGGAGAAATGGCATAAGATTGGCAGTAACCGTAGTTACAATTTATAGTCAGTGAGCAGGGACTGAGAACAAACCTGGAAAAAAAGAGATGCCTTGTAAAGACATAGTGGTAGAAGGCAGTTATTTTTTAATCCTTTTTAATCTTTACACTATCTTCTGTAGTCTAAAAAACCACTTATTATAATTTCTGTTGAAATAAAACCTGATCTATAGTATTAACGCCCTTCTGTTCTGTTTGGAGTATTAATTTCTGAGGTAACTACCCAGTCTGCCCCTGTCAAAGGATTAGCTGATTTAGTTGTATCATGCCACAGTGTCTTCTATCCTGGATAATCATAACAGTTTCACACAAAATCTTTTTTTTTTTTTGCCCGCTGTCCTGATTTGGCAAGATACAGCATATCGTTGGACTGCAAAACATTTAAGTGACAAATTTGTAAGAAAAGAATCACAGATTATTTTTTTTCATGATAAAATAACCTTAACTACAGAAAACATATAAACAAAATATACTTCTCAATAACTTTCAAAATTATGGTGATTTCTCTAATGGATTCCTTAGAGTTCACTATCAGAAGGTACTACTCGAGAAGACTAAAGTTTGCATCTCTGCAGGAATGTTATGTCAGCCATGGCTTGGGTATTTTGACAGGGAAGGTAAAAATTAAGTAGTAAAAATGGTGTCAAATTAAATAATACAAAATGTGGAGTCATGTACTTATATCTGGTACACAGTAAAGCTCACCAGGATGATATCTCTTCAGTGCTTCTATGCAACAGGGTGACTGGATCCTCATATACACAGGAAAGGTATTTTCAGCTGATGGAGGAGAAGCTTAGATGAAGACAATAGTTATATGCAATCTATGAACAATTCTTGGCAGGCAAAATCAAGAATGACTGAAAATAGAACTACAGAAAAGACTTAGAGAGCTTGTGATAAAAGAGTAAAAGATCTTGGCTAGTTAGTGAATAGAAGACTGAGCAGGATCATGTAAAAGTAGGTGTGAAATAGAAAGAAATAAACAGAAAGAACTGTTAATTAAGCTAGAACTTGGTTTATTTAAGAACTCAAAGATGTGTAACTTCCTTTGAAAGTAAGTAAATTGCAAAACAGAACGGAGCCCCAAAATATTATTGAAGTGATGTTTAAGGATGGCTGTCAAATCTGAATAATGGAACAAAAACCAGCTCTGAAAATACTGCTTTTGAGATTAAGGGTGATTTATTAAAATAATTGTTTCATAAGGCACCTAGAGTAGCAGGAGACTGGACCTGATGGCACAAGATATTCTTCTTAACCTAGTGTTTCTGAGCCTAGGAGTCACAGGTCATGCTGCTAGAATAATCGGCACTGAACTTGAGTTTGATCTGCTTTATCATTATTTGAATGGCATGTTTACCCACCCTGTTAATTCCAGCCATGGAAAAGATGTGAGATTGTTAATGTTAAGTAAAACGTTTGTCTTGTTTATTTTTATATGAACCCAAATAAAATGCAAAATGCATATCAGTGTAGAATTTGCTATTTTTTTTTTTTTTTAACCAAAAACGAGATCATTTCTCAACTAGGAGCTCACAAGCTCTGAGGTGCATTAATGATGCATGATGGACCTTGATATAGAAGTCACTGAATGCTCCTATTTTATCTTGATGATAAAAGAATCTCATTATTAATATGTACTTTAAATTTACTGAATTCTACTGCTTTTTGAAGCAAATATTAGTTTACTTAGAATGGTGTTCTGTTATAAACTATACTTAATGCTATAAAGTGGTATTAAATATGACTGGATACTTCTTGAAGTTAGATGCACACTATTTTAAGTGTGTTTAAAGACAAACAGCATAATAATTAGATACAGCTAGATGTTATTAAGTAGATTACTAGTACAATAGACAGCAATTTAGACTCCTGAGTGTGTCCAGTATTACCAAAGTATACTGGCAACTTCTTATCCTGAACAATAGTTGGTTTCCCCATGAAGATAAGCTTCAGTAAAAGAAACATCTGTAACACTGATATCTTGGCCAAGTATAGAAAATCAAGGTCAAGTCAAAAGTTTCTTTCAAAATAAACAATACAAAAGCCCCTGAACCTGAATGCATGGGCATATTTTTAGAAATAGAAATTGCTGCCTGAATACAGTATAGTGGATTAATGCATTGCTTTAATAGACTGGCCCTCTGCCTCCACAGATAATTTAAATTCTACCAAGAACAAAGTGATTAAAAGTCCTTGATTTGTCAAGGGTGAAGGATGGTCACCAGAAAACTGAGTCAAAGGATTTAGGTTGAGCTGTTAGGAATACTCACCAGAGGAAATCAGGGCTCTGTGCTCAGAAATCAAATTAGTGACAAAAGAAAACGGTGGCAATAAAGGAGGGCTGGGATAATTTAAAAAGGCAACCTATCTGCAGTTGTGGTGAAGTGAAAAGGTACAATTTTTTAAAATGGCTAATGCTGTGATATTCAGTATTTAAATATATATGAAAACATATTTTTCAGGTTTGCTCTCTGCAGCCAACAGAGATCTATAGAACTGCAAAAGAAAAGAGTCATTTGCTAAAGACAAAACAAGACTATAAAACAAAGGTCATACCTGGCTCTGTATTACCTGTTCTAGCTCCTTTTTGATTTAGGCAAGGCTGCCTCGATATGGCTATGGTGGACTTTCTACTTTATCTGTTGAGTAAAAAGAGAGATAACTTATTTTTTATATATGTCTTTTCCCAAACTGTAGAATGAGTTGCTTGCTTTTTAGTGTTCAATAAAAGTTAATTCTGCATTGTTAAATATCAGTAAGCATATCTGTGATGGATTTCTGTTTAGGAAATCTGAGACCAGCACCTGTCTAATTCATAGGATTAACAGTGGCAGGACTAGTGTGAAGAGGCTTGAAGATACCTTGAATGAAGTACAAGGTATCTACATCTACTCTGTCTTTGTAATGGTGTCATTGACAATTCTTACATATCACCAGTTATGGAGATTCACTCAAATACAGGTGGCTGTCTGTCTGCACAATTAGGCAAATAGTAGGAGTTGTATGGATTTGAATGTGAACTGATGTTACTGAGAGCACTGAGCTCTGAATTCTTTCACCCAAGGACAAGCGTGCATAAAGTCAAGAAGTTAGAAAAGACTACATTTTGCATTACTGGTACCTCTTGAAAACTGTAGACATCTGTGCCTGCTCGAAAGAGTTCAAGTATTTAAACCACAGCACACAGAATGCATAGTTGGTGTCTACGATGATAAGAACTTCAGTGTAGCCACAGGGGCAAAACAGTGAACAGACAAGGGAAAATTAAGTCATTTCAGAAGTTATTTACAGGGGTCCTTCATACACAAAATTTACTCCTGACTCCAGTAAAGTGTGACTTGTGCCCCAAATAAAGAAAATCTCATGTTCAGGGTAAAAAAAAAACTGTTGAATTCTGCACTGAAAAGAAATACTTTTATGCACCTTTTGGTATGAAATAAAATAAGGGAGCATGCATAGTTAGCCCCATAGGGGTTTTCCTTCTCATGACAATGAAGCAGATGCATCACTGCAGAAAATAAATTATTTTGTAACTTTTTTTTTTGAAGAAGCAAGGAGTTCCTGGTTCTTCACATTTGAAGACAACTGTACTTTTTAAGTTTGAAAATGGTAGGAAGGCTTTCTTAATGATTGGCATTTATCTGCCATCTTTTCTGTTGTTGAAGGAATCTGATTAGGAATTATTCTTTCTTTATCACCCTTGTCAAAAACAGTTTTCCTGTCTCCTGTCTGAAGATGTCCTTTAGGTTTTTAGGTGCTTTGTAGATCTAATGGGAAAATGGGACTGCCAAAGATCTTTTTGATTGCTTTCACCCCTTTCTAGCAACATATTAGATATGGAAAACAATATACTTTCTAGAAAATTGGCTACTTTCATTTTTTATTTTCAAAACTACAGTCAGAGAGAAAGCCACAATTTCACACAGCTTAGCTGACTGTGTTAAATATTACCACTTAACAGAATATGCAGAGGCAAGATAACAGTTTTTAAAAATGAAATAATTTTGCACAATTAGCAACCTCTGTTGCTATAATTCACTCTCAAAGTAGGGGCATCTCTGATAAAAGCATTGAGAGCTGCAGCGTAAGCATCCTTTAGGCAATATCCCCTCTGTGAGTAGAAGCTTTTAAACACTAGCCTATGCTATACAGTTATGCCAAAGAAACCACGATAGGACTCAGCTGCAGCAACAGAATTCAGGGTTGCTAAACATTTACAGAGTAAAGCAACTAAATGACAGTAAAGTCTTGCCTGGTGGGCATAATACCAGGCTGAAGGTGATTTGTCTTCTTGCATCTGAGCTGCAAGTTGCAGAAAAAACAGCAGANAACTAATGTTTTACTTGGCATTCAGAGATTTCAGATGATGAATTTTAGCCTTCAAAATACACCAGTGAAATAAAGAAGTGCATTCACATGGAGAGAATAAAAAACGCTAGATCGCATTACCTCTGCTTTTGTCTTGTAATCTAAAGGTTATGACTCTTTTGTGTTTGGCTTCAGACAATTGTGTGTTACAGTAGGATTTGAAGGTATATAGTGGGAGTTCACATGGAAACACTATTTTGTGCAGGTGATCAGGAAAAAAAAAGAAAAAAGAAGTAAAAAAGATAGAAAGAGAGGAAAGGTGGCAAGTATGAATGTTGGCCTTTCTACTTCCACGGTTTCAACATGTTCCCTAACGCTGGTAAAAATTATTTCTTCTCTTTCTCTCACAACCAAACACTTTTAACCTATTTAGTTTGGGCTGGTTTTGTTTAATGTTGTATCTGTCAAAGAAGTTTGACATTTAAGGGGTATTTTTCTATAATTATGCCTACATTGCTTTGTACTTTGGAAGCCCACAGTAAATAACGAATACTGAACCTAGAAAGACCGGTGGTACTTAAACGTCTGTACTGTGTATTACTTGACTGCTGGAGGGAGCAAAGATATGAAGAATACTAATTCATAATAATGTAAATATAAAGATAGTCATATAGGTTTCTGGCAAACCTTTGTTATAAATTACCCTCAAAAGATTGCAGACTCTTGCAGAATGTGTATATCCAGGAAGTCAGTGCTGGTAGATCATCTATTAACATGGTCTTTGCTTTCAGAGAGCTGAAAGAAAAGTGTCTGAAACAAAGGCTCTTTACTTGGCTTTCACAGTTGTCATAAAAACTTCTCTCTACATAGTCAGAATTTTTCTAGGCACTGAAAGAGTTGTTTTCTCTTTAATCCTCATTTTTGCATCTTCTCACAAAGTCATGCAAGTTCAACATGATAGTGATGTTTGTGACAGATTTGAAATGAGCAGTGGTGTTATACAGGGATGTGTTCTGGCAGTAATTCTCTTCAGTGCAGAATTTCCTTTGCTTTTAAATGATGTTTCCTCTCTCTACCTCAACAGGTACACTTCCATGCAAAAACCTGATGTGAAAGCAAGCACCTGCTGATTGTTGAATGTTATAAACAACGATTAACCGATTTCTCCATAGGAAAGATGGAGTTCTGTATTGTGAGTGTCCACTGGATTCATGCTTAAAATATATGAGACATCAAAGATATATAGCCTGATAAAAATATTTACAAATTATCCTTTATATTATTTACTTGCTCTGTGAAGGTACTTGCTTGTGAAAGCTCAAAGTACTAAAAATTTCTAAGAACTTCCTAACTGCCTTTGTGATGTCAACGATGATTAATCCATATTTTTTACAGCTCAATGGGCTATCTCTAAAATGTGTCTTTGTAAATTAAGAAGTATCGTTTTCCTGATAAGAAAAAAAAAATGGAATAGTATACCTTTTTTTAACTTGCTGGCAAAGAATCATGTACACTTCATTCTTCATTTGAGTAATGTCATGTTAGTGTCCTTCATGCAGAAGGTATTTTTCCCTTTTCCCTGCTGTTCATGGCCTTTAAATAATCACTTATTTGAAAAAAGCAAGGAATATCTGTTGCACTGTAGGAATATTACATGACTAAACCTCAATCCAGGCTGAGTTTCTATTACCTGGACAAGAAAAATTGAAAATAAAATGTTCTTTACAGTCAAAGATCAATTCTATTTTTAGTATAGGGGTCATATTAACATGAATGGATAAAAGGTAACAAGGATTCTGTGAGGTTTTTGGGTTGTTTTGTTGTGTTTTTTAAAAAGTGTTTTCTAATGTTGTCAGCCTAGCCCCTTTAATCCAGCTTCAAAGTTTGTAATTTCTGGAAGAAGTACAAAAATAAAGCTGGCACCCAACTGACTGTGTGAAATGTTTAGCAATTAGCATTGCTGCTAGTCAGTACTGTCTTTGACCTGGTGATTGGTTATGCTTCCCACTACTTAAGCTGCCCATTGGCTCCTTCTGAATTTTGGTCTGTGCAATACAACACAGCCTCATGCAGAGAAATCATCCAAATTGCTTGTATTTTCCTGGGATTGATTCTGTAACATCTGAACTAGAAGTGATAGTCTGCTCAGTGCACTCAGTATGCTCACTAAGTAACCCAAAACTGATATAAAATAGACCTAGTCCAAGTAGATCAATTCAAGGCACAGTGACCCACTACTGAAAAGGATAAAGGATTTTCTAACTAAAAAAATTACAGTGAAGCAGAAAGTAGATGTTGATTTACGTATCTTCTTTCCTTTTTCCATGGGATGGGTAATAAAATCTGAATCCAATCATTCCCAAAGATTTCCTTAGAGCTGTGACATTTTAAGGGGCAAAACCAACCGTGTCATACACTTAATGAAATGGTTTTGAGGAAAACAACAGTTCCACCAATTTGTCACTTCCTAATATCCACCAGCCCCCTAACACGAAGATGTTGCAGCACTGAGGTCTCAGGAACACTGAGAAGCTGATACTTGTAAATGAGATTTTACAGTAATCTGCCTGATACTCTATTTTGTGGTAACACATACACTTTAAATAGAGGAAGTGAAATTACTACCACTGTATATAGCCTCAAAAGGGCTTGATAAAGTATCTGAGTGTATTGGTGCAACTACAGTATTTTGAGCCAATTGGCATACTGAATTGTCTTGCTGCCCAACAGATGTCTGTGGTACGAATGATCTCTACAAGCAGCAAATATTCCCTAAAGTAAAACCACTCTAACATCACACAGGAGGCCAAAACACCAAGTTGAGTGAATTTAATGTTCGCTCAGCTAACAAGCTTAAACTGCCTTATCGAAATCACCTTGATTTATTGCCAAAATCAAGCTGCTACCATCACAGTGAATAACAATGTAATATTTAAGGGCAGTAAAGTGAAGCGTCTTTAATGTTTTGACATTGCTAGTGCACCATATATGGACATTAAATTCATAATAATAAAATCTTAAAGCTTCTATAAAAGAAAGTGTTATCAGCATATCATGTTAATTTCACTTGTAAATTTTTATGATACTGTTCTGATTTCTCAGGCTTCTTACTCATTTGATGAATCGTGATAATTATGTATCTATTGCTTCTTAATCAGGCTTGTTCTGTAAATAGTGGGAATTCTCCTAAACACCTCCATACTTATGGTACCTGAAAGCTTGAAAACAGATTTTCATTACGTATCTGGTCTTAGAAATCTCTTTTTAGTGAGCAGAGCTACATTATGAAAGCATGCTGAATAATATAGTGTAGCTACAAGTATCTTCCTCCTGAATGCTGTCTTCCACCTCTGGCCCTGTCAGCTTGTTCTGATTCCAGCGGTGCAGCAGCCCTCAAGCAAACCCAGCTGACTGTAGAAGAAAGATTTTTGGAGTGGGGCTAGGTGTGCAAAAAGATCTGAATCAAACCTTACAGTGTGGGAGGAAAGGAGTGCAGCAACAGCCTTCCTATAGCTCTAGGGAAGCCACGGTGTTCTAGCAGTAGCTTGTAGTGTCCCTTCATAAACTATGTCATGCTCTCTCAGGGGTATTCTTTCTGCAGTTCACAAAATAAAGGGTTGTGGCTAGGATATTTCTTAAGTTTCTTTTCTGTTGTTTTTGTTCCTATTTGTGATTACAGCCAAAGGCATTCACCTGAATCCCTATTTATTTTTAATCTACAGCTGTGTGGTAAAGATTTTTGTGTACTTGTTGCAATAGCGAAATATGTTCAATCACCTGCAGTAGTAAGAGCTGATGATTTTTGTAGCTTACAATCCAAGGCTATCTCTTGCAGCAATTTACCACTCACTTCTTCCTTTTCAAGCTATGTCTTATGTACCAAGATGAGAAGGAGTTCTTAGACTGCCTCAATATCATTGCAGATATTCCTTCTATTGCAGTGTATGCCCAGTAGTTGATTTTGTGGCCACTTTTAGCTACCCAGTTGCTGTAAGGAAGGTGTAATGCAAAGGACAATATGGCCTAGAATTCAGAAATGTTTTAAACATTTTGAAAATAAAATATTACATATCTTTATAGTTATTGTCTTCATAATTATTTCATAATTTTCGATGGAGTAAGTCAAAAGGACTTTTGTACTGTGGTATACATTGTACAAGTTTGCATTCCCAGCTGGCTGTTTCATTTATTTTCTTAAATCTGAGTTATTTTTTTTTCTTAGCACTAGAATGAAGTTTTCCTTCTAGTGTTATGGTTGTAATAAAATTATAATTTATGGAGTCTCTCTGAAACACTCTTTTTAACTGTGACTTTTTGACCAGGTATCTTTTCTGCTTGCAGACAGATATTTTGGATGCTTCCTGGTGTTCTCTTGGTTCCCTTATAAATTATTGTTTCCTCAGTCTTCTTATCATTGAGTTACTGTAGCTGGATCCCATCCATAAAAACTTTTCATTTCAAACTATGGATGAGCTGAACTATTACTTCTTAATTTCAAAAAGGACTTCTGCTGACTGTACTATTTTGGTAACTGCTGTCATCTTATTCACGTTGAAAATGTTAGATGGTAGCTCCTTAAATTAATAATGGAATGTCATCCACACATAGTATTGGACTAACATACATCAAATGATATGGGATGATGAAACCTGACATAACCTAATGAGGAGTGATGCATGCTTCAGAAGTACACTGCAGGGCTCTTATTTTTTAATTATTTTTTGAAAATGTACAGAAGCAGAGAAATAGCTGCAGGACACAGAGCGTTGCCAGCAAATCCCAGAAAGTACAGCAAGTCACTGAAATGTTTTCAATACCGATTAACATTTTTTCCCATACTGTTTGTGATGAGCTACCAGACATCTACACACAATCATATTTGCACAAACAGTAATCATTGGTTCAGTTGCTAATGCACACTGTTATTATTTTGAACATTCCTTAGGCAATTTTACTTTGTATGCAATACACTGCATTAAATTGTTGTGTCTCTTAAATAGTTCTGAAATACAAACTATTGTTGTGTGGCATTCGGATGCCTGAAAAGATAATTTTTCACCTCTAGTGTATAACCTGGTTTTCTTAGTTTCTTGTAATCAGGTAACTACCTTTTTTTTCTACTAACATAGTAACTGTCTTGCATATGAAATTTTTAGGGGGTAAAATAAAAGCCTTTGTTTGGATGGTCTTTCTTTTGTTGTCCATGATTACTGATGCAGCTGTAAATGCTACCCAGACTGTCACTCTAAGACTGAAACTGTGGCAGGAAAAAATGCAAGTGTGATACACTAAAAGTGACACTTCATCTTCCCTAGTAGGTTTTGTAAGTGAGATCCTGGAATTTTACAAGGGAAATTGGGGTTCCTAAGGAAGTAATGACCAAGGTTTCTATGACCTGTTTTAATCATATTTGTTGTATGGAGTTTGGTGACATCTTAAATTGCTAACAATGTAAATTCATTGGTTGTTCGGTGTTATTAAAATTTATTTAAGACAACTTATGTTTACATGTGAGAACTTTTTCTGCCAGAATCAAAAATTCTACTCTGGGGCTAAATCTCCCAGCTTGCACTGAAAACAATTAGATATCACAGGATATTTTAATATAGTAAATAATTCAACACTGAGGAAATTAGAAAGGTATGCTGAAAACATTAAAATATATTTATAATGTCATATTCTCAGATGTGAATACTGCTAGGTTTAAATTAGGGTTTGTTTTTTGTTGGTGTGGGTTTTTTTGTAGTTTTAAGTCTTATATTAATTCAATATGTGAAATTTTACTGTATATGAACTCATTTGCAGACTTTACTTCACTCTTTCAATGTACTGTTATGCCAGTTTTCTGCCTACCACAGTGCTCAAAAACTTATTTAAAACTTTTTTTGATTTCTTTAAGATAGCAAGCTGACGGTTGCTGATGACACAAAGCACATCCCTCCCAGGAGTTGGTTTCTTGTGTGAAATGAGTCTTCATATGGTCTAAGCACTTCTTTCCACTGTGGCACATTGATTCAATTCAACCCATTTAATTTGCTGGACCCTTTATAATGGCACTTGCTGTTTTGTGCTATTGGATCATCTATTCTTTCAACCTAATGAGTAGGAAAAAAGAATTAAAAGTTTCACAAGGGCAAGACTGATGGGACTTGGTGCTGGGTTTCTGACCTGGCAGAGGAAACCCTCAGGTGGTAGTTTGATAAACTTAGCCTTCCAAATGATGCTGCTTTGTAACTCCTGAACGAAATCTTCTGCTCTAAGAATACAGATTCCTTTTAAACTACGGTCTAGCTGAAAACCACATGAAAATTCAAACATGAAATCCCAAACAGGAAATCCTGTAGAGTATCTATCTTTGTAATTGGTGTCAGAGTGAAAAATTTTTAGAGCCCCTTGTGCTGTGTTTTTCCAAAAGTCTGAGTAATGGAGCAGCTGTATTACGTAGGCAAGGGGCAGATCACTTCCAGAGGAGTTAAGGTGGTTGAGCAAAAATTCTCTTATCAGTCAGTTTTCCATGGATCATTGAAACTATCTAGTGTTTGCACTATAACTTCTTGGATCTTCATTTGAACATTGACACTTGTAGGCTTCTCTCTGTCACATGCTTTGCATTTCCTCTGCAAAAAAAAAGAATGTTTGACACTATCCTCTTCTAATTTACTGGGGAAAGTGGGAAGGGGAAAGATGTTGGGAAACTGCCCAAAAGGAAGTAATTTTATCTTCTATTTATTTTTCACTATTCTAGAAAAAAATAGCTAGTCCCTGTGCAGCCCATGGACATCAACTGTGGAGTAGATATCCACCTGAAGGTGGTGGAGTACCTCACACCAGAACAGATGGATGCCCAAAGAAGTCTGTGACCCCATGGAGAGCCCATGTTAGACTAGGACCCTGCCAGGACCTGTGAACTTGTGGAGAGGAGCACATGCTGGAGCAGGTATTCTGGCAGGACTTGTGACCCCATGGGACATTCGTGCTGGATCAGGCTGTTCCTGAAGGACTGCACCCCAAGGGAGGGATCCATGCCAGAGGATTTTATGAAAAAATGCAGCCTGTGGGAAGGACTCGTGTTGGAGAAGTTTGCGGAGAACCATCTCCTGTGGGAGGCATCCCATGCTGGAGCAGGGAAGGAATGCAAGGAGTCATCTCCCTGAGAAGGAAGGAGTGACAGAGACAATATGTGATGAAAAGATCACAACCCCCATTTCCCACACCACCAAGTCACTGGAGAGGGAGGAAGTAGAGAAATCAGGAGTGAAACTGAACTCAGAAAGGAAGGAGTATGTGGAGGGGAGCTGTTTTAAGATTTAGTTTTTATTTCTCATTATCCTCCTCTGATTTGATCAGTAGTAAATTAAATTTTCTGCAAGCCATCTGTTTTGCCCATGAGAGTAATTGCTGAGTGATCTCTCCCTGACCTACAGCACTTTAATTATATTTTCACTCCCAGTCCATTTGAGGTGGGGGAGTGGTAGAGCAGCTTTGGTAGACACCTGATGTCCAGCTGCAATCAGCCCACCACAGCCTTCAAATCGTTTTGTGCACTGCTGCCCTCAAGCCGTTCGTCTCCCATTTTATAGCTGTGCTCAGCATTACTCCATCCTAGGTGCGGAGTCCAGCATTTGTTCTTGCTAAAATTCATGCCACTGATGATTGTCCAATGTTCCAGTTTGTCTAGATCCCTCCTGCAAGGCCTCTTGCCGCTTGAGAGAGTCAATAGCAACTCCCAGTTTGGTATCATCAGCAAACTCACTAATGCTGCATTCAACTGCTGCATCCAGATCATTGACAAAAGTATTGATGAGAACTGGCCTTAGAATTAAACCC
Source organism: Pedionomus torquatus (assembly GCA_013398155.1). Lineage (NCBI taxonomy): Eukaryota > Metazoa > Chordata > Aves > Charadriiformes > Pedionomidae > Pedionomus > Pedionomus torquatus. The sequence continues at coordinate 36,238 of VZRU01002663.1, read as the reverse complement.
TGAGAAACATTGTTGTTGACCAGTTGTCAGTCAGATATATCCCCATTCCCTAAAACCCATTGAGCATTGGCTTTTTGTGTCTTGTCCTTGCATATATGCACCACAGATCTAGAATATTGCTGCGAAGCCAGACTTTGCTTCCAGAGATTGCACAATTTCTTTTGCCTCTTGAACTCCATAAGAAATAAATGTGGTCTTCTGCTCTGCTTCTTGACTTATGACATAAATTAATATAAGCACACCAGCTTTCAAAGCAGACACAGTTAAATAATTGGGCTCATAAACTGTGAAAATCAAATGTTTTGTCCCAAAATAAAATCAAATAAGGATTTGTCATAATAACAATTATATAGAAGTTTATTTAACTTGATTTGCAAATTTAGATCCATAGTCTTCTGATAAAATTATATCTTTATTTTCAGGTTTAATCAGGTTATCTTTTCTTTAAAATTCAAGAGTCAAACTCTGTAATTATACATATAGTTGAAAAAATTTCTTGGGAAAATAGTTTGGGAATTAACAATTTCACTTACCTCAAGGAGTTTTGAATTCCTGAGTTTGCGAAGTCCAAAATAACATGTTATGCCAATGTTGGATCGGAAGCTTGCTTGTGAGTTATAGTAGAGCAGAGTAGCCAGAGCTGCCTAGAGCCTGAGAATCAGAGGGTGAGACCCCACTACTGCTTTTATTAATGAACATTGCCTGTTTCAAATGTCTACAAGGCAGCTTATACTTCATATTTCTTGCATATGGAAATTAAGGCACAAACAAGCAAAACTTGCTTTACTGCTAAACAAAATTCTTCTATTTCTGCCATAATGATTCATAGGCAAAATATCCAGTCTCACTTCATTAGCCAACCAGAATGTAATTACTTTACATCAGTTGTCTAACAACAAACAAACCAACCTCATATGTCTAGCAATAAAAAGCAGCACCGTGCTTCAAGACACGAACGTGAGCTGGCAACAAAAGGGTCACTAACACAAAAAGAGTCCTTATGATACTGATAGCATTGAAATATGCTACAAAGTCAATACTGTACTCCTATGAATAAACAGTTTCAGATGAGTAGAATTTAAAAATCAGGTCTTTGAAGGCAGTGGTTAACTGTTGAAAACTTTAATAAATTGTCATTGACTTAATCTTAAATAGTGTTCAGATGAATGGAATAAATCATGCTATACAAACATATTCCTCATTTCCAGCTCTATTTGATGGGTTTAATAAGAAACTGCTTAAGATCACAACTAATTTAGTTCTCAAAGTGCAGTGCTAAGATGCTTTTTGCTTTGCAGAAAGGTCAGTGGGAAGAATTACACATTTCCACAAGTGATGCTCTTGAGCCTTTGAAATCACTGGGAATTTGGCTTCAACAGTGCCAGCGTCTCAACTGAGCTGCCAGCAGTATGTACTTGAATAGGTGGAGGTAAAATGTTTTCACTGAGGGCAGCTGCGTAGCTATTTGCTGGAGCAGTGTTATCCCAGTGACACATAACATGAGTTCCCTCTCAGTGAGAAGAAAGATCTATTAATGGTAGATCCTTGAGCATCACTTGAAATAAGTTTCTATTCATTGCAAAGGCAAACATGATTTCTGCCCCAGGGTGTCTGCTTCAGCCTTCACTTGCTATGTCAGAGATGGCAAACAAGGTAGTCAAGATTGCAGCTCTTTGCTCATTAGGGTCTTCTTCCTTGCAGGTTAATAGCCTCTTGTCACAATAACTGTCTTTGTCGTCCTTCTGTGACGGATAATAAAGCAATTGCAGGGGTTATGCTGGCCTCAGACACCCATAGATAATGTAACAAGAGTTTTCTTTATATGTAAATGGAATAAATGTTTTACACAAATCAGGCAGGTGGGGCTTTTTTTCTGGTATGTGAAGAACAAAACCGGCCCTCTCTCTCTCTGCTAACATCTTACTGATTTTATTTTATTATTTTTTTTAATTCTGTGAAGATTTATTTTATTTTATCTCTAGAACATATCTTTTTTTCCCTTCTGTTTATCTACTAGCTGAAGTTGTGTTTGATGCTGTACATGAGAAAACACACAGAAGCTGCCCCTGCTCACGAGTTTCTTACAGAAAGTGAGATACAGCAGATGGAAAAAGACACTGATGGAATGAGAAACAGTTTAACACCACCAGTTAATGTGGCAGTTGGTAGTCTCAGATCACCAGCATCCTAAAAACTGCTGTCAAGCTTCTTGTAAGCACTGCAACAAAGGAGATTTTTAAAAGCACGTTTTGAAGAAGGAAGATGTTTGCTTTACCCTTATTTATGGAAACATTAGCTTGCAGAGGACAGATACAAAATTTAACAGTGTAGGCAATAAAGGCCAGCACCACAAACATTCTCTTCTATCTGAGTGTCATACATATGCAGACATACATCTTTTTTTTTTTTTTTGCATTAGTTAAGTCAAATTCACAATCCATATTTTAGAAAATTCTATGTGAGTGCAAGGTCTCTTCTCTCTCACTTAGGAAAAATTCCCTTACTGACATCTTTTTAAAGTCTTGGTAGTAAAAGAATATGTCAAATTTTCATTCTCTTTTCAGCATTATAAGAGTGCATTGTTTCAAGAACAGTCAGAAATGTACATATCAGCCCATTTTAAAGGAGGGGATGAGAGACTAAGGGTGTCATGCACCACACTGGGGACAAATCAGTAATTTACAGTGTATGAGCTCACCGTGTCTCAGAGATGGCAGAATTTCCAAGCTAAAGTTCTTGAGTGGCTCAGGTACTAAGGGTTTTGAATGAGGAGAGAAGGGTGTTTCCTTCTCAGACAGATTTGGACTTCACAAGCTGACAGATACATACAGATAATCTCCTCCTAACCCAAGGAACCAAGGGGAAATGAAAGTCTGTGCTGCATAAGCCTCCCTAGATAGTTATCTTGGAAAGGGCTGCCCACTCTGCTGCAGGTTCACTGATAACACACTTTATTTCTGCTGTAATGCAATTTCTTGTTTCAGTGCAGCAGCATCACTTAGTGCTACAGTTTCACACCTCTTTTTTGTTTGTTTGTTTGTTTGTTTGTTTGGGGGGTTTTGGGGGCTTTTTGTTGTTGTTGTTTTGGCAATCGCATATGAAAATTGCAACAGAAACTAAAAGCTATCCTGTGGCTCATGTAGTATATTTGTACAGGCTGGAGGAGGATAATGTTCATTCTTGATATTCATTTCTCCAGAGTCTGCGGAAAACGATAGCTCACATTCCAGGGTAAACTACCTATAAAGTAAGACAAGGCTCATGGCCTGTCATGTCCCAGTTAGTATGCTTGTCTGCAACAGGCTGAAATATACGCTGTACCTCTGCAAGCAGGCGGCGAGAGGCAGGATCTTGTTTGGTAGGGCAGGCAGCCTGTGATTCTTAATGGGGTACTATGACTCCAAATCTTTTCTGCTATGGGTTTCTATTTTTGTTGTAAACTGTCTCCTCTCCTTTAAATTAGTACAGAAATTTTGTGCAAAAAATATTTGCACTGATACTATGGTGAATTACTCAGTGTCCAAAATTAACTAAAGGGTCTGTACTTTCAACTGTGACTAGTAAATTTCAATATAATAATTTTAAAGTCTCCACCTTGAAAACCAACCTACTCTGTGGATGTTGAATTGCACAGCACTAAGATTTCGCATTCCCCAAGCTGAACCAACTAAACTTGCTTTTGAAATATGCTAGCTGTGTTGCTTATGTAAATAACTGCACACATTTTATCATTGTATTTTATGTATTTAATTTGGTACTTTTAATTGCACACATATATGCATACATAGAGAGAGACAGAGTAAGAGAAAAAAAGAAACATACCTATGATGTCAGATACTACTCTGTACCTCCACAGTTGTGACTGTAAAGAAAGAAGGAAAAGGTAAGAAAAGAGAAATATATTTTCCTTTTTATGGTGTCCTATAGACAATGGACAATACTAGAATTTCTTTAGCCACTTTTTTTTCTCCCCAAATTCCAGATCTATGTCAGCTCTAATATATTTTATACTTGGCTAGTCTCATACGGTTTCTTTGCAGCCTGCTCTCTAATGTGCTTTTGCAATCTGTTATCCTGCAATTACTAATGACTTATTACTTCATAAGGCAGATGTTTTTATTCTGGACATCACAGACTATGGGAAGGACTTCAGTACACATCTTCAGCTTCCAGGTCTTCCACTCACCTCCATCTAAATGTAGAAAAGCAGCTTGAAAATTCTGTGTGTATTCATTGGGTTTCTTTCTTCCAAAGCACTAATCTGCATTATCAAGGGAAAGAGAAATGTGACTTTGGCAGGGCAGCTGGAGGCACTCTGCCTGTGTGTAACAAGTGCCTGGGGAAAGGATGTTCTTTATCAAGTTCTTACACCTGGTGTGGTAATAAGCTTCACACTTGCACTAGTTGGTGTGTAAAAAGGGGAGAGACATAGTCATTCCTCTTCCTTACTTCAACATGGCTCTTGGGGCATGCTGGGGGCAGCATTAGCTGTCCTGCCTTTTCCTCTCTTATTTGTACTTCAGTCCTGAAACTTGCATGAAGGCAGACAGCCTGCCCCAGGTCTTACTGTTGCACTTTGGCTCAAATCACACCTGTCTTCTCAGGCAGTGGCCTGTGTCTTGGAGCTGAATGCCTACATATGGCCGAATCAATAGGAATTTCACCCTGTAAGAGCTTTCCAATAAGCTCCTGCATAGCAGAATAACCGGTTTCCCATTTCTGTCCCATGTAGCTTTGCTGAGTGACGAGTATTTCACGCCAAAGCATGGCAGGTTTCTGGGAGTCCTGGATTTGCACTATTTTAATGACTTTTGAGGACACTGTTATTTGCATAATTTCCCTAAAATATCTTCTTTATATATTCTTATATATTCATCTTTGAGGTTTCATTGAACTATATTGCTTTGAATAAGATAGGCAGAAGAGGGATGTAGCTGATTAGGTGTAAAGTTCTGGATCAGTCTGATGGGAGAATATTAAGTGCTGAGGAAGCCATTGTGACTTTGTTCCTCACAGCTGTAATATGCTTCAGGGAAAACTGCAGAAAAGTAACAGCCCAAATGAAATAAAGTTCTTTAAAACCTATCATTCTGTTTAAAGTAAGCCATGAAGTAGGTTCATCTTGCAATGGTGATTTGGCTCCAAAATGTCTTATGCTTGAAATAATTTCTTGTAAAAATATATAAGGTTCATGATCATTGAATATTGCATACTAAAATGAAAGTAGCATTCAGATAGATAGAATATGTAATGACACAAGTGTAGACAGAGGACCAGAGATTTTTGATCCCTGATCTCTTGTCTGCTATCAGCTTGACTCTACACACCTTCTCATTTATAAGATGCTTACTTAGAACTATTACAAAATAAACACATTTTGCTGAGTAAATTGCTAGTGGAGGATAACTTGTTTGAATAAGCAGAGGCTTTGTTTTCTATTTTGCTTCCTACTATCTTTATTCAGAAGGATTTTTTTTAATATATATATTTGGGTTTTCCAAGTTATTTTGCTTAATTTATCATTATCGTTGATGCATGTATGGTGTAGAACAGCAGGTTTTTAGGTAGCTTTCAGCATTTCAAAATTCTGCATTTTAGTTACTCATGCATAAAACTCACTGTAAAGGTGGCAAGAGTTTTTATTTGCTTCCCTCACTGAGTATAGGTCTTGCTGTCTAATATCTACTGAAAATGTTTATAGTTATTGCATGATCAGTATTGGTCATCTGTGATTAGTTTCCTAATATTTGCATACAGTTCATTATTCTTCTGTATAATTCAGTGGTCTGATTATTTGTAAATATATGCTTGAATGGACACAAAGTGTACAATCACTGGCATAGTAAATCTAATAAGTTTTCAGTTAATATTCATGAGTATAGTCACCGTCTCTTAATTACCAAATGTCCAGTGCTAAGTATAGTTCTTGGCGCTTTGCTGCTTCAGTTATAGGTAAATTTGAAGGTCTGAATCAAATAACACATGCAGCTACTCTAAGATGGACTGTTTTGGTAACAATCTGAATTCATTTACTATTAGACATTTAACTGGCTGCTCCCCTCCATGAACTGCTCATTTGAAGTACAGTAATCAAGTAGCAATCATAATCTCCTATTAAGACAAAGGTAAATGTAAATACTGAAACACCATAGAACACCTCCACTCCATTTCATTATGCTCCATTAATTCAGGCCATGACTGGATACAGTTGTTTATAATCTTTTATGGAAATTAAAAGTGTAAATTGCTGAAATACTGCACATGGGCAAAATGACAGATTTTTTGCATTATTGGGGATTTGCATTAGTTCTGAATATTAGAAAACAATAGCTGCTAAGTTAATTGCTAGGAAACTGCAAATGTGCCCTGGAGAATTTGAGACTTACACTCATGTTGAGATATTTCTCCCTCGATATTTCAGTTATGAATGTTTTGTTACTTTAAAAATATGATGGTTTAATTTGTTATATTTTTTCTTTTGTTTATTAAATAAATTATCTGTATTAAGATCATTTTGAGGATATTTCTATACTGAAAAAGTCTGACTAATATGTTGGGGATTTTAGAAATAAGTATAGTTTTGACTCCCTGATGTAAATCAAAATACAAATCATGATTTGTAGTCACTAAAATGATTATTTCAAAGACATGTGTCCTGGTTTGAGGTAAAACGAACCAATTTTCTGTTTTACAGTTTTACTTTCTTAGCTAGGCCTCTTCTAACTAGCTAAACTCTGAAATTAACAGCACATTGTTCAAAGCTGTTCCGTCTCACAGTGATAAGACCTGATTATACCAAGGGATGGTATGCAGAGAGGCCCTTGTTTAGACTTATTGCTGGAAGAACCAAGGTCAGATAATTTTCAGCATTTGCCCGTTGGAGGGTCCCACCTTTAAGGAGGAGCGGACAGGACAGGTGACCCAGAACGGACCAACAGGGGTATTCCATCCCATCCGCATCATGCCCTGTATAAAAGCTGAAGAATCAACAGGTCAACTGCTCTTTGTTTGCCCCTTCGCCCTTTCTTCGATGGCTGACATCCAAGGAGGACTCTGCCTGTTCGTCTGCCTTTGATCCTGATCCGAGCGTTCCTGACTCCAGATCTGGATTCCGGCTCCTGTCGATCACCGAGTCCAGTTTGGGACTTTTCCTGAAGCCTGCTGGTGACGTGGTCGTCATCCTGGGAGCTTGATACGGTTTTGTATATACTGTATACTCCCTTTTTCCTAATTTTCCTTTTTATTATATTACTTATATTTTCATTAAAGTAGTTTAGTTTGTTCTAAACTCTTGAATCTCTTTAACTCCTTCCTCTCCTCTCTGACCAAAGGGGGGAGGGGGGGACATCTGTCACTCAGGTTTCGGTAAATTTGGCTGAAACCACGACAACATGATTGGTACAGATTTACAAATTTTAAAAGAAATACTTTGAAGACATTTTTAATAAGTCATGCACAATGTCATTTTTATAGAATATTGCTTTAGGTTGCCACCTTGTGGTCCTAATTCAGTCACTGAAAGGAAAGGACAAACTAATCTTGCCGTTGACAGTAATACCCTGTTCTTTAGGTAAGGTAAAAAGGGTTTAAATCTTCTGCAGATATACATACTTCAGCCAAAAAGAAATAATCCCTAGATGAAGGTTCAAATGCAGACTCATGTGATTATTATATAAATAGCCAGTATTGATAGAGATTCTTTAGATTGCCTTACTTTCACTGTTCATCCACTATAAAGCAAAAGTTGTCTTTGCCATAGCTGTTTTCTAGTTCCTCATGTCTAGTATAAGAATTAAAAACTCAAGCAGATGGAAGTCCAACTTCAAATCTGGCATATCTGCCTTTGCCTTTTAACTTATATAAATGGAGGCCTGAATGTCTAGAAAATCAAATTGTACATATTCTGGGTATCAGGAGCAAAGCTTGGTTTTAGGCTCATAATCTCTTGCTGCTGTCAACAGATTTCTGATGTCTTACAAATTAATATAGTTCCACAGAAACTTTTTATTTCCCAAGTGGTGTAACAATAGCCTTCGAGTGTGGCATAATCTAGTCCCACAGATTTGTTCCCACTCAGCCAGTTTGCTTATACATGAATGATAAAAGATGTGAGAATAGCAAGATTTAATCTGTAAAGCAAAATTGTTGTTTCACAGTAACCAAGGAGGCTGTAGGCACTGCTTTCCCAACAAACCTATAAAATCCTGGAAGTGTTTCTACAATACTGATTTTTTTTCTTTAAAACAGTGTGCTGAAGAGACAGGAGGGCTAGTCTTGGTGCATGTAAATAATATAATCTTAAACATCAACTAAACTCTTCTCCCAGTAGAATTTTTTTTCAGTAAGAGAGATACGTGTAATTGTTCACCTGGGACTTCACAATCACAGCTGGTTTTACTAGAGGGGTTGCGCACACAGCTCAGAAGTAAGCATAATTGCCAGCCTTTAAGATAAGTAGCTATGCTATAGTGTTACGTATGGTAAGTCTGTGCCGTGTGGAGTGAAAAGGCTGGTTAGAGAAAGAGTCTGGCTTTGGCCTTTACTGTCCTTGAAAAACAACTTAGTACTGTTCAATTCTTTCTGAAAATAAGTATGTTGCTGTTTAGAGGGAGTTTTATGAGCCTAGGGGGAAGAGGAACATGTTTCTCCATGTGGGAGGGAAGCTTACAGAGGTCCGCAAAATGACATACAGGTGGAGGCCAGAGTTCTAACAATAAAGGTCTCTGTCATTTCATCCCCATTTTAGGCATCCTCTGCAAGCCCCCCATGCTGTGTGCCCACCCCTGAGTAATGTCATCTAGAAGTCACATATGTGACACTGCCCATCACTGTGACACTTCCACTGTGTGAAAGCCTCATGCAATAAAAGATCAGCTTTATTCTTTATTAAATCTGGAAATTATTGGTGCCATGAAGGAAAGGGGATAAAGAACAGGAATGCTGGGTAATGTCATTTAAGAACGAAAGCCAATTGGAAGTCAGTTCAGCCTACTCCTAAATGTTGTGCAGCTGGGACCTGACAGGTCTAGGGAAGGGAATGATTAAGACAGATAGGGAGAGGGTCAGGTAGCAGCTGTTCAGCATAGCCTGCTAACCGCCAAGCATTGTCAGGTTTATGAATGGAAATCCATGTGGTAGCTAATGCTGCTGAGGCATGTGACATTAACCTTTCCCTCAAAAGGAAAAGGGATACAACAGTACTAAGAGATTGGGTGTAGAAAGGGATTTGAGACAGCTCTGTTGCCTGCAGGTGGACCAGATGGGTAACACTGTGAGGCTGATAGTTTCTGAGGTTTCTGTTGGTTGTTTTATTGCAGTTGTTTGAGAGATTTTCAGCTTGAAAGATAGAGAAGCTAGCGTTCTCATTCACTGGATCTCACAGAGCTTGAGGCAATCCAGAGTCTGTGCAGTACACTGGTCCCTATTCTCCATTAGAATTGTTTTCATGATTTATTGTTGGAACTCCTTTATGATTGGTGACATAAACTAAGATACTTGCTCTGTAGCTCAGGAAGTATCTAACTATTGAAAGCCATTGAGAAATTATCCATAATTGTTCCTGTCAATATGGAAAGCCTAGAAATTAACAAAAGGTCTGAGCAATTGATTTAATCTGGTCTCACTACCAGGAAGAAATTTTCCATACATTTCTCTCTCTCTTTTTCCTAAAATTAAGTCTGGGCAGTTTCTTCTTGCATTGCTTCATGTCTCTGCTTATATGGAAAGCTCCTCCAAATGTTTAGGTGCGTATTTAGTAGCAATTTTACCTCCAAGATCCACAAAAGGATGATCTAGATGGTTACAACACTCATGGGCATGTTTTTTCTGCCTGTCATTCTCCCAATGCTTTCTGCAAGATAGGACTTAGTGATTTTCTGTGTCAAAGGCAAGGAAAATACTATGAGATTTAAGCGAAAGAACTGAACAAAATAATTTATTTTCTGATTCTTAAGGACTTTTAACAACTTTATTTATTCATCTTCATATCTTATTAAATTTTTGGGTTTTTTTGTTTCATCTAGAGAACTAAGCCTGCAACAGAGAAAAGAGATCTGTTCCAGAGGAAGTGGAGAAGGCTCACGATAAACTAGCCTTACCATATGACAAAATGGTAAGATCTTCTGTCACAGGCTAGAATGGATCTCTTTCTCAGGTCTGTGAAGGACTTCCCCTCCTACTTGTCTCCTGGTTCTCACCGTGAGAGAAGAAATATAAGGCTAATCCTTTGTACCCAGGCCAGTAGCTCAGCTTGAAATGAAAGTTGGAACATTTGATATTACACAAGGACATATGTGTGGAGATTCCAAAGGCCATAGCATAAAATGTTTATTTCATTAGTTTATTAGAATAGAATAGAACAGAACGGAATGGAATTTCAGTCGGAAGGGACCTACAATAATTATCTAGTCCAACTGCCTGAACTTTTCAGACCATCCAAATCTTAAAGTAAGTTATTAATTATCCAAATACCTGTTAAACATTGACAGGCTTGGGGCTACAACCACTGCTTTAGAAAGCCTGTCACAGTGTTTGACCTCCCTCTTAGTAAATAAATGTTTTCTAATGTCAAGTCTGAACATTGTCTGACCCAGCATAGAACCATTCACACACATCCTATCACTGAATACCATTGAGAAGAAATCAGCACCTCCCTTTCCCCTTCCTTGATGCATTTTCTATGCAGCTAACAGGAAAGAAGGTATCTCCTCTGTTGTTCTCTAGCTAACATGTCTTTTCTCTCACTGAGAGAAAAAAATAAATTGTTAAAGTGAACTGGAGGAGGAAAAAAGTTCTTCCCCAAACATAACTTAAGACATTACTGTGTTTTCTCATTGCATTCTGAGCTGAGTTCAAGACAGTGGGTATGATGATCAGTTTCCTATGAAGTGTGCTACAGGAGCTTAATGACTCCAGTGATCCAGAAGCCCTTAGAACATGCTATATAAAAAAAGGTATGTTGATTCCTGGAAATGCTATGATTCAGTAATGGGTTCTTAGGAAGAGTGATCCTTACCGATTCAGCAGTGCAAGGTCTTTTGTCACTTTAGTCCCATCAAGTACAGTCCCAAAATTACCTAAACTACACATAAAAAAAAAAAAAAAGGTAGCATAACACAGTATGTCTTTGGCATTGCTTTTGAATGCTTTCTTTTAACAGCTGAATGTTCACAGACTTGCCCCAAGAAGAAAAGGTTTTTTGCCACACAAAAGTGGATGTAAATGGAAGTCAAAACAGTAACGAATGTGGCAGATGTGTACCTTTTGCACAGAAAAGGAAATGTGTTACCAACTTCTTATTGACATAATTGTGGTACAACCAACAATTATATTATTCATAATATTTACATATATGCATTCTCAAACAGTGCATCAAAATCATCGAAGAAGTTAACCCTGAAAGTTTATTGTGATACTTTAATCTGTAATGCAACTTTCAACCACTAGCAGAAAACTGTTATCTAATTTTGTAAGATCTACAGCAGGAGACATAAAAGACTCCTTATGCATCCTAAGCTACCGTATTACAGTTATAAAAGTGAGGACAAAGCTTGAACTTAATTTAACACAGTTTACATTATTTGTTCTTTCTCTGTGTGGTGTGGTTTTTTCCATTCATAGCTCAGATTTTGTTGCTTTTTTCTAACTGCTCTCTACATTTATAACACAATCTCTTTTAACATTATGTGCTTTAAGATAGCTCTCCCTCACTAATTAAAATAACTGCCTCTGTTAAAATATTACTGCTTTAAGTAAAATGAATAGTCTTCTGATTAGAATAATTCATTATAATGCCAGACCACAGGGAAGCATAACCTTTCAGAGTCCAAGGTAAAAATAGCAATGGTAGTACTTAAACTCTTTCTTGACTACCTCTGCTCTAGTAAGACTTCCCCATCACTCACTTCAACAGCATTGCAAAATGAATGTACCTTTAGTACCTGGAAAGCATGTAAAGGTCTAGGCTTTGCAGCCTGCAATAAAGCTGAGTAGCCCCTGAAAATTAATGTATACCAGCTATGGTCATACAGTATGACTCAGAGTAAGGAACGGTACCATAATCTAGTTTCTCTATTGCAAAGCGAAATAATCAGGATGTGGAGAAGGGACTTTTTACAGCTGTGCTTCAGTTGCACAACAAGGGTGCTCAGTGATGTCTTACGATGGGAAGGATTTGTGCCAAGGTAAGGTTACACCTCCATGCCTAAAATCAGAAAGCTGAGTGACAAATTTCTGTACCTGAGTGACAATGTTGGGTCTCTGCCATCCTGAGTTGCACCTAGTATAGTCATTACCTGCAGTATTAAAAAGCTTCTCCTTTTTTTTTATTAAAAATCTTATGACACTTCCTGTCATAATCAGGTTAAGGATTAAAAATAAGGAGCCCTGAGTAATGGACTAAACAATGGAACTCTTCCACAGAAAGACCCCTTGTTCATTGTACCATATTGTAATGATACACTCAGCCACGGTTCTTAAAATAGTATTTGCCCTTTATGTTTCTTTGACTGAATGGGCTCCAGTTTTTGCTGGTTGAGTGATTTCGGTGAAGTGTCTTGGTTCCCTGCCACCAGCTGAGTAGCAGTCAGCCAGGATAGGATGGTGGTCTCAGTTGGGTACTGTGTGCATGAATACTAATCACATAAGTGGCATCATGCATCTAAAAAGTGCTTGATAGCATCTGAAAAACTGAAAAAAATGTATTACAATTTTCTATTTGCTCCAGCAATGTTAAAGTAAGGTTGGTTCTCTAGTAGTTTTCACTGTGATTTCTTTAACATAAAGATGATCTTCAGTAGCAAAAGCCAATGAAAAGACAGAAGAGAGATAAACAGAAGTAAGAGATGTTAGGGAAGAACTCAGTCCTTTCAGTGGCATAATTTGCCCTGTCTTTGCTGACTCTGCTTTTCTGCTGTTGATGTAAAAATGCCTGATGAATGATTTATCTAACTGGATGAATAAGTTTAGAGTGTTTTTCTTCTAATTGTAGTAAGAGCAAGCAAAAATGACAGCTTGGATACTGCAAATATCCACAATATGGGCCAGATGCCCCAGAAGAAGTGGGTGCTCCCCTGGGCAGACAGGACAGACGGTGGTGGGACAGGTTTTGGCTGCTGAGGTTCATCCCTGCCTGCTCTAGTCCAAAAATCAGACTATAAACAGCATATTGTTCCCTAGGCTACTGAAACCATTAGGGGGAAAGAAGTCTGTTTGCTTATCTGAGTATAATGGCTTTGTTCCTTTGCTTGAGCTCTGTGTCTAAAAAGAAGAAAGAGAAAATAACAGGCTTTGGCCATGAAGTTCTAGTTAGCAGTTAGGGACAGTTCACTTTGCCTGTGATGAATATTTAACAATTACTAGTCTTTAAATTTCAATAGTGCAGCTGGAAAGGAAAAAGGCTCAGAAGATAAATGAATATATAGTTTCCACTTGAAGCAGCTCTGTGGTTTCAAGGAGCAATTGTATGTGAGGGGGAAGAGAGCTTAAAGAAGCATAAGGAAAGAACTTTGAAAAGGGGGAAAGTAAAATTTCTGAGTGCTGTAAAGGAGACTCATTACAAAATAAAGCACAGCTCCACTGAGCAAGGGTGCCGAATGTATGAGTGAGATCACAGTTTAGAGGCAGCCATTCTACTGCTTTATGCAGCTCACCTCAAAAAGACCAAAAAAAAAAAAAAAAAAAAAAAAAAAAACCCCCCAAAAAAAAAAACCAAAAAAAANAAAAAGTCCCCCAAAAAAACAAACCAAAACAAACAAACAAAAAAAACCCAACAACAACCCAAAAGAAGTAATTTGGCAAAAACTGAGGACAAAAAGCTGTTGAAGTGAAGAAAAATGAGAGGAGCTTCTTGGAAATTCTGCTGTACTATGGGATCACATTTCCTGCCCAGAAGTAAAAAGACATTTTGCTTGTGAATTCAAAAAGAGCAGGACCATGCCCGTGGTATTCAGAACAAAATTAGATTAAAAAGGTTTAGTTTTGTTCTTTTTTTTTCTTCCTTCTAGCAACAGAACAAAAGCAGGCCCTTGGTGACTAATGGTTTTGACAGACTACTTCATATGCCAGCATCTAATAAACACTTTACAAAAAGAGAAGAAAAAGACAATTTATGGGAAATAATTCTTTCTCACTTAGGAGTAAAATGCCACTGCTTTTCTAGACCGTGTTGTAGTTTCTGCCAGGTAGAACTATGTGCATATTATGTCTGTCAAAGGAAAATATTCTGAGCATAGTCATCCAATTAAACAAATTACCTATTAGTCACTTGAATGTCAGGAAATTGAGGCAAACTCAATAAAGATATGTCATATAGAAAAATGTGTCATCTGAAGAAGCGGATCCCGGCACTTCCTCCTTTCTCCTTGGATATTCAATTCTTTAGACCAAGAAATAATTGTAGGAAACCAGTATTTCGTCTGTATATCTAGGTTTTATGCTGACCTACATGCAGGCTGTGGTTTAATCTGTTGACACAAAGTGAGATGTTGAAAGTCTGGAAAGAAGCCATCACCTCTGTTCCCTTGCGGGTTGGAGGCTGCAGGGCAATGGGCCCTATCCAAGGGAGCTGCTGGATGTCCAGGTTTAGCTGCGCTCTACAGGTACGTAGCATATGGTTGAAGAAAAAAAAGTGGCAATTTTTACTTCCTTGTGTCATCAAGATCAATTGAGCCAAAGGGGTTTGGATTTTTTTGTTTTCCTTTGGTTTGCTTTTTCTCATTCTTGCAGAATAATGTTAAAACCCAATAATACTGCAGAAGAGAATAAAAATAAGATGAACAGATTTTTTGTTTGGCTAGGATGGAAAGTTATTGTACTAAACTATCTTTTCCTCTTAATGATGTTTCATGCCATTTTTTCAGTAACACTCAGGCACCCTGACAAAATACCATCTTCTTTGGTCTTAGTTTTACCCTTTGTTTGAGGGAAAAGAAACAACAGAGCAAACTGGCACATCTCTGCATATTATGGTGTCAGCAGAACCTCCACCAGATACATGTGCACATCAGTCAGTACAGAAATAGCTGTATGTGTGGGAGAGGAAAATGCACTACCCATCTGGCTCTGAGATTTTATTTATTCAACTTTTTTTAAATGCAAATAGTATCTAACATATAACCAAAGGATTCTTTGCTTTTCTTTATTTTTTTTCCCTCTACTCCTCCACTGTCTCGTTCCAAAGGTAATGCCTTATAACACTGAGCACTTCCAAAATGCTTCTGCCTTGGCTGTTGCTGGAGATGACAGTGACTAGTTACTAGGTGTTTCCAGGATCAGCAGTAGACAGTGTGGTAAGTCCCCTGCCACAGGTACTAGGGGAGCTTAAAGACAGAAGGAAAAGTACTGCAGAAATTAGAATCCTCCTCCCAAATGGCAGAAGAGGCCACAGCTGTCTAGGGAAAACTAGGCAGGAAGAGAGCAGATGACACTGCTGTTCAGTTGTTGGGTAATGCTCAAGAGAATATCAGGCTCCAGATATCTCCTCTTATACTTATACTTTAGCTCTTATAGAGCTAAAGTAAGATTGTATTGTAACTGAAAGAGAACTAAATAAATAGCTTTTGACTAAGATTTAACCTTAACACAGCTATTTAGTGCATTTATTTATTTAGAAATCAATGATGTCATCTGTCTCTGAAGCAACTTAGTCTTATGTATTATTAAGAAAAATCAGTAAGAAATCAACAGACTTCAGCAGAGTTTTTATGTATTAACAAGTAAGCCATATTTCTGACCACCAAATTGAATGAAAAGTCTGCCCAAATAACATGTATTGTGCAAAAAATGTGCATGTCAAAAAATGACAAATATTTGGCAAATAGCTGTTAATCTGTCAGGATATAGGTCAGGCACTGAGAAAAAACTTGGTCTATGAATAGATTTCACAAAATCACTGGACAAATCCACCAATAGGGTGCGGTTTATATGTTATATAAAAAGACAGTTTAGGGCTGACCACCTGACTGAGTGGTGCTTTAAAATACATTTGTCCTAAGTTAGTAATTTTGCCCAACATGCATGTTTAGTTTAAGATAAAGTTCTCTGTAAGGAATATCCTAAGGAGAATTCTAGCAGAATTCTAACCTTGACTAGCACTGTAACAAGGAGGAATAGACACACAGATGCAGGAAGATCTAGGCTGGACGCCACAAGGTATGATGCTGCAACTATGACAGAACTCTGATCCGTTACAAGGTTGAATCCAGTAAAATTGCTTTCATGTTTATACCAGTCTGCTACGTGCAACTAAAGAGAGCCAGATTCCCTGCTCTCTTGATGCAACAGAATCTCAGGATCAGCTCAAATATCCTTAATAAACCAGAGAAGTCCCAGAGAGCAAATGAAAAAAGTTAATTCAATTTCATATATACCTCCCAGTGTCTCACTTCCCAGTCATGAGAAAGGAAGATAGGGGTTTAAAGTGGAAGGACAGCAAGGGACAATGTATTTGGATGGAATACTACTACATTTCCTGCAGATTTTGGGCTGGATGCTCAGCCAGTATAAAATACCACAACCTCATTGGCTTGTGTTGCTTTCCTCATGTCTTCCAGGTTCTCCACGCTGCTCTGGGAATGCTGGCAATGAGAAAGTAATATCCCTGTGTGGCCAAGCCAGCACTCCAGTTTTGCTCCAGGTGCTGATGTCAGAATATGTCAGGAGAAGGGAACATACCTCAATTGCTGGCATGCCAAAATGATCCTTAGGTGCTGCAAACACTTCCAGTAGGCTGTGGCTGTCAGACACAGCTAAAATAAGGCTGGAGTTCAGCTGTGATGGCTGGTAGTTCTAGCCAAATTAAGTTATTGAGAAATAGGAGAACAGCGAAAGCTATAGCTGGCAGTCCTAATTTCAATTATCCATGATTAGGCTATATATGGAATGCTTCTGAACTTGCAATTCACATCTGTTCATTGAATAATGCTAATCTCAGCTATGAGGGTCTGGGAAACTGTCCTCATGAAAGCACTTGCTCACCAGGTTCGCAAGCTGTCAAGCCTACATAATCCTTCCAGAGCACAGGTTATTCCTGTTGTTAGAAGCCATTAATTTTTGGATCCCAAAGCAGCTTCATACAGTTTTCCAAACTATTGCAGAGAGTTTCTGGGTTATATTTTCCCTTATTTATGCAGCAGACTGTAGTTATGCTTCATCTCCAGTCTGACACATTGTGATTTTAATGCACATGAAGGAAAAAAAGTAGCTTTATAGATTGGCAAAAGCTTTAGCACACATATATGCTGCTATCTCTTCAGACAGTATTTTACCATCCTCGAAAAGGGCTCAGATTTTAGAATTACTTACACTGAAAGAACACTAGAGAAAGAAAATTTCTCTTTTCATATTGTGGTATGACCTTTGATATGCTAATGTGATGAAAAATTGTTTGGATAGTTATCGTTTCAGGTCAAGAAATCATATCTGGTAGTGACCACCAAAAGATGACACAGAGAATGAACAGTGGGAGCACTCCTTGAGCTCTGTTTATTCTGAGAGTAAATAAGCATCTACAAAATGAGAGTGATTTCATAAATATAATTATAACATTAGCTTCACCTTCAAGAGACAAGGAGACTAGAAATGTGAATTAACGGTGTACCATGAACACTGAAATATACAAGAAAATTATCACAGTGCAGAAAAGTAAGTAAAATATAGACAGTAGCTAAGTAAGTAAAATATATACAGTAGCTCTGTATACAATCATCTTCCCTTTGTAAAAGAAAAAGTCATATGAAAACATATGTTTGAAGTATAGTTTCAACTTTCATAGAATCAAGGAATCATAGACTTGCCTAGGTTGGAAGGGACCTTTCAGATCATATAGTCCAACCATCAACCTATACACTAACAAAACTATCGCTAAACCATATCTCTAAGCACTATGTTAACCCATCCTTTAACTACCTCCAGAGGGGGTGGTGACTCAACCTTCCCTGGGCAGCCCATTCCAATGCTTAATAACCCATTCAGTGAAGACAATTTTTCCTGATATCCAATCCAAACTTCCTCTGGTGCAGCTTGAGGCTATTTCCTCTTGTCCTAACACTGTGACTTGGTAGAAGAGACCAACCCCCATCTCTCTGCAATCTCCTTTCAGGTAGCTGAACAGAGAGATAAAATCTCCTCTCTGCCTCCTTTTCTCCAGGCTAAATAATCCCAGTTCCCCCAGGTACTCCTCATATGACATGTTCTCCAGATCCCTCACTAGCTCCACACCTGCTTCAGCACCTCAATGTCTTTCCTGTATCAAGGACCCCAAAACTAGACACAGAACTTGAGGTGGGGCCTCACCAGGACTGAGTACAGGGAGAAGATCTCTTCCTACTCACCACACTGTTCCAGGTACAGGCCAGGATGTTGTTGGTCTTCTTGACCACTTGACTACCAAGCTGACAGTTAAGCAACACTGGCAAGTCCTTTTTTGCCAGGCAGCTCTCCAGCCACATTTCCTCAGACCTGTAGTGCTACATAGGGTTGTTGTGACCCAAGTGTAGGACCCAGCACTTGGCTTTGTTGAACCTCATACCATGCCTTTCTGTCCTCGAGCAATTCTACGTTCCTGCCCAAGTTGGTGTCTACAAACTTACTGAGGGTGCACTCGATATCCTCATCCAGATCATTAATAAAGATATTAAAGAGAACTAGCCCCAACTTCGAGCCCTGAGGAGCACCACTTGTGATGGGCCACCAACTGGATTTAACTCCATTCACTGCCACTTTCTGGGCCCAGCCCTCCAGCCAGTTTTTTACCCAGCAAAGAGTATATGTGTCCAAGCTTACAGCACCCATTTTCTCCAGGATAATGTTGTGAGAAGCTGTTTTAAGGCTTTACTAAAATCCAGGTAAACAACATCCACAGCCTTTTCCTGCATCCATGAAGTGGGTTACTTTGTCATAGAGGGAGATTGGGTTTGTCAAGCTGGACTTGCCTTTTGGGAACCCATGCTGGCTGGGTCTGATCACCTAGGTATCCTTCATCCACTGCATAATGGCAGTCAGGATGATCTATTACATGACCTTCCCAGGCACTGAGGTCAGACTGACAGGCCTGTAATTCCCCGGATCATCCTTCTGACCCTTCTTGTGGATCGGCATCACATATGTTAGATGGCGGTCAGCTGAGACCTCCCCAGTCTACCAGGACTGCTGGTAAATGATGAAAAGTGGCTTCATGAGCACTTCTATCAGCTCCATCGATACCCTCAGGCAGATCCCATCTGGCCCCATAGACTTGTTTATATCCAGGTGTTGGAGCTGGTCCCTCACTGCCTCTCTTTGGATTATGGGGGCTTCATTCTGCTCCCTGCCTCTATCTGCCAGCTCAAGAGGCTGCATACTTGGGGAACAACTGACTCTACTACTAAAACTGAGGGAAAGAAGGCATTAAGTATCTCAACCATCTCCTCATCCTTTGTCACTAGGCTACCACCTTCATCTGTGAAGGCTAGAGATTCTCCCCCATCCTCCTTTTGTTACTAATACTTTATAGAATCTCTTTCTATTGTTCTTAACATCCAAAGCAAGGGTAAATTCCATCTTGGGTTTGGCTCTTGTAATTTTCTCCCTACAGAGACTTACAACATTTTTCTATCCTTCCTGAGTGACCTGCTCCTTTTCCCAAAGGTAATATACTCTTCTTTTCCACCTAAGTTGTAACCATAGCTCTTTGTTCAGCCAGGTGAGTCTTTTTCCCCTGATGGCTCATTTTTTGGCATATGGGGACAGCCTGCTCCTGGGCCTTTTTGACTTCAACATTGATATATTTTATGTGCATGCCATCTCAATTTTGTTTAAACATGGTGTTATTCACTGAGATGTAATAATTTCATACCTGGACAGCAAGTGCAATGTGCACTTGCTCAAGAAATGTGACTAAGCAGGGTAACTATTTCTGACTTCTCACTGTATTCAGGAGGAGAAAACTTTCTGGACGCAAAATGTTTTTCTGAAATTTTTAGGGTCAATTCTAAAATGCTTTTGCATAACCAAATAATACTGGAGATTTCAATCATACACACAGAATTGTAACTTGCTTGTATTCCCTCTGGGCAAATAAAACGGTTAATGCTTTGGGTACAAAACTTTTTTATTGTTTGGCTGAAATGTCAACATTATTACCAGTCCTTCTGGGATAAACTGTCTGTTTGCTAATATTGCCGCTATCCTTCAAGTTACCTTTGTATATGGAAGGACTACATGATTGGTCTGTAAAACCCTTATTTAACCTCTTTGTACGGTACTGAATGATCTTGTTTTGTTTTGATTGCTGGTTACTCTCCTAGGAACAAAACTGTCAGAGCCCTTTATTCAAATCATATTTACAATGCACTTCAATCTCAAGCAAGATATTTCCTTATTTAAAAGCTTACTCTTAATTTGATAAGGCACTGGGCTGAGACGACACACAGACGAGGCTGTCAAAATGCAAAGCATATAAGTGTTTCATCATAACGATCAGTCCTGATTCAGACAGATTAATTTTCCACAGCACATATTTTACTGAACATTTTCAGGCATTGAATCCACAGGATCAAGGTAGTCTGTAGCATTATTAAATGTAACTGTCACTGCCATGAGATGATCTCTATCTGTGTTTGCAAACAGAAGAACAGAGTGTATGGAGGAGTCAGAACGGTACCTTTTCAGATAGGGACATGCAGGTTTTTCCTCTCCATCACTCTTTTTGTGATGTGGATGCTGCATTGTATTATTTATCCATAAAGGTACTTTAGGACCAGTAGGTCAAAAATAGAGCTGGGAGAGCATACTGACAAGTCTTCAGTACATGTAGTGGGCGTGGGTCCCAGGAACCGATGGGGCTTTTGAATTTGAACTTATGCAAGGATTTTCTGGACCATTTGCCTCACCTGCTGAATGAAAAGAAGAAGATGAAAAAATAAATCCCTGAAATTAGACATTGTAATAAGCTGGTTGGAATGAGTTGATGGCAAACATTATACAGGCTATAATCCAACTACAGAGTTTAAAAATAAACAGTTTACAGATATTAAAAAATCGTGTAGAGTTTAATTCTGCTTTCCATAGCTTGCTTCTGTGACAAACAATAAAGTTTAAAAAATGCAGTCATTCATCAATAACACAAAATCATGAACTTAAGGTAATAATTCATATTGTTGTTCTTTTGGAGGTTGTCTCAAGTTTAGGAGCACTACTTCTAAGCCAACATATTCTAATCATCAGTCCTTGTAAGGTACTTCAAATGCCTGAGTCTTTCATAAGGGTATTAGAAGACCTTGAGAATCATATGCTGTTAGGTAGCCATGTGTGCAGGCAGTTTGACTTCTCCAGCCAGGGACTATGAAAACAGGCAGGTTTGTGCACAAACTGGGGAAGCAAATCTTTGCACACACAGGTGGCCCATATGAACACACTGCACACAGAACTGATAATGTTAGCTTTCTATAGGCAACTGAGATGTGTAAAAATGTGCACACTTAGTTTCAGTGGCTGGAAATTATACTCTTCTCATTTTAGTAGGATGTTGTACAACCCTTTAGTCGCTTTTATAAACACATGCAAATTAACCTATCTTCAAAAGACCACATTCTTCCCTCATTTCAGGAGCATGTAGGCTTCATAAAGGACTCAAATTACAAACTCTGTAATTCAGAGGGAGAGAAAAGGAACTTTTCTCTTGCTATTTATATAAGGTACTTTTCCATAACAAAACAGAAGCCCTCTAGCATCTTGTTTCTCTTCTTGTTCGTCTCAAGTTGGTGAGGATGTCCTTGCTTATTTTTTAATTACTTTTCTCCTCTAAGTTAAAACATCAAGTGAGATGCCCATAAGACATATTTTTCTTTGCCATAATATGAATATAGTAATTGAAGCTGTTAACTTCAAAATGTCATGTAATGTTATAATCAGCTACTTTTTATGTACAGAACATAATTGCTCTTTCTTGGAAATAAATAAGATGTTGCATCCTGTCAATTTTACTTTAAAATACCAATGACAAGCTATTAACTGAATATTATAAATCTTTATGCAGCCCTTTACCAGTCAGTCAGAATTCATTTTGTTTTCTTATCAATCCTTGTAATGGTAAGCAGATGGAAGAAAGCATGCTTTTCTGTGTGTCAGTCATTTTTAGCATGATTCAGATTATTTATTTTTGTGATGCGTTTATTAATATTGCTTTGCAGGTACGTCAACTCAATTAAGAAAGTTAGTAAGCATACAATTAATTTTTACAATTTTCTATAGGTTCTACGCATTCTAATTTCTTTCAGAAAAGCTTTTATTAGCAGCACTGTATCTTTACAGCAGTGTCAACACTTCTGCTGTAAATCCTGTTTTTCCAGTGTTTAGATCACCTGTAAAAATTTCATCCCTTTTGTGAATTTACATTTAAGTTCTCATCTGCTCTTTGGAAACAAGAGGTTAAGTATATGTGTTTATTTGCCTTTTCTTAGCCCCTAAAGGTGAGAAATACAGTTATGTGATTAGTTTTCTGGTTTTAGTATTTTATAGAGCTCTTCCTGGAGTTCAGAAGAGTATTCTGGACACAAATCAAATACACAGGAAATTTCTCTCTGCAGTTAATGGGAAATCTGTTATTACCATAGCTGTCTTCCCTTCTCCTTTCCTTTTGGTTGTTTTGCCCTCACAATTGCAGAAGACCTGAGATAAATTTTAGAAAGGACTTACACACCTAAAATAGGAATTTGCAATATCATGATTACTGACAGAAGATGTGGTGTTTTCTGCCTTCAGGTTGAAAAGGATGAAGACCATGTTCTCTCATTCTAGCTGGCTATTGCAGGCAATAAATCCTTAAAAGAAAGGTAGGTGGCACTACCACCTGCTGTAGCAGGTATTTAAAGACACATAAACTTAAGCCCACTGAATGACTCTGGCTCAGATATGTGTAGCCCTGAGTCAGTTTCCTAAGATTTAGAAAGTTTGCATGCACTCGTTCCTCAGACTCAGCTAAAGGAAATAATGAAGGCTTTCTCTTCAGTGCACAGATCTCTTTATTGAATGGATGTGTTGTTTATTGTGTAGGGTCCTGGGTCTCCACCTGTGAATTTTAGATTCCATTATTGGGGCTGGATATCTCAAAGTAAGAGCTTTGGGCTTCAGTATTGCAACATCTAAAACTTGCATTGAAACTAAACAGAGGATCTAAGTGTCACACTGGTGTCTTTGAGCGTAGATCCAACATTTCCACAAAGATGATTTCTACACAACAAAACAGTTAATCTTAAAATGTTCTGCATGCTAAGAAAGTCCCTTATATTTGGTTTACGGGTAGCATACTGGGCTCCTTTGTCTGAGATTGTGTGTATGTGTCTGTGAAAGTTTCTGTATTGCAGTCTTTTTGAGATAAGAGCCCCATCCATGTCTCCTTAAAGCACATTAGTGCAGCCTATTATGATGGTCAAAAGAGATATAAATTAGGTCAGAAGGAAATCTCTGGCTACAGACCTAATTGACAAGCATTTTTAAAATATTTTTTTATTATTATTACCTTAGATTTTAATTTTTAAACTCTTCCATTAGGACAGTATGTAATTTTGCACACCAGCAACTATCCCGTGTTCATCTAGAAATCTTTGAAAGTACAGGGCCTTCCCAGAATACCACTGGTTTTCATCATTCTCAGTTAACAGATGAGCCATTGTCACCAGGGACAAGGAGAGGCTATGGGATCCTTGAATCAATACCTGGAGTCAAGAATGCCTGTTGGACCACAGAAACAACAGTACAGAACTGAAGTGCTTGTTTTCAGGGATTGGGAGGGAGGTAGGAAGCCTAAAGGCAGGATGATTGATGAATCCATACCGGTAAAGAACAATTACTGACCTTGAACCACACAATGCAAAGGTGAACCCAAACCAAAGAGTTGGAAAGTTGCTTTGTTTTATGTTCCTGATGTAACCTTTCACCAATGCAGTTTATCCACAGGAAACTAAACAGCATATTTTTTGTGTACATACATGTGTCTTAGTGTGTATCAGTACATGCATTTATGTATTTCTCTCTATAAAAAACTCACAGTAGAAAGCTCCACAAAACATTGAGAACATAGCATTTAGCCTGGTGGGTCAAAAAAAAACAGGACTGAAATCACAGTTGCATACATAAATGCACTTGGGTAAAGAGAAAGAAATCTTTCAATATTTCAATTTTCCTAGCAGATGGTAGAAAGTACTTAGACATGATGACTCTTCCTAGATGTGCTAGCATATGCTGTGGAATTGCCCATACAGAAAAGCCTTGCTCATTGCAAATCTCGCAGGAGCTATCACAAATAAAGCACATCAATTAACATTTGCTTATTATGTGACTGTGTGTATGTGGCAATTTTCTATTTTCCTGTGATACGTTAGGGCTACAATTTAGTCTGGATGGCAGATACACCAGATGAAAGTCTCTGCACTTAAGGGTTCTGCTCTTTTCCTTTTATTTTTAAACAGGTATACTTAGTGCTTTTCTTTCTCTGCTTTTTTTTTGTTGTTTTTTTTTTTGGGGGGGGGATATTTCATAGATACCCAAATGTTTGAGGCTTGTTGCTAAAACCCACATCTGTAGCTGTTTTGTTGGCATGATCTCAGAGCTTGCAAAAGGCAGCACATGTAGGCAGCTGCCTGGCCCAGTATTATAGCTCAGTGAACCTCACTACAGGTCAGGCTTTCAAGTATTCTCTACCACTCTATCAGTAACTTACAGGCATGTAAATAATGCTTATTTGAGACTTGCACCTGCAAGAAGGCATGTGTCTTAGGAAAGGCATAATCCAGATCAAAGGTGATTAATGTATCCCAGAAGGCTACCAAGAGCTTGACCAAAGTACTACAGAAACTGCACACAAGGGTCTGTAGAAGGAGAATTTTTAGGAGCACAGGAATAGAAGGGACAACTGGGATCATCCAGTTCCCACAGACCCAGGCAAATGTGCAAAAATTGAAATCAATCCGCAGGGCATCTGGTCCATGAGCCTTTTGGCAGTGTAATAGACCCTCATGGGCCAGCAGAATGTATACCATTACAAGGCAACAAAACAAGGGGAAAAGATATCTAAAGCTGTTTCCTGTAATATTGAAACTTTGTGGTAAGCATATGTAAAAGTCATGTTTTATGTCTGCAGAGATTTGTTATTTTAGTAAAGAAATGAGTAGGATATTGCCGTAGCCAGAGTGTTGGTTTAATTTCCTTCCTGAAAGTTGAATATTAGTTGCAGTAGTCCCTCTGAGTCTTCTCTGCATGCAAACATCACTCTATGCATCCTCTCTTGCACTGCTATCTTCATCTCTCCTTCAGAGAATAGGTAGTGAAAACCAAAATTGATAAAATGTTGTATCAAGCTCAATACTTCAGCATACAAATTGTGTTTGTATGCTGCATCCAAACAATACAAAGTTCTTCATACCTCTGTGGTTTGAAAATTTCTGCCAGACATTTTCTGACAATAAAATTTTTGTCAGGTACGTCAACAGTGACATGTTGGCCAAACATTTATATTTCATGAGTGTCTACTACAAACAGGAAGTGTGATGTACAGAGAAATGCAAACAATAGGTGGTAATAAACACATTAGATCTCTGTAGTCCATCCTGCTGAGACACTTCTTGCAAGTAGCATTTCTTAACTCTTAGCAATGCTTTCTCCAAGGAAAAGCTGGGTGTGAGAGAGGACTGTTTCGTACAATGCACATCAACAATTAAAGGGTGAAAATTGCATCCAGTGATCCTACTGACTCTGAAAGCTCCTCTAAGGTGCTGATAGAACATTGATGTATGGAGCAATGTGATTAAGAGCTTTGACTAGTGTTGAAAGAGTTAAAAATTGTTTCAATCCTATAGAAGAAGTATGGCTTTTTGTGTGTAATTCTTCTGCAAGATACTATTTTGAGGGCCTAGAGATGAATGAGAGCTTGCCAACACAGTAGAAGTTGCAGTCTTGTGAGAAAGAAAGAATTAAAAATAAAAAACACAGTTGATGTAGACGATAGGGATAGGAGTACAACTTTCTTTCTTTCCTTTGTAGACTTCTCTACAAAGGAAAGACTTCTCTCTTCTTCTTCATCCTTCCCATTTCCTTACCATGAGGAGGTAAGTGTGGTGCCACCAAAATGTTATTCCCACCAACAGTTCACTTCAAAAGAAACCCAAAACAACCCATAACTTGAAGGCAGACTGGAGAGCAAAACAGTCAGACAAGCTGAAAGCCAGGGAATTTCTTTGAAAAAGAATTCTTTACTTTCATTAATTAGGAGAAAGCTAGAATAGAACTTAACATCTACTTCGTCTGACTAATTGGATTAACTCCTTTGCAGTGCCTACTCATTCCTGGCTGTAGAAACGTTAGCTTTTACTCAGCTAAAAGGCTGAAGTTTGCTGACAGCTGAAAAGCCAAATTCCCTTATCTGAGCTGCCTGGTGCACAAACACATTTCCACATGCTGAGAGGAAAGGAGCCACTAAAATACTGCACCCCCACATGCTGAGTGCAGGTTTGGGAACTTTAGGGAATGCAGTCAAGCGCCTGTAATTTCAGCTCTTTCACCTTCTGTGATCTCACTAAATTGCTTTGCCTCTCTGACCAACCCCAGTGTTTTCCCCATCTGAGTAGAGCAAATGTTTCCAGGAAGGTAAAGAAAAATAACTAAAAAAAAATAATTCTTACAAGTGTACATGAAAATAATAAGAATATACTTCAGTGTTGGTTTACATTATTTCTTTGGAATTCCAGGAGAGCCAGACATAGGATTATTGGTTTATATTAGCTTATGGAGTAAAAAAATTTGTCAGTGAACATTTTCTCCTTTATAGAAAATGATGCAGTCAGTAGCCTAAAAGAGATATGTTCAGGTTGTCAGAAATCCATAGGCCATCAAAGGGATGGTACATTTACAGGTCCATTGGCTCTACACAGCAGTCACAATATCCTTCAAATAGCCTTGGGAGCCAGTCGTGCCAGACACAACAGGACTCCAAAGCACTTTATCATCTTTGGGAGAAGCTTCAGTCAAGATATCATAATAAACTGAATGCATTAATTCCATTTATATGCCTGAATGTTTTCATGGCATGTACCATTCAGGACATGAGAAAAGGTTGTAATTCAAAGTTTGAAAATTACTCTTATAAGCTGAAAGAAGTGCTTATCTCACAAAAAGTAGTTTTTCTGTACTTCAGAAAGCACAGGGATGCTTGTTATATCTTCTGCTTACTGCCTACAAGCTGTCTGCTGCTAGTCTTTTCAACACCATTAATGAGTTCAGAACTAGGAGGGGAACAGACAATAATCCAGTGGGAGAGGTATCAAAACCATGTAATTGATCAGAAAGTCTTATAGTGAATGGACTATGAACCAGATCAGAAAAAAATAACTTTCAGTGGAGGTAAAGTTAAAGAGATGTGAAGAATCCAAAGCCCTTGTAAGAGATTTGCCCAGGTTTCAGGAGGCATTTTGCCATGTGAAAAACACCCAGACAGAAAAATCTTTTGGTACCACTATGGGTAGGAATAGGTAGAAACAAAAAATCTCTCTCTTTTCTCTGCAAGCCTGACTTAAGTGTCTTTATAACCATCTTCTCAGCTTTTGCATTGTGGGATCAAATTCTTAGATCCTAACTTAACCCACATTTCCTTCTGCTGAGGATGGGTAAGTGGCTAGAGAAACACTAGAGAAATAAGATATTTCAGGAATCAAAATCTTAACATAAAGTCTTCTCAGAATGTTTGAAGGCTTCTTCTCCATTACATTCTATTGACCAAGTTAGGAATTTAGGGTGTGAAGGAGCAACTGCTTCTATGACACGTTGCAGGACAATGTAAGATTCTGCTGGGAATAGTTGTACATGTACATTCCTCATTCCTCCAGCTGATATATTTGAAACATTTCTCTCCCATGCCAAGAAGTTTCTGCAGGTCAAAAAGAAAGTAGAGGTAATGCTATACACAGTAAGTCCTTTTCTGAGTGTTCAAAACCATTACATTAAATCTTACTTGGCCAGGGTTTGAAAAATCTCCTGTTCTCAGAAATATTCGTATTGTATTCTCAAACAAAGAAACATAGTACACTTGTTATACTTGACAAGTATAACACTGCGAAGGAACAATCTCCATCATCTTTCAGAACTGAAATGAGGCATTCAGGAAAGTCTGATGTTGTTGCTCTGAATACAGAGTGTTTTTCTGAATTCCAAATCATTTTACTATGTTGGTAGCAAAACCTGCCTGCTTCACCCTTTCTGAGCTCTAGTATGCCAGTGACTTTCTATCTGTCAGAATCTACCTGCATTTTAATAAAAATCTTATGGAGATGAACAAGCAGCTCCTGAGGTAGATGAAGCCAGCAGAGAAATACTCATGAGACCCTTCAAAGGGTGTTCCCTTATGAAGGTGGCACAGTTGACAGCCCAGCTGAAGTGCCTCTACATGAATGCACGCAGCCTGGCCAATAAACATGAGGAGCTGGAAGCTACCATGCTGCTGGAAACCTATGATGTAGTGGGCATAACTGAAACCTGGTGGGGTGAATCCTACAACTGGAGTGTGGCTATTGAGGCCTACTAGCTGTTCAGAAGGGACAGACAAGGAAGGAGGGGCAGAGGTGTTGCCCTCTATATTAAGGAATATACAGAGGGTGAGATGTCTGTAAATCACTCCCTGGGTGCAGATGAGGAAAGAATTGAGAGCTTGGGGGTGAAGATTAAGGGGCAAACCAATATGAGGGACACTGCTGTGGGAGTTTATTACAGGCCACGTGATCAGGATGGGGAAGTTGATGACGCCTTTTACAGACAGTAAGTAAGTAGCCTTGCAGTCATAGGCATTGGTTCTCATGGGTGACTTCAATCATCCTGATATCTGCTGGGAAAGCTACATATCCAGACATGTACAGTCCAGGAAGTTCCTCCAGTATATTGATGATAATTTCTTGACTCAGATGGTGGAGAAACCAACAAGGAGAGATGTACTACTGGACCTAATATTGACAAAGAGCGACTGGTGAAGGACATTAAGGTTGGGCCCAGCAGTTGGCTGCAGTGACAACGGAAAGAGAGTTCAGGATCATGAGGAATATGCACAAAACAACAAGTAGGACTGAAACCCTGGACTTCATGAGGGGTCTTTAGCCTCTTCAAGAAAATGTTTGAAGAAATCTCATGGATTAGGGCTCTGGAAGATAGGGAGGGTCAAGAGAGCTGGACAATATTCAAATATCTCTGTCTCCAAGCTCAGGATCAGTTTGTCCCTAAGAGAAAAAAATCAGGCAAGGGAAACAGGAGACCTACATGACTGAGCAGGGAGCTTCTGAAAAAGTGGAAGAAGAAAGTTTACACTAAATGGAAAGAGGGAGTGATCGCTTGGGAAGATTACAAGAATGTTTTTATAGCACGCAGAGATTAAACAGGGAAAGCCAAGGCCTCCTTGGAATTAAAATTGGCAAGGAATGTCAAAGCCAACAAGAAAGGTTTTTCCAAGAATATTGGAGGCAAAAGGAAAATCTTTTGTTCCGCTGTTGAATAAGAGGGCAGACACAGTGGCAGAGGATGCAGAGAAAGTGGAATTACTGAATACCTTCTTTGCTTCTGTCTTTACTGCTCAGTCCTCAGCAGTCCTGAGCTTTGGTAGAAACAGGGAAAGTCTGGACAGAAAAAGACTTCCCTTTGGTTGAGGAAGACTGAGTTAGAGAACAGTTGAGTACATTGGATATTCACTACTCCATAGGTCCTGATAGGATGCGATCGCGAGTGCTTAGGGAGCTGGCAGAAATCATTGCTGAGATTCTCTCCATCATCTTTGAAAGGTCCTGGAGAATAGGCAAGGTGCTCAAGGACTGGAAGAAAGCCAATGTCATCCTGGTCTTCAAAAAAGGCAAGAAGGAGGACCCAGCAAACAACAGACCAGTCAGCCTCACCTCCATCCCTGGAAAGATGATGGAACAATTAATTCTGGGCATTATCTCAAAGTGTCTGGAGGAAAAAAATGCTACCAGAAGTAGTAAACATGGATTCATCAAGGGAAAATCATGTCTGACTAACCAGATAACCTTCTACAACAGCATGACTGGATGGATAAATGAGGGGAGGGAGGTGGATATTGTCCACCAAGATGATTAGAAGCATCTCTCTTACTAGAGAACTTGAATCTTTTTAGTCTGGAGAAGAGAAAACTGAGGCAGGATCTGATCAACACTTATACAAACTTAAAGGATGGGTGTCAAGAGGAGGGGGCCAGTCTTTTTTCAGTGGTGCCCAGTGACAGGACAAGAGGAAATGGGCACAGACTACATAAGAAGTTCCACTGAAACATGAGGAGGAACTCCTTCACTTTGAGAGCACTGAAACGGGCTGCCCAGAAAGGTGGTGGAGTCTCTGTCTCTAGAGACATTCAAAACCTGTCTGGACACATTTCTGTGCAACCTGCTCTAAGTGGACCTTCTTTGGCAGAGGGGTGTTGGACTAGATGATCTTCAGAGGTCCCTTCCAACCCCATATCATTCTGTGATTCTGTGAAGAATGGAATTTCTTAATATTTAAGAACATGTAGAAAAATAAAAATTCAGGATAAAATATAGGGGAAAATTGTCATTCTAAATATATACCTAACACATATATGAGGCAAAACAGGTACTAATCCGCACCTGTAAGCATGGAGGTCATTAGGTGTAACACATATTCACAGTTGACCTGAACAAATCCATAGGCAGGTTGAACAGTACATAATACCACCAAATTATTTGTCTCCTAGTTAAATGCTGTCTAATATTTTGAGCTAATAGTAATATGCTAATTTTTAATAATACATTAAAATTAGAATTTTAAAAACAGCAGTCAGTGGCTCCTCTCACTTGATTCTTTAAAATTCCCACTGTATATGTACTGCCTTTGAGGCATAGGAGAATGATGTAACTTTCCCAAGATGTCACACAGCAAGCAAATAAGAGGTAGGATTGCAAATAATTTCTGTGTCCTAATTTAGAGATCTAGCCAAAGGCATCATGTAATTTTCAGACCCTGGTAGTCTCATCTTCTCCTATAGGTTAATCTCCCTGGCTGGGCCCTGTCTCCCAATTCACTAAGCATTACAACACATCACAGGTATTAAATACAGCCCTTCATGTGTGATAGGAGATAAAACCAAGACTTAACAAGAAAAAGAAAAGAGAGATAGTCTGAGCTACATGTTCTGTAAGGCAATGTGAGAAAGAAACTGTCATATATTGTGTTATTGAACTAAAAAATAATGTGTTTTTTTTAATGACTCATTCTAATTGTCTTTGAAATAAAGCATAATCGTGTTTTTATTTTATTTTCTAAATGGAACATTAAACATTTTTTTCAGTTTCAAAATAGTCCCATGTTTCGCTTAGAGTTTTACAAAAATGTATTTTCAATAGAAAATCTGTTCTGATGCTGTACTTCTAGAGTATGTGAGTTGTGGGTAAAATATTTAGAAACACAGAAGATGTTAGAAGCCTCTAGAAACAGTAAAAAATTGCTGTTGTATATCTAGAGAGACTTTTTCTTTAGTATGAGTTGATCCACTATTTGCTCCATCTTTCCACTCTTCTTGGACCTCTGTGTCATCAACTGATGAGCCTATTTGGAGAAACTTATGGTGACAGTCTTAATAACAATGATGTTACAGGATGGGGTTTTTCAGTTTTCACAGTGTGGCAAAGGTACATCCACCACAATTTTAAAAAGCAGCTCCTCTGTACATCCTGTCAGAAATTCTTAAGCTCCTACTATGATCTGTCTGCCAAGTCTGTAGACCTGTCACAGCAGAGAGATTGTTGGTTAGCAATAGGAAGTCCCTTGTTTTAGTAGTTCAATTTTTCATTAATTTGCAACAAGTCTGAAGAAAAATATTCAGTTTTCATAATTGAGAAGATACATTTATATTCTGTCTCTAGATGAGAGTAATTTGGGAAAAAAAATTCTCCTTTCAAAGACTTTAACCAAAATCTCATTTTATTTCCTTGAAGAAGTTGAAAATATTATTCCAAGAGAAACTTTTCCACAGGGACATATTTAGCCTCCTGTATGCAAACATATTTTGGTGAGAAAAGCAGCTGCTTATTTCAAATCTGAATTAAATGTATAGAAGTGCCAAATGTATAGAAGTGTATAGAAATGCCTCTAGGAGGCATTTGAGGTCGTATTTTGGCTTTGACCTAGGATATCCTGGAGACCAGTGACTGGCTTAAGCCTGATAGCTGCAGGAAGAGCAGGAGACCACATTCAGCTTATGTTCCTGCTCTCAGCACCACAGACCTGAACCGAGATTCAGAGGAAATGCTCACACAGCAGCAGGAGTGTGACACCAAGGGTGTCTGAGGGACCATGGTGGTGGCACATGATCCACAATGCTCCCTAGAGCCTTTGGTGGCACTGTGCATCCTCAAGTACAATTGTCTGGGTGCTGAAATGCATGTGACGAGGTTCTCAGTTATGCCTCAAACTCAATCATTAGACTCAATCATTATCATTCCGGTTTGCTACTAGTCATGAAAGACTATCACATACCAGTGTTCAAAGAGCCCTAGCTTCAGTGTTTGCTGCCTGCTCTTGCTTCTTCTAAATTAGCTACTAGCATTCTGGAAAATAATTTTCTGTCTCTGGGGACATTTCTCTGGAAATGCTCTGCTCATTGCCAAGCAGCAGTCCACAAAGAACATAGGAGTTGTTAGGAAAAAACAGAGAAGAAAGTGGAAAGCATCACTATACTATAGTAATTTTATACAATATGCCTACATCCTGAATATTTAGTATAACTCTGGTAACACTTATTTCAGGATCAGAAAGTTATGATAAAACTACAAAGTATAAAAAAAAAAAGAAAGACCAAAACAGATCAGCAAATGCATGGGACAACATTTGTATGAGGGGACACACTGCTGGACTAGTAAACTTCAACCTGGATAGGAGGCAACAAGATATATGACAGGGGTCTATAAAATCTTGAATAGTTTGGAGAAGGTGAGTAAGTGATTATTCACTATTTCTTATAATACAAAATCTAAGGGTCACCCAATCAATCATGAAGTTTAAAACACTCAGTGGAAATATTTTATCACTTAATGCATAAATTATGGAACTTAGTGCTGTAGAGTGTTGTGGAGGTCAGCAGTGTAAATGGGTTCAGAAATAGATTAGACAAATTTATAGAGGAAAGCTCCATTAAACACCATCATCTAGATGCCTGATCAAGAGGTCCTTAAGCCAGTGACTGCCATAAGAGAGAAGGATATATGAGGAGAAAGACTACTCTGTGCTCCCTTTGTTCTTTTATAAGTTCCTCAGTCTCCTATTACAGGCTGCATGCTGTAAGGAATTGAGCTGGATGGTCAGAGTATCTGGGGAGGATTTGTTCTTTTTGTCTACAGTTTTCCCTGTCACTCTATGTACACCTTTCTAAAGGGCAAAGTAAGTTGTGTCTTCTACCTCCGTTGGACAAGGCAAGTACCTAAGAGCAAATGGAAGACAAATTTCTTCTTTTTTTCTAGGATATCAACAAGTGGAATTTGGAATCTCTCTGTTCTATTTCCATCTTGGTTAAATAGATTAGACTTTCCTATCTATTTCCTAAGGTAATAGGAATGGTCAATGTGTTTAAGACAGAATATACCTTCTCTATTGGCACCGCTTTCAGCAAGTTTGTTTTCCTTAACTATAACTCACGTTATTTCACTCAAAAGATTCATGTCATTTAAAGCATATTTTAGAAAATAAACAAAAAATAAATTTAAAGTTCTGTAGATACTTTCCTTCTCTCTTTCCTATTGAGGAAAGCAGGAGAAAGTTATCTGTCCGTAGCCTTCAGTTATCACTACATGTTTTTTTTCTGTGACAGATATCCAAATACATTTCCTTTGGTCATAATCTATTTCTATTAAGTTATGCTCAGTGTTTTCATAGAGGCATTTATGGAAGCTTTTGCCTCCTTTACACCTAATCAGATTCCCAACTTCCCAATTTCCTTACCTGATTGAATTAAAACAGCTAATTCATGTGGACAAACAGGAACTTGTATAATATTGATTTTGTCCCACATATGAGAGAAAAATTATTTAGCTGAGAATGTTGGTGATACAGAAATTTTGAACATTGTTTCATTTCATACACTTTGCTGAATTCAAGCCTCTGTAAAGTAAAAATATATTTGAAATTCCTGCATCACAGATACTGTATCCAGCTGTGCTCTCCTCAGCACAAAACAAGCATGAACACACTGCAGAGTCTAATGAAGGGCTACAAAGACAATTATGGGATTAGAGCATCTCCTCTACAAGGAAAGGCTAAGAGAACTGGAACTGTTCAGCCTGGAGAAGAGGTGGCTCACAGGGGACATCATCAATGTATGCAAATGTCTGAAGAGAGAGCTTAGAGGAGATGGCTCCAGGTTCTTCCCAGCGATGCCTAGTGACAGGATATGACGCAGTGAGTATTAACTACACGAACAGAGGAGGCTCCATCTGAAAATCAGCAAACACTTTTTCACTGTGAGTGGTCAAGCACTGTCACAGGCTGCCCAGGCAGGTAGTGGAGTCTCTCTCTTTGGACCTATTCAGAGTCATCTTTTAATAGAGAGAGATGACTTTTTAGCATCAGCGCAGTCCATGTTTTGCTGCTTCCCATAACTGAAAAAACGTGTACCTTAAAATCTCTCGTTGTACCCAGATACCCAGTGTTGTTGGATCCCCTTAACTTCTCTGTAAAGTGAGACAGACACCAGTAGAGGAAATATAAATGAACAATAAAATTCTGCTTACTTCCACAAAAAGGTAAATAGGCGATTTTTTAATCCCATATTTATTCTCAGATAATCCGTGTAGCTCTATGGATTCTATCCATCTGGATCCCTGTCTTTAATATACTATTATAATTTCTGTTTACAGCTTTAGCTGTCTGTGACAAATTTTGGTGAAATACGTTGTTTCCTTAAGCTGAAATATATCATAGAATCATAAAATTGTCTAGGTTGGAAGGATCATCTAGTCCAACCATCAACCTAACTGATAAAAAACAACTCATCACCAAACAATGTCACTAACTACTGTGTCAATCCATCATTTGAATACCTCCATGGATGGTGCCTCAACCAGCTCCTTGGGCAGCCCATTCCAATGCTTAATAACCCTCTCAGTGTAAAAGTTTCTCCTGATATCCAATCTGAACCTCCCCTGGTGCAACTTGGTGCCATTCCCTCACGTTCTGTTACTTGTCACTTGGGAGAAGAGACTGACTCCCGCCTCTTTACAGCCTCTTTTCAGGTAGTTGTAGAGACCAGTAAGGTCTCCCCTCAGCCTCCTTTTCTCCAGGATGAACAACCCCAGCTC
>VZRU01002660.1:33056-49211 GCA_013398155.1 Pedionomus torquatus | reverse complement strand
TATAAATAATAAATATAATATAAATATCAGAGTATTACCCCCAAGAAAGCATGAATAAAGCCTTTGGTTTTAAGACAACTGTTAACTAAAGCAGAAAAACACTTGACAAAATTCTGAATATAACTTTGTGAGAGTATTTTTTATACTAGGGAAAATTGCATTTGTAAATTTTCAGTGAAAACCTTTTATAAGCTATAAAACCCAGAATATTGCAAAGTTGGACATTAAAGAAAAAAAAATTGATATTTATTGCTAGAACCACTTCCTACCTGGCATGGTCCTCGGTATGCTAAGCTTTTTCCTTTTTGGTACAAAGCACACAAGT
Organism: Pedionomus torquatus; assembly: GCA_013398155.1. NCBI lineage: Eukaryota > Metazoa > Chordata > Aves > Charadriiformes > Pedionomidae > Pedionomus > Pedionomus torquatus. The sequence goes on along the minus strand of VZRU01002660.1, from coordinate 48,886 downwards.
TACTGTATTCCACATTGTCTGTGTCACAAACAGGATCCCGTGTCTGGTCACAGCTGAACTGCCTTGGCACACATTCATGCTGGCTGCATTCAAACTTCTCAAAACTAGTCAAGCAAACTTGTTTCTTTGGTATGCACCTGCATAAAGTAATAATAATTTCATATCATGTCATAGGACTTTTTTTTTCCCCCAAAGTCTCAAATATTCAGGGAAAATTTTTCCAGAGCTAAGTATGGATTAGCTGAGGTGCAGGAAATACATGTGTCAAAACGCTCTGAATAGCCAATTTTGGGTCTCTTCACAAACTTGATTCTGGTTCACACCACGTTTAGTCAATGTACGTGAACACAGCTACAGTTTACACGAAAATTACTCTTTTACCAAGTTTTTAATTGGATTTTTGAATAAGGCTTGGACAACCTTCTTACCAACTCCCAAGCTTCATTTTGCAAATGCATATTTAAGGAAAACTAGAGAAAATGAGAACAAGAGAAGAGGAAACTGTAAGAGAGAGAGTTTATATTGCAGAGGTCTAGCTTCACCCTTTCTTAAGAAGGTAGTGAAAACAAGACTCAGAAAATTATATGGTTTCAATTACAAGTATCTAATTGGATTCTAGCTTTGTATGTATTATATTGCATCCAATCTTGGGGATGACTTCAAACAAACGGAAAAAAATTCTAGTATTAACACAATTTCCTTTTTTGGCATGTCATCTCTCTCAAGCCTTCACTGATAAGAAGAGCAGAGCAATAAACAGCAGAAAAATTTTCCTCCCTGTATTAAATATGTACTTTCCATGGTCTCATCCACAGAACGTTTGCCGTGCGCCCTGCAAGACATCCCCCCGCTAGAGAAATGCCGTCCAGTAGAGTCTGAGGAAACGGCTTTTTTAACCATCTCCTCCTTCTATAAACGACCAACGATGGCTAACACTGCATGATGGACAATCTGTCCTTATTCTCTCTGACTTCACTGCTGTACTATGCATTTTCCTTCTATATTAGAGAAGACTTGGCAATTCCGAGATAGAAACACTTCACAAGTGGGATACAAGATTTTAAATAGACTCAAGGCACTTCAGAGACTTTTTAAAATGAGCATGGTAAGTTTACAAACTGAAAAATGTGTGGTGTGCAGTCCTTTAGGGAAACTACCAGGTGAGGTTCTATGCCTAATGGTTGTTCTGTAAAACTGAAAAACCTCTCCATACTTTCCAAATTAAAAATACAAAAGGTAAAGAAGTGTATATCCACAACGCGGCTTTGAAACGGCAGTTTTCAATGCCCTAACGGCTGTTACAGCTGCCAGACTACAGGGTTTGCTCTGCAGTTTTTCTGCATCCATGCATTTGAAGCGCAGAAAAAGGGAAAAAAAAATAAAAATTGTTACAATCAGTTTTCGTGAAAGCACAGTGTTACACAACTTCTTACGGTGGCGTTCTTTCAAAAGAGAAAAATGTACCAATTCAAAGGAGTCTGCAATATTGCACAACAATGAGAAAATTGAAGACAGAGACCAGTATTATGAGCCACAGACTTTGATTTCTGTAAAAAAAGGTCAGATTTTCTTTTCTCCTGACACTAGTATATAGCATATTTTTGGTTTAATACGTTCGTTTCTACAGATTTCGATTTCTTCTGATATTGGAAAAACAGAGATTGTACAGACATGGTTTTCACAAGATAGCAACCTATTTAAAAGAAATTTCCAGAATGACTGATATTTTCCTAAATTAGAGATAAAAAGCAGAGATTGTTGATCAAATAAGTGAGATTGAATCCAACTCTTGAATTCTGGTGTGGGGTTGTTTTTTAACTACTAGAAGAAGGTATTAAAAAAAAAAAAAAAGTAGTAAAATGACACTTGCCATTTCAACAAAATTTGATTCTCCCCATTTTGAAAGTATACAGCAGTTCTCTTTTTTTGCTAAAACTGATATCTGAGTAATTAATTTAAACAATACAGTGCTACATGAACAGAATCAAGAACTGGCAGTTATCACAGTCCATTACGAACTATGATAAATAAAAATAGCTGCTTCAGTTATTTTTATTGGAGTATCCCGCAAGTAGAATGCTACTACAATATGCAACACGTTCAAAGAAAATCTGCTTCTAGATGAAAGTACAAAAGTTAGTAGATGATGCCAAAGAAAAAAAGATGTGCTAGTAGATGATGCCAAAGAAAAGCTAAAACACATGTTCTGCTCTTACCTCTGATTTTTACTGCAGGGGTTAGGGTTACAAGGATCCTTGGAAATACACGATCCGAATTCAAATTGATTGTCCTGGAGCCCAACGCAACGAGCTATACATGCACTTGGGTACGTGCGTCCGTTTTGCCCACACACTGGTACAAACTGATCTACACAGTTACATGGTAAGCCTGCAAAAGCACCACACACAAAACAGGAATTTGGTGCAGAGATATTTTTTCCGTGACAGAAGACAGGCAAGGGGTCGCTGGGGCATCTCTAACTTCCAGAAAATGCAAAGGTGTGCCGTATCTTCAGCCACCTCTACCCTCCCGTAAGCGAGCAATGCTGTACCCCACAGGCACTTGTAAGTAGTAGGAAGGGAAGTTTTTGCTCTGCATCCTTGCTAATTCTACTCTGTTTTTTTTCCCCCAGTCTCCTTACCTCTTGTCCCCAGTGGCATTACCCTGTCTGCACCTATTTTTACATATAACCTGAGGTTTTATTTTTTAGTGCTAATATTTCTAAAGGTACTTGGGTTTTCCTGAAGTGCAGGTTGGACATGAGAAAAACAAATAGATAAAGAAGATATTAATAACAAATTATGATGCAGCTTCCAGTAATTCTGTAGAAAGAGCTTTGATGCTAACCCCTGGCTCTATGAATATGAAGCTTATAGTTTCCAGAGTTTAGAAAGTTACCTGTAAACTTCCGACGTTCGTCTTCTGAACTATGCTCAGTGAGACACTGACGCGTAGAACATATCAAGTTTCCAGCAAAGCAGGAACAGACATTACAATCTATATTAAAGGACATTCCATGGCCTTAAAATAAAATAAGCAAATGCAGACAATTAGTGCAAATACACCAGGAGACTATATATTCATATGTGTTATTACATAGATAAATATTAAATACTGTTTCTGTCATTTCCCTTATTCTGTTTCTTTCCCCTTTGAAATGTGTATCTTTTCTTAGATTTCAAGTTTTGCTTTGATCGTTTAAAGAAAGAGTCTGTTCTCATGTGGGTTTTTTTTATTAATTAGTTAAACAAGGAAGCAAGCACTTTTTCCTTTCAAAGCCTGCATGTTAGGAAAAAAAAACCTCAACAAAACCTAAGAACAACTGAAAGTTGCAGAAAGAAACGTGCTGAGAAGACAGAAGTAGTGGTGGCATAGTCTAGTACTTCTATAAATTCTGCCTCTCAAGCTATTATTTTGAAAGGTAAAGCTTTTGTAAAGATAGATTCTTCCCCTACAATAATTTTACATAAAGCTGCTAAACTTTCAGCCATAGTCTCATACACAAGGCAAAATCCCTCTGTGTTTCTCATTTCTTTTCTTTGTGTGTACTTTCTGTCAAGAGATAAAAGCCTCAATGCTTCATTCCACTACTTATTGTTTTGCAACATCCATTCCAGTCGTAATTTCAGCCTCAAAACATGCAGGACAAAGCCGGGATATGAAAGATCGTGGAAAAGCTGAACAGAAACCCAGATCCAGCTTCAGCATAAGACACACAGACACAGAGGTCTGCGTTCACTCCCTCGCTCTTCGAAAAGAGCCCTTAATAATGCAACTGACGACATCACAGCTGCTTTTTGAGGGCAGACCAACCTGCCTAATATTTGCCTTTTGCAAGGGAGTAACTTTATTGTACCTGAACCTAAAACTCAAACTGCAAACTTCAGGGTTTTCTCTTCAATTCAGCAATTCCAGTTTGGTTTTGTCAACTGCCCGCACTGTGTTGTATGTTTGATGCTGAAGGCCAACAGCATCCTGGCCTGTATCAGGATCAGTGCGGTGAGCAAGACTCTGGAGGCGATTGTCCCTCTGTACTGGGCTCTGGTGAGGCCCCACCTTGAGTGCTGTGTCCAGTTTTGGGTCCCCTACCACAAACGGACATTTAGGGGCTGGAGTGTGTCCAGAAAAGGGCAAGGAAGGTGGTGAAGGGTCTGGAGAGGAAGCCTTCTGAGGAGAGGCTGAGGGACCTGGGGGTGTTCAGCCTGGAGAAGAAGAGGGAGACCTTCTTGCTTTCTACAACTCCCTGAAAGGAGGGTGTAGAAAGGTTGGGGTCGGTCTCTTCTCCCAAGTCACAGGTGATAGAACGAGAGGAAATGGCCTCAAGTTGCACCAGGGGAGGTTCAGATTGGATATTAGGAAAAGCATTTTACACAGAAAGGGTTATTAAGCATTGGAATGGGCTGCCCAGGGAAGTGGTTGAGGCACCATCCCTGGAGGTATTCAAAAGATGGGCTGATGTAGTGCTTGGTGACATTGTTCAGTGATGTTTTTTTATCAGAGTTATGTTGATGGTTGGACTAGATGATCTTAAAGATCCCTTCCAACCTAGACAATTTTACATAAATTCAATTAATGTTGAAGACAGCTGGTCGGTTGTTAAAGACTACCAACAAGTACACAGCTCTTCAGGAAAATGTAAGAGCAATTGCGCCTTACAAAACGAGACAGTTCCCTCAAATCTCCTTTCAAAAGCTTGAGATTAAGGCTTAGATTTTTTTGATAAATATAACAGGTGGAGGAAAATTCTCAACACTTCAGCAATTTGAAAGAGGTACTCCTAGACAAACGATGGCAGAAATGATAGAAGAGAAAAACTAGTACAAAAAGCTCTGTTTAATCCACAATACTACCCAAGGAAGAAGGAATTTGTCAGCAGGAAAGAGTAAGAGTTTCCAACATTTGAAGGTTCTGCCAAAACATTCTGCAAAACACTGGATCTCTTAAGTGATTCTTCAGAGTTACTTCTGAAGAGTTCCTAAGAGTTTCTAGTGATTCTAAAGAGTTACTTCCTTTAGGATCCAGTTGAAAACTTTGCAAGACTATTGGCTTTCACTATCAAAGAGAGCACACAGGAAACTGTCCTCTTCATCAGCAATCACTTCATAATTTGAGTCACAGAATCACAGAACGGTTTGGGTTGGAAGGGACCTTAAAAATCATGGAGTTCCAACCCCCCTGCCATGGGCAGGGACACCTCCCACCAGACCAGGTTGCTCCAAGCCCCATCCAGCCTGGCCCTGAACACCTCCAGGGATGGGAACCAATGAAGAAAAAAAACCAAACTTATCAAGGCTTCCTTGCAAACCTCACCAAAAAAAGAAAAAAAAAAAGGACAGTTTTTAGGCATTTATCATGGGCACACTTGTTAAAATATATAAGTTTCTGACCACTTTTTAACCCATATTTAAAATCCATGGAAGACAAAAAACCCAACAAAACAATGAAAAACAAAATCCCCAAAGCCAAAGTAAAGAAACCACTTAAGGGGTCTGTGGTTTGAAGCACAGAACAGATTCTGGTAGAATGTTCATGTAAAATATGACTGAATCTCTGCCTTTTCTCATCCTCTTTCCCAGACAGCTCTATTGGTCACCGGATATCCGATGCTGTTAAAAGCAGACCAAGAGTACCCACAAAGCTGGAATCCAGGAAATGGGCAGCTGTTTATTTTCAGTTACGCTGTGTTTAAACCACACAACTACAGCACTTAAAGCAGATCAATTTGTTTTGCTGTTTTTGCTTCATCCCTGCAGCCTGCTGGCTCCCATCAGAATTTTTTTCCTCCTCTATCCTCACGGCTCCCACCAGCAAGTTCTACCAGGACGGAAGCTACCTATTATCACATATTGTAAAATACGGGGGGACACGAGGCAAATCAGTGACATTTTGGTTGAAAAATGGTGTACTAAGAATGGTGTACTATGCTTCACATAGGATTTTCATAGGTTGAGACAGACACAGTTCAGTATTGATTTAAATAGTGGAACCCTCCAGCATAAGAGAATTAAACAAGTCATATATATAGGGATATATATAGTTATATCCGAAATTATATATAATTTCGGATAAAATCTACGTTCAGATCCTCTGGATCTCCATATGTACATCAAAAATGAATTACTTAATGAACACATGCTGTATAAAGATATAATTACTGTTCTAATACTTACTTTTTCTTTGTCCTCCAACAATACATGATTTTTGGAGGTCAACACAATGCATTTCCATGCAGTTTTCTAGCAATCCACTGTGTCCACAGGTACAAATCTTGTAACATCCAACATCACCAGCTGAGGATGGAACCTGAATAAGTGTACCTTGACGGACAATAAAATCTGAGGCTTCTCCCAGTTTGCAACCTATATACAATGAGAAATTTTAGCTCATATTTAGTAAACAGTTTGGCAGCTGCCAGTACTAAAAATAACTAACACTCTTTGACTTGTGAAAAAGCTAAGGTGTTCCTAAATAAGCCTTGCTCTCACCCTTTAGGCAAATGCCCTCATTTCATTCAGGAAGTGAGTAGCAGAAATAGAAGATACTTCCTTGACACAATGTTCTGAAGTACTGGTAGAAATGTCACTTTAGTATAACATTGGAATTGTTACCAATGCAAATGTACATCTCAGGGAACCCTGCATTTAATAAGATTCTCAGGTCTCAAAATGCCGTAACCAAGACTGACAGCCCGATTTCTGATTTTGATTAATTTCAAGGCACGACACAATGTCCATGTATTCCACCAGTAAGGAAAATAATGTGTATATGGGTAATAATGTACAGAAATACATAGCAATAAGCAGTGAGCTGCACTGTATTTGGAGTATTGCACGCTTGTAATTTTAAAGAGAGGGCAGACTGCTTAGAGACCATGTATGGACATCTATTTCTTCGGAAAAGTAAGTCACGTATCTTCTGATAAGACGCTATATTTCGGTGGACAATAAAAGTAGAAACACATTGAGAAATGAAGAGAGCTAGAAAGTAGGCTACAGCTTTTGAAAAGAGAACGTAATTGTGATAATAGTCCCATTGGCAAAAAGAACAGCCATTCACTTGAAAACTTTCAACAAAATTTCAGTTACACATGTTTATCAGCAGCATTCAGGTAAAGGGAAGTCCAAAGCCCCTTACCTGGCACACACAAATACGGAAGACAAAGTTCTCCAGACTGACATCCTTTTCGATTTACTTCACATAACTGATTAGCTGCGCATGGATTTGGATTACATGGATGTGTAACATCTTCTACAATGTTACCTAAAGAACTTGGGCCTGAAAACAGAACACACAGAATATATATTGATCTAAATGGTTTATTTTTCTTCAGTAAAGCACAGTATGTCTTACACTCAGTAATATCGTATTTTTGATGACTCTGTGAAATATTTTTTGGGTTTTTTAAACTATGCTCTTTCTCCAAATATAGCATTCATTTCAGAGAGTTAGAAGAGGCCTAGGTAAGATGTACAATTACAGAACAGGTTCTGTTTTATGTCAAACTGGGACACTTGTAGAACCCTGATGTGATGAGGTAGTTAACTTATTTCAAAAATTTAGTCTTCAATCCTGGAAATAATGACATGGATGATTCTTCAAAACCAAGGATGTATCCTCTACCTTCTTTCCCCAATAATTTTCTCTACATGACAAAAATAACACTGGCCAGTAGTTTAATCAAGAGAAGTCCCATAGTCAACGATTAGCAAACTGAAGGTTCAAAGTACACTACATATTTAACCAAGTTTACTATCATTGATGAATTTCTGTTTCTGTTTAACTCAGCAGCAATGTTCTCTTGTTACAAGATTAAGGAAGGGGAAGGCAACACAGAAAAGTAGCAGCTCAATGGAAAGAACTGCCCAAAGCTTGCATACATCATTGCCTCTCTGGGAACAATTTATTTGTTGAGGCAGGTTTGTGGTTGCAGCTCTTGCCAACCAAAATTTTGCTATTTTCAAAGTTCCTAGGATTCTGCAAAAGAAATATCAAAATTTAAGTTGGAAGGTCTAAAATGGATAAATCTTATAAAGCTAAAATCCTACAAGGATAAATATGTGATAGGAAGTAGTAATAGGGTAGAGCAGATTTGGAAAAAAATGTAAAAAGATGCATTCAAATGACATCTAGAAGCAAGACGATTTTATTAATACAACTGTTATTCCACACTGAGGAATAACATGTGCCAGAAGAAAACAGAATCTACCACATATCTACTAAACTTATGTTCTCTTGCCCCAAGCATTAGTTTGGTTATTCTAATGGCACAGTTAAAAGAACAGAGTTTATGCACCAGGGAAAAGCGTAATTTTGTACATTGAGAAGTTGTGCTCTAAATCATGATATTATTTATTTGAGATCAGTCCTCCCAAGCACAATCCAGCTTCTGTCCTGTAAACAAACAGTGCTAGTGGTTTTATTGTTATGGCACTTCTTTGGCATGTGAAACAATTTCTTGAAGAATAGAGTTTTCTTGTAGCAAGATTAACTAGTCTATTTTCAAGCAGGTAAAAATCATTAAAATTCAACAAGCCACTTTATTAGACGAAAAAGATTAGTGTACTTGCACTTGAATATATGGAGTCCCAGAAGAGAAGTGTGATGTGGCTTTGGTTAAAAGCCAAATTCCCATCCAGTCATGTAATCATGGCATTGTCAGAGTTGGAAGGGACCTCTGGAGATCATCCAGTCCAACTCCCCTGCTAAAGCAGGATTGCCCAGAGCACAGCACTCAGGGCTGCATCCAGGTGGGGCTTGAAGGTCTCCAGAGAAGGGGACTCCACACCCTCCCCAGGCAGCCTCTGCCAGGGCTCTGCCACCCTCAACAGAAACAAGTTTTTCCTCATCCTTGAATGGAACTTCCTATGGTCCAGCTTGTGCCCGTTTTGCCCCTCGTCCTGTCATTGGGAATCACTGAAAAGAGTCCAGCTCCATCCTCCTTCAACCCACCCTTCAGATACTTGGAAGCATTGATAAGGTCTCCCCTCAGCCTTCTCTTCTCCAGGCCCAAGAGTCCCCACTCTCTCAGCCTTTCCTCAACAGGGAGATGCCCCAATCCCTCCATCACCTTTGTCGTCCTACGCTGGACTCTCTCCAGCAGTCCCGTCTCTCTTGAACTGGAGAGCCCAGAACTGGAGGCAGTATTCCAGTTGTGGCCTCACCAATGCAGAGCAGATGGGGAGAATGACCTCCTTCAACCAACTGGCCACACATTTCCCTGTGCAGCCCAGGATTCCATTGGCTCTCTTGGCCACAAGGACACATTGCTGGCTCATGGAGAGTTCACTATCTACCAGGACACCCAGATCTTTCTCCTCAGAACTGCTTTCCCCCATCTCAAACTAGGTGAGGGTAGAACAGGAACAGAAAAGCTCATAGGTTGGGACAAAGACAGGTAGATTGTGTAAAAGTTACTATTGCAGGCAAAACTAACTTGACTTGTGGAAAATTAACTAAATCTAAAATAAGTATCTAATTGCAGACTCAGATAATAGGAACAAAAAACAAACATTAAAGCAACTTCTTTCTTCCTCCTTTCCCAGGCTCACCTTCACTCTGTCAGGGCAGATTTCTCTATCCCTGCCCCAGGTGATGTAGAGGGGATTCGGAAGTGGGGAACGATGCTGACTGTGATGAGTATACAGCAGTTCTTCTTTGCTAATCATTCCATATCACACCTTTCCTCTTCTCCAGCATGGGCTTTCCACAGGATGCAGCTTCCTTCCAGGTAATACCCATCTGCTGTGGCATGGGGTCCTCCACAGGCTACTCTGTGGATATCTGCTCTGCTATGGAGCACATCCATAGCTTCTCTGACCACAATGTTACCTCTGTTTCTCACTCTTCCTGTGCTCCCTTCTCCTCCACCTGCCTGGCATTCTTCACTCTTTCTGAACCATGTTTCATAGAGGCACCACAAACTTTCCTAAGTGGCTTGGCTTTGATCTAGAGGGGGTCCATCACTGAGCTGGCAGTCCCTGACATCTATCCATACAGCCCCCACAGCCTCCAGAACGACCTTGGCATATACGACCAATACAAGAATAAATAAATCTAACGAGCTATGGCAATTTGAAAAAAATCTGATTTTCTCTAATAGGCTAAATTCAACACCGTTTTCTTCAACAGAAATAATGAAAGTTCTTAAAAGGGACGATAAGCAAAGTAACTTGGTTTCTAAATTTATTGCATAGGTACGTCGATACTTACTCAGGTATGTATCCAAAGGGATACAGTTCTCCAAGTCATCTGTTGGAGACAAGAGCTCACAGATACTTTCAGCTGAGTGGCCTTCAGGGAATTTATTACGATCTCCACATTTCTTCAGTATTTCCACACAATCTGATCTTCAGGTAAATAATGAAACAGAACTTCATGAACTTTACTTGAAGGAAAAAGGTCTTGTATGAAAGATTTCTTTCCACATTTTCCCCTTACTCAAATCCACAACTCTCTCCTTCTGCCTCACGAGAGTGTCTATACATACCTATGTATATATATATATATATATATACACACAGAGAGATGTGTATCTACACCTCTATCTACATATATGGTACATTTTATGTGCAGGAGGAGGAGTAAATTTGTAACAGACCGGAACTATTGTTTACACTACTCTTCCTCTACTTTAGATTTGGTGATCTTCTTGGCATCATATGCACCTATCTTTCAAGACCATGGATTTCCTTAACGCACTAATGTCTAATATGGGTTGAACTGGTCTATTTTTAACTCAATCACCTACTTTCAAAATTTATTTTTTTTTTAAAAATTAACTTTTTTTTTTCCCCAGACCTTTCTGTCAGTTGAAAATCATCAGTATGTCCCAAAAAGGGGAAAGGTTTTATAGACACCAAAGAAATCCCAACAATAAATCAACTTTACAAACGGGAGCATCTACACCCATCTCATGAACAGGCATGGACAGTGATGGAGATTTAGGCAACGGAAACTACACAAGCTTATATTTCTTCTGTTTGCCTTGCCATGCTTTCCCAACATAAGTCAAACACAGTCCTACAGCAGCTTTTTAGACCTTATTAAAATCCTTAGCAGAAAGGCTAAATTGTCCCCCCACCCGAGTACTTACTTGCAGATAATACTTCCTCTAGATTTGCTGTGGCAAGGTTTAATTTGCAGTGAGCAGGCAATTGCCTTCCACATTTCTGGTTGGCATTTTTTGATATCAAGCACAGGAATATTTATAAATGGCATCTTAATACTGCCTTTTTCCCACAGCTTCATGTCATTCATGGCTCCCTGGTCTGACTGAGTATTGCAGCTCCTAAAAAGTTCTGTTGGTCTTAAAAGAAGAAATTTAGATATAGCACATATACAAGTAAAAGAAAACACCACACATTTTACCATTCACCAGATGAATGCCACAGTATTGATATGGCTTGTTTTTTGTGATATAAAACAAATTAATCCCTTCAACACTTAAGCAAGGTCAGAGTCAATTTCAATTCTGTCTTTAAGGAAAATAAGCTCTTTAATTAAGACTCAAGGTTGAAACTCCCTTCCATCTCTACCTCTTAGATCAAATACCACTTCGATTTTTCTTACTTGAAGACACTTGACTTAAAAGCAAGTGCCTTAGATATTCTGAATATCTGTGTGAATGTTTCCTCGTGAATCACTAATTCAAGTTGATTTATCATTTATATTTGCCCATTTGTAGGCTGCATCTGTCATGTACGTGATTCTACTACCCAAATAACATTCATGCCACTACGTATTATTTCAAAGAAAAGCCAGAGATCCCTAAAACCTAACAAAATTTTACATGTTTTTTTGAAACTCAAAGTATTTAATTTGTAACCGTGCAATTACTAATTCAGACACCACTTTTAAATCACACATTGCGTAAACCCACAAAAATATATCTAACAGAAAAGCAATTTTAAAAGAGTAACGTGAATTTAACACAATTTTTTACCTCATTTATAATACACAACATGGCTTATTTGTCTGTACAGTAAGACAGAATATGTCGTTATGTTGTTAATACATTTTACAAGTTCATGGGTTAGCTTTTATTCTTGTAAGTTTTGTTACATCTATTGCTAAATACATTCCCAAAAGTTTACTCTAAAGGAAAACTATTTATTTTTAAATTATCTAAAAAAAAAAAACAACTGCAGAAAGTCAGCTACATACAGTCTCAAAATAAGCCAAAAAAACATTTTATTTTTTAAAATCAAAGCACAGGAATTCCTTTATAAAATATTCAGTGTCTCTCTCCTACCTGTTATTAAAATTAGTGCAGTAAGTAAGATTTCTACAGCCCAGCTGACAAGGTTCTCGTACATCTGCTAAACAGGTCAACATGGAAACTTCAACTGCATTATACTCACAAAAGCGATCAAATTCTTGCCAGCTCTGTGAATTGCCCCAGCTCGTGCTATAAAGTTTAGTGCAGAGCTCTCTGGAAAAAAAAAAAAAATCCAAACAAACATAGACAAAGAAAATCAAATTAAAAGAGCAGCAGCTGTTAAGATATAGCAGATCTTTCCTGATCACCACTGCAGAAGATGGTGCTAGTGCCCACAAAGTCTGCAAGAGTATCCAAATATTGTGCTCAAAGCATATAACCCCCCCATTCACTTGGAAAACTTCCAAGTTTTCCGGTTTGGCTTGAGAACCTTAGCAAATCTTTAAGCTCGTGAAGAGTGAAAGCCTTCAGAATATAAAGCTTGAACTCCCAATAAAAGCATAATAGCTGGAAAACTGAAGTAATGACTTTGAGGTGAGAACTATCCCAGTTGATTTAACTTGAAAAAAAAACTATGTTCACATGATAAGGAACAACTTTTAATCCCATCCTTCAACTTCAAACCATGCCGCCTCCTCCTCCTCCTCCAGAAATGGGTGGCAAGAAGAATACATTTCTTCCTTTCCCCTGATGTTTGAAGCAGGTGTAGTGTTAGTTGCTTGATTTTCAGGTGTTTCCTAGTGTCAGCAATATCCACACCATGGAATGATGCGAGGTTGGAAGGGACAGTGTCAGTTTTGATATACAAGTACCGGACAGAACGTGACACCCATCTAAATCCCTGTTTTTTCTAACAAAGCACAGAACTCCTTTACTTGATGAACATATCAGGATTCAGGCAAAGGCCTGGCAACAGACAACTCCTGAAGTGTTCTCAGAATCGGAAATGAGGGTGGAGAGATACTGACCTACATGTGGAAGAATTTGCTTTAGAACAGCAATGGAGCTTAGCTCCATCGAGGCCTGTTGAAGGTGGAGGGTGCACAGTGACTCCTGGGTGAACGGATCTTGAACTCTCAAGAAAACATTGCCAAAGCGGATCTTGAGGGAGAGGCATTGTCTTGCAGCCTTCTATGAGTCCATCAACAATTTCAAGCTCTGTTTTCATTGACATCAGAATTCTTTTACATGCAGTCTGACACGCATAGTCTTCTGCTCTATCACAGCAATACAAGCCTGTTAAAAAAAATTAAAAATAGTTAGGGATCAAGTATACAACCACCACCCTGGTGCATGATATAATAGTCCTTAGAAAAAAATTGTGTTATAAAGAAGGGTTTTTCCCCGCCACAAATAATCTCAAATAACATTGCTTCTTTTAAAATGCAAACAGAATCAACTCTGGAAAAAACCCACCAAGATGTAGAATTAAAAAAATAAATAAATAAAAATCAGTGAGACACCTACAAATAAAAGTTATCCTTTCATAACTTCAAATAATTACAATATAGCAATATATTAATACAATTTATACAATAGACTTACACAATAATGCACTTTTAATATAACACACACACATTTTAACTACTGTTTATAAGTTTCAGTACAGAAGGATTTTTTTTGTACTTACTATCTGTTGGATTTCTCATTGGATATGACTGTGTATAGTTGTTCACACAGTGTATAAGCTGAGGGCTAATAGACGCACAGTAATTTTCAACCGCTTTAATTTGTGAAGGACCAGGAGAAGAGTCTGTCCGAAAAATTGCTTGACAATATTCCCGACAGTTTGTATGGTGACCTGCGTAACTGCAACAGACTGAGCCCACTGGGGAAACAAACAAACAACAGAAAATCTATGGGTCCCTACACAGAGAAATGAAGAAATGAGCATGACTGTATCACACACAATGATGCTCAAGGTATTACCGTGAAAAAAAAAACAACAAACCAGAAGAAATTCTGCTATGTTCTGTTAAAATAATCACCAAGGAATGACTGCTGTTATCTGGACCTAGCCAAATTACATTTGTTTGTTTGGCTAGAGAAAAAGAGACCCTAAAGCTGTCTGGAACTCAAGCTCAAGACAAGAGCAAGCCAATTGCATTTTATATTCAGCTGTTTTGTTCTTATTTAATGTAACCAGATTTGTCCTGTAATTTAATTATTAGACAAATATTAGTAGTACACACATAAATTTGAGAGTAGTACCCTAAAACTCATTCAAAAACCCAGACAGATGGTCCCATGATTGACCCATTTTTGATATGTTATTAAATACACACTTCTTGTGAAATACTTCTACTAGAATTAATTCTGAGACACTGATTTCTTTTCATTTTACATAGATGGCAAGCAGCAAAACACTTGTATGGTACATTTCATCTGTGCATTTAATTTTGTTACTTAACACACAAACAAGGCAAAAGGAAAAAAGGAGCCTCTAAGCAATTATCAAAATTTGTGTATCAAAACACATGAATTAAAAAGCGATATAAAACAGCCTAAACCCCTTATTACTTAAGCAAGAAAATTTATGTGTGTGGTTTGTTATTGTATCGAATTGAATCCACACGATTTGTGTATACACATACCAACAGAATGTCTTAAATTATAGAGAGAATGATAGAATAAGAGAAGAAAAAAAAAACAAAAAGGACAAACTATTTTATACTTACTTTCATTTCTGTTAATACAACTAAAGAGAGCATTCTGAAATCAAAACAAAAATAGCATTACAAGCCAGAAAATTTCAAATAAATATTTAAGCGTCCAGTAATTTCTTACAGTAAGCTCATAAATCTACCTTTGTTAATATTTGTTTCAATTAAATTGGACTAAAACAAAAACACTATAGAAAAACACCAAACCTCGGACATTAAAAGATCAGGGGTCAACAGAGTTCTGTGAGCACTTGCAATAAAATTGTCAAGCAAGTAAATAGGAAGACCTTCCTGGACTTCAGCATGCTACAACAGGATGTCCCCAAAGGGTTTTTTTAATGACAGCAATTTCAAAGACCCCATGTGAAAATAAGAAGTGTGCTCAGATGCAAATAGAAAATCTCAACAATCTTAACTCAATGACAGTAATTCTTAAAAGCTAAAGCGTGCTATCAACTCCCTCAAGTTGCAGCCAAGAGATACAGCTGGGGGATAGACAGGGTGTTCTACGACAGAAGGAGGGAAACACACAGACCCTGCTCTTTTGGTTTAGAGGACTCATCCACAGAGCAATCACAAAACGGCTTGGGTAGGAAGGGATTATCCATTCCATCTCCCTTGCCGTGGGCAGGGATCTCCCACTAGCCCAGGTTGCTCAAAGCCCCATCCAGCCTGGGCTTGAACACTCCCAGGGTTGGGGCTTCCACAACTTCTGTGGGCAACCTGTTCCAGTGTCTCACCACCTTCAAAGGAAAGAATTTCTTCCCAATATCTAAGCAAAATCTCCCCTCTTTCAGTTTAAAACTGGTACCTGTTGTCTTGTCAGTGCACTCTCTGATAGAGTCCCTCCCCATCTCTCTCCTGTAGCCCTCCTTTAAGTACTAGAAACCTGCTGGAGCGGGTCCAGAGGAGGGCCACGAAGATGATCAGGGGGCTGGAGCACCTCTGCT
>VZRU01002660.1:20464-33035 GCA_013398155.1 Pedionomus torquatus | reverse complement strand
AGGTTGCCCAGGGAGGTGGTTGAGGCCCCTTCCCTGGAGATTATCAAGGCAAGGCTCAACGAGGCCCTGGGCAACCTGGTCTAGTTGGGGGTGTCCCTGCGACTGCGGGGAGGTGGGACTAGATGACCTTTGGAGGTCCCTTCCCGCCTGGATGATTCTATGACTCTACGATTCTAGAAGGAACTGTCAGGTCTCCCCAGAGACCTCTCTTCTCTAGGCTGAACAACCCCAATTCTCTCAGCCTGTCTTCATAGCAGAGGTGCTCCAGCCCTCTGGTGCCTTCCTCTGGACCTGCTCCAACAGGTCCATATCCTTCCCGTGCCGAGGGCTCCAGAGCTCGATGCAGTACTGAGTGGGGTCTCACCAGAGCTGAAGGCAAGAATCACCTCCCTCAAGACTACTGAACTCTTGCCCAGAACAACCACAGTCTTAAAAAAAAAAAAAAAAAAAAGAACATACTGCATATACTGCATACAAGATTTCCAGAACTTCTCGCAAATATGAAGTCATGAGGTTGAAATTCCAAAATGTAATTGCCAATTATCAAAGACTTTAAATTCATATGATTGTGAAAAAGAGAAGTTTGAATCCCCTCCAACACCAGATTAAAAAAGTGCTCAAATACATCAACATAGTGACAAAATACAATCCCCATCTTCATAAAGTTCCCGATCTCCTTCCTTTCCCCCAGGCCATCATTAAATAAATTGGTATTTTACACCGCATCTACAGAAGAAATCAGAAACACCGTCATCCAGATCCACAAACATTTCTGGGGGATTAAAATCTTGCTTCAGCACACCAAAATTCCAGATATGCTAATACCTTCACGTAAGAAAAGGAAGAGACCTCAAAACACAAGCCTAACTTAAGCTCAGTAGCTCACTAGATCCTTCATCTATGTTAGTCACTAACATTTACTGCACTGCAGAGGGGTGGGCATCTCAAATAAACCTTTGGAGTGTTTCTGTGAAAATTGCAACGGCGGCAAACTTCAATGTGAAGAAAATGCAAGTGTGTTAGGAGTCATCTTGATGTTTTTGCTTTTTCTTTTTGTCTCAGAAACTGTTCAGAGTGCAGGAGTTTGTTTTGCACTTCATATTCTCTACTTGCTTTCTTCTGACAGGTCACTTGAGTCAATTGACCTGTTTTGGCACCATCCTGACATCCCTCCCCACCTAATCTAGGCAGGATAACAGAGAAAAGTCAAGTAAATATCAAAGTGATCAAATCTCCCAGTGGCTAACCCCCCAAAAACCCAGTAGCTACAGCATCTGAACGCTGAGGATTTCCTCTCAAGCTGTTTGCTCGCATTCCGTTACGCTGAACAGGGAAGGGTAAGTAGAGAACACAGCTCTGTTCACGGGAGCGGCGCAAGCAGGCACTCACCTCCGTCAGACAGCTTCAGTCACCCACACCTTCTGCACCTTTCCCCTTACCCACTCGCCTTCAGAGACCCCTTTAATCCTGACACCAGGATTGTAAAATATCCTAGTGCAAATATTAGAGAGTCCCAACTTACTATTTTGCTGAAATGCTACTTATTAAGCCCACGTATTCCACTAGAGAGCCAGAGAATTCTACAGCCTGGCTTTCCCTTTTTTAATATTTTTTCCCATGAAAGCTTTTTTAAATACCTAAACATGATTCTTTTTTAAATGTTGCCTATCATTTCCATCTTCTTTTCTATTGTTCATTTAATAGGAAGCATTTCAGAACACAGATTGGCTCTCTATGCATTAATTAGCCTTGAAACGAATTAGCATTCCTGCCTGGACAGTTCTGATGGAAATCTGAAGAGCCAAAACAATTATTTACTGTACCAAAAGGTGGAAGACTCACATTTTAACTTGGTTTTGAAAAGCCTCAAGCCATGATGCTTCAGTTTGTATCAAACCATGGTTTTAATTTATGCTGTAATTTAAATCCCAAGTTCCAACCTGCTAATTACTCTATATGCCGTGTAAAAACTAGTGCCACAATCCCATACGCTACAGTATCACGGTTATATCCTCTTTTGGATAATATATTTCTGGGTAGTGAAACAAGTTAACAGTCAAACACAAGATTTGAAAGTCCCAATATTGTAGAGAGCAGCATCACTTTCTTCTCTTTTCAATCAGAAATCAACTTAAAACACAGGTAAACCATGGAAAATGCGGCACTGAAATAATGACCTGAAGAGAATAAACATCAATTTAACTTGAAAAACTAAATTAGTTTTCCATGAACACCAGCTACTTTAGCAAATCACAAATGAAAACACAGGTCTTCTGAGAACACATCACACACAAATCCAAGTCTGCCTTATGTAAAACTACGTCCAAAAACCTCACCAAGGAATAATTCAGACATCTTATTTTCATTTTTCTAATACCCTCTATCAAATTTTAGGTCCTTTCTCCCAAAAGCAAAGACTGCATAATTTCTCTGAGACTGAGAATGAACTTGCAGCAACATTCCACATCCTAGCAGCAAGTTTTCATCTGATTCCCTTGGGATTTTCCCTCTTTACTACCCACACAAAGCAAATCCTGTCACCCATTCATCTGTGTAACAAGGACGAGGGGCAAGAGAACCCATGGAAAGAGAACATGCACATGGAGTCACCATCCTACAGCTGCAAATAACAGATTTATACTGTTGCCTAAAGGCTCCTGAAAAGGCCTGTCTGTCTGTCGTGGTTATACCTAAGAACTTGACCATACTGTTAGCTCAAACAATACTTCGAATCATGATGTAATGCTGCTATAAATCTGGCCTAAAATTGTCGTGTCCTTTAAGAGTTCAATGGTACAAAAAAGAGATTGTGGAATGAGAGTGTCACTGGTGCTATTAGCTCAGATTGCAGTTTATAACTACACACAGAACAGAGAATGATGTTGAGAAGATTATGGTTTCTATCAACATTCCTCCTCTGAAAAAGAGCTCGAGATGAGAGAAAATTATCCTCTTAGTGCAATTTTACACACTGATTTTATACAGGCAGGATGCCCTAACCAGATAATAAATCTTTCTGTACTTTGAAACTGCAGTTCTGCAGACTGAACGACTGTAACAATGCTTGTATTTCCATTAAGAGGAGGTGGTTTTACTTATCTTTCCCACCTTGATTTCAGCTCTTCTCTCTCTGTTCCCAGCTGCATAGTCTTGTGTATGCCACCAGCTGTGGCATTTATCATCTCCTGCTGATTTTTCTGTTATACCACTGAAAACTTGTTTTTCTCATCTCCTAGGAGTTTATATCAGCCAATTCAAGAGGTATAATCCGATGTTAAGATAGACCTTTTAGATATCACCTTTTAGATGGACCTGCCAGATGCCAGAGCAAGGTAAGGAGAAGTGTAATTTGTAGGTAATAAGTACGAGGGGATGTGTGTGGAAAAAGGGCAGCTGCAGAAAAGGAAGAACTTCAGCTGCACTGAGCTGTTAAAGCAACTCACCACATTTCACAAACTGTAGTGGCTGTAGCCACCGCAGAATACAGTGCTAGTTAGGGTGTTGACTTCGCTCTTTGGTGTCGGTCTGGATAATCGTCCAGTTTCTCAGAAAGCACAGGTACACAGGCGGGGAGTGGAGTTACACAGACATGAAAGAATTACTAACCAAAGCTTCATTAGAGAACACAGGGGTTAATACCCATCTCTAGGCAAAATAGCACTCATGCTTAAGAAATCAGCAGCTTTTCTGCTTCTCAAGCTTCTCTCTGAATCTGCTAGAGCACTGTCAGAAGAGAAAAACTGAGAAAGCAGAGCAAAAGAAAAAAACCACCACCCTAAACAAAATCCACAAGGAATGAAAGAGCAGAAAAGAGCCTTCTCTTTAAAGGAAGAACTAAGTCATCAAGATCTGGGAAAATCAGGATAAAAAGGCAATACTGCATACATACACAGGGTCTGATATTCCAATTTTCAACTAGTGAATGAAATAATAGGTGAACAAAGACGGCAATATTGGAGTTCATAAAACACAATCATTTGTTTTATTTATGCATTAATCTTTCAGACTTCTCTTTTTCTCAAACCAAATGTTGCTGAGACCACAAGACTACAAGCAGCAGGAATGGAAAGTTGCAGAGGCAACACAACTAACTTAAGAAAACATAACAAAAACAGTCTTGAAGATCTTTTGGTATTACGGAAATTGATAAAAAAGGCAATTGAAGTTTATCCAGCAGAGACTGTTACTTAATCTTCCTCACCAGAAACTCCTTGGAGAAAGACGTTAGCCAGTACTGCAGGACCTAACTGGTTTCGCTCTTTTTGGAGCTCATCAGCTGCAGGTAACGGCTCAAAACCCAAAACGCATCCACACAAACACAAATAAAGCAGAACGTTTTGCTAAAGGAAGAACTCTTCCTCATTGTAAGACTTCATTCTTTTATATTCTAAGCACATTTTTTCTCAATGGCTGCCTCTGTGTCTTGTATGAAAAGTGACAGTGAAGCTGTTCTTTCACACCAGAAATTTAGAGTATTGTGCTAAAAATCAAACATTATTTTCCTCCCTAAAAATTATGATGGTACCTGTAAATTCTACCAACTCTGGCAGAAACATAACTTTAGTACAGTGTTCTTGGGCAACCCAACCATGTTCAATATTTGGCTATAGATCCTATCCGCTACAGACCACCTTAGTTTAGAAGTATTAGCTACAGTTAACAAATACACTAGGAATCAAAAAGTTTCATTCTGCGAGAAAAGCACTAAAAGTCCTGTTAATCTCTCCTTGACTTCATTTGATTTTTGAATTTATGCACCGAAGACAGAGTCAGAAGGTAACATACTACGTTTTAAAAGTTTCAAATGATGGTGCACATCCGTTTAGGACTTTAAAAGCTCGCAGTAATTAAGAAGCAAGGCCAAGATTTTAACCAATTATGCAAACCAATAAAGAAGTGAGAACACTTGCGTAGTAAGGAAGAACAAAATCACCGGAACTTCAATTTTGGCAAGACCACTGAGGGTTCCATTAACCTCCTTTGAACAGCAAGGAACAGAGACAAAAAGCACTGGAGGATGAGATAATAATACTAGCTACAATGTGGTCAGAGTCCACCCACAAATGGTCATTAAATAGTACTTCCAGAGGCCACACAGAGCCATGTGCCTTAGGAATTCATCAAAACTGTCTTGGAATCTTTTCCTAAATGATGTCCTAAACAGCTCCTTGAATTCTAATCTGTCACCTCTGACTACAAACAATTAGGTAACAGCTAAAAACTGCTGAGTTTTTCAGAGGGGATAATTAGTAGCTAGCACTCACTAAAACCTCAGCGTAAAGCAGGATCCTAGAGGACCTAGATGACCCTAGAAGACAAACCAAGCCAATACTGTAGCATAGTGAATACATTCCTGAATCCTACTACAGCACTTGAAACTGCAGGCTCTGCATTTGAATTTGTTGTATTTAAAAAACGCAGGAAAAGATTAAGATTGGCAGATTAAGCCAAACAGAGCTCAAAGCTGTGAGAGCAAGAATACCTTTAAACCATCCAAGGACATCAAAAGTGTTCACTACCATGTGCTGAAAAAAGTTTTAAGAGCAGTAGCTAATTAACTGGCAACATTTCCAATTACATTTCGACTGCACGGCTGATAATGGTACTCAGCTGCAGCAGAACTCTCATAATGCCAATTAACTGGAGAAGTCTAAACGTCTAATTAAGTACGTGTGAAATAAGAACTGGAGTTCTTAATATGCAGAGAGGCGAACTCACAGTATGCAGAGGAGAGACTCGAAAGCTGCAGCCTAGTAGAAGTTTCAGTACTAACCTTTCCACACACAGAAGAAAAGTAATAATAATAAAGCCTTTACAACTTATTTCAAGCTTTATAAGCTATTTTCAGTTACTCTTCCAAGCATGCATTCCATGAAGTCTTTTCAAAATGCAAACATCAACTTCACACAAATCTTTTAAAAATAGGAAAATCTGAAAACCCTACATAAAATCCATACAGTCTCCACTTCTGTCTTCTTCCTCCTTAGACTATTACCTACCTTCTTTTTAGAGGAAGATGAACAGGATAGCAGAAAGCTGGAAGAAGTAGTGAAAGATAAGAGGGCTGAGATGCACAGAACTAGAGAAAAAAATGAAGATGACAAAATGAGTATCTGAGAAGAAAAGGACAGGAAAAAGGACTACCACAATTAAAGTCTTTCAAAAGGCAACAAATAAAGTACATTTCAGTAACACTCAAAAATACACAGAAAGTTGTGATAAATTTTCCTAATTTCTGTATGCACTACTACTTGAAAATAAAAATGTTTAATAGGACATGGAATCTTCCACGCACCGATCAAAAATTAATAGCTTATCACAACACAATTAATCTCTAAAATGTTTCAAATCTCCCTGTCAGAAGAATCACAAGCTTCATAAATATTTATGGTAAGAGTAATCCAGAAACATGAGCAGAAAAAGCATCTTCAGTTAATCTTTTGAAAACCATCAAGTCAATGTTAAAGTGCTTCTTCTACCGTACAACCTAAGACTCTGCTTTTTGTAGCAACTCCTGCTTGGAATTTGGGTTTTTTTGACTGCTCTGAACCCTATGCCCTACCCTTGAAGACTTACCTCCTCCTTCATGCACACTAACTTAGTGGGAAACTCAAGGGTGAACTCATGAAGTTGGTTCCCTAGTCTCAAAACATTACAGAAAAGTACTATGTACCGTTAAGTCAACTATTGTTAACAAACTTGTGAAAAAACCTTGGGGAAATCCTTACTTGAATATATGTGCAAGCTATGACAGCGTTTACAAAATAGAATTACTCTTTTATATTCTTAATTCAGCTATTTTTTACTTCCATGGCATGTACTTACATATTCAATACCTCAATAATAGACTTGAGAGCTGATCAACAAGCACTATGATCTACATTGTAAATTATTTCTCAGTTGGACCCTAATGAGGTTCCAATTAGATTTAATCGGATCCTCATTTTTAGTGAATGAAGTATGAAATCTTAAACACAAAGGCAAACATGAATGACATTGCATTCCTGAGATTCACAGGCTATTTCTGATCTTATGTCACTTCTTTCAGTTTTAATCAGCCACTCTCTTCCCAGAGTACAAAGCATGGTAGTGGTCACAGGCCCAGAAGCTACTTACACACTACAGTGGGAGCAGGATACATCCACCAAGATCTTTGTTTTAAGAAAAGGAGAAAGAATGACTAGGGTATTAAAAAGTAGAGGTTCCTTAGAGAAGTACTTTTTTGTAATCTTGTACGTTAGGCAAAACTTCCTTGAATTTTATAAAATCAACGGGTCTCTTGAGAGCATTGAAAGTAGTATTTTTCATGACTACCTGTAAGCCTAGATACATAGGAAAACCCACTGTGACACCAAATTCTGTAGTAACTGAAGATCTACCACGTCAGATACTTCACTTCCGTCCCTAAAGCAGTAGCTGTATCTACTACTCCTAGTGCTCATTAAAAAGTTCTCCTTCCTTCGTCACCAAGCACTGATTCATTCTTCCATCACATTTCTCCTTTTCCTTCTCTTTCAGTGTTGCACAAATAGAAAGAGTTAAGGTTTTCTGTACAGTAACAGCAAGATCACTCTTGGAAAAGAGTGAGGAACCCATTTTTCCAAAATTCCAGATAAAAACTGGAAAAAGAAGAACTAGGAAAAGTAAACAAGATGACTATCACCATTTTGTAGGCATTCTTTAATCTCTTACCTTTCCTCTCCCGTTCTCCTTCAACCCATATTGGCCAACCTCCTACAGCAATGCAGAAATCCAGAAAAAAAAAGAAGGAAAGAGACCAGCATAATAGAGGAGAAGTTTACAGATGTTGACAGTATAGCATATCACAGCATGAGAGGAGACAGAACTGCTTATAATGAAAATTCATTTTTAAGAGAACAGGCTACAGTAATTTCAACAGTGAAGAATCCAGGAAAATGCTCTTTAGATAAAAGGGCCGAAGGGGAGGAAAATGAAATTTAATGTTTCCTGGAAGAACAGGAAACCAGCTGTACTTCTGTCCAAATCTAGAGAACAGAAAACTCTACGATACTCTGAACTGTTGATTTTGAGCAAATTTATGCAGGACTACCTAATTCAGGGTAGGAGGCAACGAGACAAAGCAGGGAGCAGGAATTTGGCTTTTAACTAAGAAACAGATTGAAAGAAAAGAACTCCTAGCAGAATAGCATTTCTTAAAAAGAGCACAGGTAAAGGCAGATCTCTGAAAATATCCTGATGGTTAATTTTAAGAGCAGAACAGTAAAAATGACTGCAAGCATTCACAGTTTCACTGATGTCACACAAATTATTTGTTTGAAATTGTTTATATTAGGGCGCGGTAGTTAAAAGGTTATTCTTTCCTGAGAATATCCCTTCAGGTCACTTTTAAGCTGATCCTCCCACTATAGAAGGCAAAACATTTCTGATGGAACAAACGCTCACACCGAATGCTGACTTTCATCAGAACTCCTATGAAATGAACTTTTTCGGAATCCATTTTGGAAGTCGCATTTTTTTCATTCGAATGAAGACATATGCAAGTCTAAAAAAAGACAAGCCCTTTTACAAAAACTGTACAGAGAGGTAATTTACATTTGAAGGAAAATGAGTATATCCAGGAATACAACTGTAAGACTGGACTTTCTCTCTTCTACAGGACACTTCTTACAGAATTTATAAACCAGTTCATTTTTAATAAGCTATATCCAGACATATAAACACATACCTCATATTCCTTCCTGCAGACCTTTAAAACATCATTCTTTGCAGACGCCTGAAAGACAGATAAGGTTCTCTATTTGTAGTACAAAATAACGAAATCGTATTACAAAATAAAGACAAATCTACCTTTGTATTAGCTGCAATAGCAATGGAGTTGTGATTTACTGAAATGGTTCTTTTTAAGAACCTAAAGAGTCCATTTAAAGCTTTAAGAAAACAAAAGCAGAAGCTGTGACTTACTATACTATACTTAATGAAAAAACAAACCCTCATATTTCTGCACCAAGTTAGTTGATACCATAATCACAGAAAGCAACTTCGTTTTTGTGAAAGGCTTACCAGATAGAGCAGAATACAGGGAACAATTAGGACATGGAAGCATGCAAGAGACAAGGATATATGGGCCAAGGCCAATGGGATGAGGTTCAACAAGGCCAACTGCCAAGTCCTGCCCCTGGCTCACACCAACCCCATGCAGTGCTACAGGCTTGGGGCAGAGTGGCTGGAGCTGCCTGGAAGAAAAGGACCTGGGGGTGTTGGTTGACCGTGGGCTGACCATGAGCCAGCTGTGTGCTCAGGTGGCCAAAAAGGCCACCAGCATCCTGGCCTGGATCAGGAACAGCGTGGGGAGTAGGACTCGGGAGCTGATCATCCTCATCCCCCTGTACCAAGCAGGTGGCCAGTTTTGGGCCCCTCGCTAGAAGGACATGGAGGTGCTGGAGAGTGTCTGGAGAAGGGGAGCGAAGCTGGTGAGGGGTCTGGAGCACAAATCTTGTAAGGAGCAGCTGAGGGAACTGGGGTTGCTTAGTCTGGAGAAAAGGAGGCTGAGGGGAGACCTTCTCACTCTCTTCAACTACCTGAAAAGAAGCTGTAGCCTGGTAGGGTCCAGTCTCTTCTCCCAAGTCACAAGTGATAGGACAAGAGGAAATGGCCTCAAGTTGTGCCAGGAAAAGTTTAGATTATATATAAGGAGAAATTTCTTCACCAAAAGTGTAATCAATAAGCATTGAAACGGGCTGCCCAGGAAAGTGGTGGAATCACCACCTCTGCAGGGATTTAAATGACCTGATATTGTGCTGAGAAACACGGTTTAATGGTGGATTACACAGTACCAGGTTAATGGTTTGATTTGATGATCTTAAAGACCTTTTCTAAACTAAATTATTTTATACTACAGTGAATATTAAGTACATCTGTGATCCAGAACTGAATCACAAGGATTATGACAAATAATTATCTGCTTTTTGACTTTGAAGATGTTTTTACGGCATGTATTTGGAAAAAATGCTTCACAAATTTTTAATGAAAAGGTCATTGCTAAATTTATGTATTACGCTTAAAATTGTCACTTGACGAAAACATACAGTAACACCAAAACCGACTGTCTTCCATCTGATGAACGAAACTCTCTTTGAAGAGGCTCAAAAATCTATTTGGGGCTGTAACCACAATGTTGCATCACTAAACATCACACTGCAAAAAAAAAGACAGCTTAGAAACAGCCACACTTTTGCCTTCTACCCAGCATTATTTTACAGTAACAACTTTGAGGTAGGGATTTCAGGTAGAGACACAGAAAAAATTAAAAATAATCAAGATGTTAAGTTTAACTTAACCAAAGAGAGCTTCAGAACCTTCATGGATTCAGTCAATAAATGACTATGAAGTAAAAAACTAGAGCCTATCAGCAAAAATCACGCGCCTCCTGTCTGCAAAGCAAAACTAAGTGGATTAGCTCCATTTGCCAAGTGCAGTGGTGCCAGGACACGCCTGCCGCCAGCTCTCGCACAAGAACTTCCGTGGTGTCAAAGTTATAAACACAGTAAGATTTCCATCCTAACTGTATCTTCATCACTGAGCAATTAAACGTGGCATCTGAATGTATAAAAAAAAGGCACAGCTAAGGTCTCAAAATGTCTTCTTCAGGCTCATCAAGTCATAGCAGCCAGCCTAGCCCTAAAGAACAGCGGACATTATGTGTCCGAAATCCCCTCACCCACCCACAAGACCTGCCCCACCACTTTTTTTCAACCAGATTTTCATCTCAGTAGACTTGAACTTTCCCTTTTTTACTGAAAATTCACTTTAAAAACATAAATTCTTTGGCATGGTTTCTGGAATTTCGCTGCTGGCATTTATTGCTAATGGTATTTCCTGGGAGGTATCTAGTCATATTTTGCCATTTAAAAGAGTTTTTATGTAATAATTTAATTTTGATGTAAAAAAAAAGCATTAAGCCTGAACTGCATAAACAGTAATACACCACTGAATTCAACACAGCATCGCTGGACGTTAACCACAGCCAAGCAGTTGGAAAGCCTTACCTGTTTACATGCTTGCCGACACTCCACAGCAATAGCCAGCTCACAGCAACCCAAACCAACCCACCCGTCAGACTTCTTCAAAACTCCTTTGAAAAGAAGATGACAGTAAATCGTACAGTAAAACGAGAAACTTTGCCCTCACTTTCCTTTCCTTCCCCATGAATCAGTTATTCTTCAAATCTGATAATCCTGTTCTCATTCAAGAAGACTGTTTACAGATCACGTTTTTCTTGGAATTTTTGAAGTAATTCCAAGCCAATTTTAAGCAAGAAGAAAGTCTGTGCCTTAATAAATGCTGAATTTGGCAGTTATACAGTACCTTCTATACACAAAGTTTAAATATGCTTTACACAAACTATTTTATACGTTCACTGGAAGTATCAGAGTTGGAGAACTTGATTTATCTAATCTGAAAATATAAGTTAGTTACTATAACGAATAAAACCACCCTCCTTAAGATGAACAACATCATCTCCTACAGACACATACTCTGTTGGTTTCGATAGTATATTTTTCTACCAACTTTGTCAATCCAGAATACCTGGATGCATGCAAATGTCTGCTTGGACTTATACATAGTGTCTGACACTGTCCCACATGACATCCTAGTCTCAAAGTTGGAAACTCATGGATTTGATGGATGGACTGCTTGGCTGATAAAGAACTGGCTGGATAGCAACACCCAAAACATTGTGGTTAAAGGCTCAATGTCCAATGGAAGCCAGTGACAAATGGTGTTCCTCAGGGGTCGGTACTGGGACCAGTGCTGTTTAACATCTTTGCTGGAAACACGGACAGTGTGATAGACTGCACCATCAAAAAGTTTAGCAGTGACACCAAGCTGGGTGGCACTGTTGATGCGCTGGAGGGAAGAGAT
Source organism: Pedionomus torquatus (assembly GCA_013398155.1). Lineage (NCBI taxonomy): Eukaryota > Metazoa > Chordata > Aves > Charadriiformes > Pedionomidae > Pedionomus > Pedionomus torquatus. Next base: position 21,131 of record VZRU01002660.1, on the reverse strand, counting down.
GCCATCCAGAGGGACCTGAACAGGCAAACCTCATGAAGTTCAACCAAGCCAAATGCAGAGTCCTGCACCCGGGACATGGCAATCCCAAGCACAAATACAGGTTGGGCAGATAATGACTGGAGAGCAGCCCTGAGAAGGACTTGGGAGTGCTCGTGGAGCCCTCAATGCAGGAAAGACACGGACCTGCTAGAACAGGTCCATTGGAGGGTAACAAAGAGAAGAGGGCCAGAGCACCTCTCCTTATGAGGACAGGCTGAGAGAGTTGGGGTTGTTCAGCCTGGAGAAGAGAAGGCTCTGGGGAGACCTTAGAGCAGCCTTCTAGTATCTGAAGGGGGCTTGCAGGAGAGACTTGACTTCTTTGTTAAGAAGTATATATAGGAGATAATGGCTTTATATTGAAAGAGGGGAGATCTAGCTTAGATACTAGAGAGAAATTCTTTGCTGTGAGGGTGGTGAGGCACTGGAACAGGTTGCCCAGGGAAGCTGTGGCTGCCCCATCCCTGCACGTGTTCAAGGCCAGGCTGGATGGGGCTTTGAGCAACCTGGTCTGGTGGGAGGAGTCCCTGCCCATGGCAGGGGGGTTGGAACTGGATGATCTTTGAGGTCCCTTCCAACTCTAACCATTCTACGAGTCTATGAATATCTTTTTTTTTTTTTTTTTTTTTTT
>VZRU01002660.1:1932-18162 GCA_013398155.1 Pedionomus torquatus | reverse complement strand
TAATAATCTTTTATATAATCTTTTAATCTTTATAATTTTAGTCTCCACAAGAGTATTGAAGCCAGAAACAGGTGCAAAAAGCTGCATAAGCACAAACAATTAGAATGTCACCTCCAGTGCATTTATTTTGTGATGAGAGAAACATTCCATGTTCTGAAAACATCTGAGAAATGCTGGATCACCGTGACCCCGAGGAAAGTGGGGAGGAAAACACACACAAAAAAAGGAAGCTGGAGAAAGAAGAAAGTGAAGAAGAAATAGGCTTCTTGTGTTTAAGCGTTGTGTGTGTCAAGAAGGGTGCAAGAAAGACGCTCACAAAAATCAGTAAAGCTTAAAATCAGAACGTAATTATCTAAAATTACAGGTTTCTGGGTTCGCTCTGTCCCTCCCTGCTCCCCTCTTGGTGGTCGCTCCTTCATCTTTTGTAAGCAGCTTCTTCAACAGGATTGTGTGTACGGTCATAAAGAAATTTTAGTTTCCTAGACAAGTCCCCCTAAAATAATACACGTTCTGGAGACCTACTAGATTTAATAAACATGGACAAACTAATGATATTTGCCGTCAGAAAACATAGGAAAATAATTTTCTTTCAGAGAACACTGACACTCCTGAACATCTAAGTATTTAAGCCCTAAGTATTTACGGCTTACAACGCTGACTTGGCAAGGATAATAAAACACGACTTAGAGTGCTGTTTTGTAAGGAGCCATAAAAGAAATTTAAATGTGAGACCATCACGATGGGTTTAAGGAAGTGGAAACAAATGTGAAAAAGCTGAAGCGGTAGCTGGGAGAATCTTAACATTTTAGGATAACTATTGGAATGGAGCTAATGGAGTAAATCAAACAATTTCAAAATTTTAACATCAATCAGTGATATCAAGTTGCTGTGGGGAAGGAATGGAGAAGGAAAAAGCACAAACTATAATGAAAATACACAAAGGATATATCAAGCAGCAGATTATAAGGTAGAATGCCAAATTATTTAGCATATAAATTGTTCTAGCAGAATGCCATTGCCACCCATATGCAAAACAGGTTTCTACCTGCATTCTTAACGGAACTGCTGGGCAGGTCATACAGCTGTTAAGAAAGAAAAAACAATTATGAAAGTCATCTGTTTACCTAGTCATTATTCTGCGACTGTCCATGATAATGCCGATGTTAGGAGAGCTGTACGCTCTTTCATCATAGTCTGTGTGCCTGCCTATGAAAACTTTCTGTATGCTGTAGTATGAAAAATCAGAGATGCTGATCCAGTCAAAACTCAGTTTGTGGCCCCATTCTAAAATGTTATGAAATACTTTCTGTACTGAGGGCAAATCAAAAGGGAAGGAAACTAGAAAGAAAACTACAGAATCACCAATTCCAATCAGAGGTTGGAAGGAACCTCTGGAGATTATTTCATCCAACCTCCCTCCTCAAAGCAAGGTCAGCTAGAGCAGACTGCCCAGGACCCAAGCCACTAAGGTTTTGAATGCCTCCACAGAAGGAGATTCCAAAACCTCCCTGAACAACCTCTTCCACACTTCAACTGTCCTTACAGTAAAAGTTTTTCTTATATATCAATGGAAGCTACTGTTGTTCAATCTGTGCTCACTGCCTGTTGTCTTGCCACTGGATTCCACTGAGAAGGGCATGGCTGCAACTTCTTTACACACCTCTGTCAGATAAATATAAATATTGGTCATAGAATGGTTATGGAAAGATCATCCAGTTCCAACCCCCCTGCCATGGGCAGGGACACCTCCCACCAGACCAGCTTGCTCAAAGCCCCACCCAGCCTGGCCTTCAACACATCCAGGGATGGGGCAGCCACAGCTTCTCTGGGCAACCTCTTCCAGTGCCTCACCACCCTCACAGGAAAGAGTGTTTTCCTAATATCTAATCTACATCACCCCTCTTTCAATTTAAAACTGTTGTCCATTGTCCTATCACTGCAAAGAGTCCCTCTCCAGCTTTCCTGGAGCTCCCTGCAGATACTGGAAGGCTGCTCTAAGGTCTCCCCGAAGCCACCTCCTCTCCAGTCTGAACAGCCCCAACTCTCTCAGCCTGTCTTCACAGACTTCATCCCTCTGATCATCTTTACAGCTCTCCTCTGGACTTGCTCCAACAGGTTCATGTCCTTCTTGTGTTAAGGGCCCCAGAGCTGAATACCCCAGGTGGGGTTCTCATGAGAGCAGAGTGGAGGGGCAGAATCATGTCCCTCAAGGTCATATTGGTAAGATCCATCCTCCTCAGCTTTCTTGTCTTTCTTGACAATGGTAACCAATCCCAGCTCTCTGACTGTCCTCATACATGTTCCAATCCCTTAACCATCTTCAGTGGTTCTTTGTTCATACTCTAGTATGTTCATCTCTTTCTTGTACTGAGACACCTAGAACCAGGTCCTTCACAGCATTCCCACTGTGGGAGCCTGCCTGATGTGTCTGTCACACCAACAAAATCATAGCCCTGTAACTGCACATAGGCACCTAAATCCTGTTTTGTCCCCATGCTGCATATGCTAGCATACAGGGGCAGAGTCATGGAATTGTCAGAGTTGGAAGGGACCTCTAGAGACCCTCCAGTCCAACTCCCCTGCTAAAGCAGGATTGCCCAGAGCACGTCATTCAGGACTGCATCCAGGTGGGGCTTGAAGGTCTCCAGAGAAGGGGACTCCACACCCTCCCTGGGCAGCCTCAGCCAGGGCTCTGCCACCCTCACCAGAAACAAGTTTTTCCTCATCCTTGAATGGAACTTCCCATGGTCCAGCTTGTGCCCATTTTCCCTCGTCCTGTCACTGGGAAGCAGTGAAAAAAGTCTGGCTCCATTCTCCTTCAACTCACCCTTCAGACACTTGGAAGCATCAATAAGGTCTCCCCTCAGCCTTCTCTTCTCCAGGCTCAGGAGTCCCAGCTTCCTCAGTCTTTCCTCATCAGGGAGATGCTCCAATCCCTCCATCATCTTTGTTGCCCTACACTGGACCCTCTCCAGCAGTTCCCTGACTCTCTTGAAGAGGGGAGCCCAGAAGAGGAGGCAGTATTCCAGCTGTGGCCTCACCAGAGCAGAGTAGAGGGGGAGAATGACCTCTCTCAACCTACTGGCCACACTCTTCCCTAGGCAGCCCAGGATTCCATTGGCCCTCTTGGCCACAAGGGCACATTGCTGGCTCATGGATAGCTTACTCTCTACCAGGACCCCCAGGTCCTTCTCTTCAGAAGTGCTTTCCAGCAGGTCCACCCCTAACCTCTAACGGTGACCAGAATTCTTCCTGCCCAGGACCAGGACCCTACACTTGCACTTGTTGAACCTCATTGGGTTCTTCTCTGCCCAGGTCTCCAGCCCGTCTGCATCATGCTGGATGGCAGCACAGTCCCCTGGAATGTCAGCCAGTTCTCCCAGTTTCGTATCATCACTGAACTTGCTGAGAAACTTGCTGTTCTCTCATCCAGGTCATTTATGCACAAGGGGACAGAGCGTATCCTCAGCACCTCACAGAGGTACTCATTGTTTCCCAGAAGTTGGGTAAGAGTTTCTCCTATAACGATGTCCTACATACACCACATCATTATCTTACAAAATCCTACTGTGCATGGAATCACTGGAGAATACTTAAAGGAATTTTCAAAGTAGCTCACATCAAAGAGGAAAACAGTAATGTAATTTGACATGCAAGAAGAATGAGAAGTGACTTGACTTTGTGCAAGTACAAAGTTCAGGGTACAGGGTCAGGATACTACAGGAAGATTTCATTTTTACCACAGGACTAAACTACGATTTACAACACCACTAAAGAAGTGACTTTTTTGCCTCCCCAACTCCAGAATTAAGAGGATAACAGAATCCTACCATAAAAGCACTGAAGAGGCCTCCTACTAGTTCAGAAAGTACAGAAAGACAATTTCAAAGGGCTTTATTAAGAAAGATTTCCAATGCTTTTTCACTTGCTTACACAAAGCTGACGTTGAAAATAAAATAAGCATTTCTCACTTGCAGTAAAAGCATTGCTGCTCATTTGTATATAGCTACTGAGCTTCAATGAAGATGAGCTTTTGTCTCCAAGTAAAAAATTGACTGGGTTTTAGATATGACAGAAGCGCTGCAACTCCAAAAGATATTATTAATTAAGTAAAACTAGCAAAATATAAGACAGCACATCTCTTTGCATGCACTGGAATCAACAGTTTGCCTTTGAAGCAGGGTCAGGGGGAAGTCTGAGCAGACGGTATGAAACTGTTACAGCCCCCTCTCCCCTCACTACCACTTTTTCCACCGTAGCATGCTAATTGCACCTGAAGTCTTTTAGAAAAGACAGCCGAAAGTAGTTAAGTTAGCTAAGTCCAATTTCATCTATTTTTGATCTCTTTCATTAACCTAACAATCCTATCTTGTGATTTAAAGTTTTTAAACTTTCTAAACCCACCTGCACCAAGCAGTTTGGATCTTGATCTCTCCACTTCTTCATTTTTTTTGTCTAGTTCTTACTATTTTCTCATTACTGAGTTTTTCCCCCTCAAGTTATACTACATCTAGAGGAATAATCCATGATTTTATAGATCAGGCTAAGGTGTACCAAAACTAAAAATAATAGAAAATCTTTAAAAGGAAAGAAACTTTGATATTTCTTGGATGCGTCACAGAAGCACATGTTTAATCATACAAACATATTAAACATTTTCTCACCAGAAAAAGAAAAGTTAAAAAAACCCAAAACGCAGGTAACCCAGTTCAAACTAAAGGAAATTAGACATCAATTGAATTGTATGATAGAAGCACAATGAAAGTTAAATTAGCATGAAATCTATAGCTGCAGGTAGTAGACGTAACATCGAAACATGCATATAGTGAAAAAGCAACACAATTCAATAGCAAACTAAGATTTCTTACCTGGCAAAGAAGAATTTATACAACCCCACACTTCTCCCTGAAAAGTAAAATGGAATTAAGCAAAAGTGATTCTACAGAATAGGAGAGCTTCTAGCAGACACAAAACAGCATTTTCACCATTTTTGCCCTGGGTTTTACATATGCTATTGGAAGAATTCTTATGTCTAAAACATCTTTTAAAGAAGTGCTAAGTTGAGTCCTGCTTTCTTTGATGAGAAGGCTGCCACCTATGGAGTATGGAATCCAGAGCAGCATATTGTAGGTGCAGATCAGGCTGTGATTACCTGGAACATGCTTGCTAGTCAGCTTTCTCCACCAGTGTTTAGAGAACTACGTAGCAACTGTTTAGACAAAGAAAAAAGATTTATCTAGCACCAAGACCTGTGGAGAAGCTTATTGCCCTAGCACTCCTTTCTACCAGCTTAAGAAAAACACCTCCAAACACCACATAACAAAACTACCCACAAAACGAAAGAGTGTTTAGCATACCCCAGAGACCACAGAAATGTAGCTTCAAGGAAAGAGAGATACATGGAAGAAAGAGTTGTATAAGTGAAGTTCGCTAACTGTGAAAATTTACAATGGGGATCTGACTGCAAAGCACTTCTGGTCCCAAGCACAAGTTCTGCTCATACCATTGGCTGTCTATAACTTTCTAAGACCTTAGAGCTGACCATCCACAGAAACAAAACACTGAAAAAAACCATACTTCTGAGGAGGAGGAAAGGATCTATAAACAAACACAGTTCTGCAAAGTTCTTTATAAATATTATTCTCAAATTTACTACTCCTATATATATATAGGTTGCCCACTTGAGTTGGGTGTATGTTTTAGCTGGCTGGAAATAGTATTGATACTGTTTAGAAGCAACAAAAATTACAAGAAAGCAGACCCTTCTGACAGCATGTGTTGAGATATTCTAAATTGCCAAGAGCTAAGACTCCAGAGTTTATAATCTGAATGATAGTGCTTATCTCTCTCCCTATTAGATCATCGCTAAAACAGGGAGCAGATTACAGGCTTCATTTTTTCAGTGATACATTAGAAAACTCTTAGGAAACCATAATCTTACTTATCCAGTAACTACCCAATTTCTTCAGTTTGTCAGATATGGCCATAAGCCTTTCAGAGCAGCTACAATGGTCTCCGTGCCTTAGCCCAATCAAAACCTCACAGCATTAATTAAAATTGCTACCATCGGCATTCACATGACAATCACCCAGCCCAATTTTTTGCAACGCAGGTCAGAGTTTCATTGCATTTCATAATTTACACAACCAGAACACCTAGCAAAACTATCAAGTCCCATCTTATTGCAAGTAGCATAATATATGATGGCTTCACAAAAAATACAAAAATCCTACTTTGAGGACCAAATATCATTATAAGAATTTTACTAGTCTTCATAACAAGGAAAAGAAAGCTTGAAGACATACACACATGTTCTACCAGCTGAAAACTTATTGAATAAATAAAGTACAAGTCATTTTAAAACCTTACTACTACAAAAAAAAAAAAAAAAAACCAACTTTGCTAATACAACATTAGTTATTTTGGGTTATTTTTAATTAAAAATTAGCAAGCCTTACCATTGATTCTGGACAATACTCAGGTGCTCGCTGCAGTAAGTGCTTCAAACGGGAATCACTCTTAGAAGACAAAATCTGTTAGAAACAAAACATACCTTAAACTGTATAGAAAGTAACTACACACCAATTCCTGATTTTTCCATTGATTTCTTTGGTCTTAGTTTTGCTACTATCTACCCTTCAACACCTTTGGCTGACAGCCAATCTGTAAGTGATATAAAGTTTAGTTTTTCTTTTACATATCTGTAGTCTTTCAAACATGTTCCGCTTTTTATGAAGAAGAATTTTTTATATTTAGAAGTAAATGAGAATTCCCTCTTCAAACACTTTGATCAAAAGGCTTCTATTGAACAGGCAGTGTGAAAAACACGGATTTCTGCCTCGCATATCAAAGTATTACACAACTTGTATTTACCTAATTAATCTTCTGCTACATGTTACATGACCTCAGGCAACTAAACTCCTTCCAAAAAACCCTGTAACAAGTAATTTTTGTGGAACATGGATAAACAAAACATAGACTAAAAAGACTATGAAAACTAACAGGGGAATTAATACCACCCACAGCAGAGCAAGATCAAATTAAGCACCACCTAAGGAAACCGAACACCCAGAAATTCACGAGCCTGGATGAGATGCAACTGAGGGTGTTGGAGAAGCCTAGACACTGCCACTGCAAGGCAGCTGTATTACCAACTTAAAACCAGATGGAATTCTCCAGTTTTGATTTATGAGTGCTCTCACTTGTCCTCCCATTAAATACCACTGTGATGAGCCTGGCTGTGTCTTCTGAGCAATCTTATTACAAGCATTGGAAGGCTGCTCAGAGGCATGCAGTCCAAAGGCAGTACTGGACACAATATTCTAGGTGCAATCAACAAGTGCTGACTAAACGATGATTAGAGGCCCGGAGCATCTATTATCTCTGTTCTGGGCACTGGTGAAGACTCACCTTGAGTGCTGTGTTCAGTTCTGGGCCCCTCACTACAAGAAGGACATTGAGGTGCTGGTGTGTCCAGAGGAGAGCTACCAAGCTGGTGAGGGGTCTGGAGAACAAGTCCTGTGAGGAGAGGCTGAGGGAACTGGGCATGGTTAGGTTGGAGAAGAGGAGGCTGAGGGGAGATCTCCTTGCCCTCTACAGCTACCTGAAAGGAGGGTGTACGGAGGTGGGTGTTGGCCTCTTCTCCCAAGGGAATAACAACAGGACCAGAGGAAATGGTCTGAAGTTGCAGCAGGGGAGGTTCAGATTAGATATTAGGAAAAATGACTTGACTGAGAGGGTGGTCAGGCACTGGACCAGCCTGCCCAGGGAGGTGGTAGAATCACCATCCCTGGAGGTGTTTAAGAAATGTGTAGATGCAGCACTTGAGGGCATGTTCTAGTGACTGAGATTGTAGGGTTTTTTTTTTGTGTGTAGGGTTGGACTCAGTGATCTTAGAGGTCCTTTCCAACCATGAGGATTCTATGATTCTTACANTGGCAGAGCCCTGGAAGAAGCTGCCCAGAAAAGTGGTGGAGTCTTCATCTCTGGAGACATTCAAAACTTGCCTGGACATATTCTTGTGCAACCTGCTCTGGGTGGACCTGGTCTGGCAGGGGGATTGGACTAGATGATCTCCAGATCATTTTGTGATTCTGGAAAAGGAGGAGAATCATTTCTCTAAACCTACTGGCTATGTTCCTGCTAATAGAGCCCAGGATCCCTTCTTTATCGTTGAAGCACACTGCTGGCTCAGGTTCAGCCTCCTGCCTTTATACCAGCACCCCTAGGTCCTTTTTCAGCAAATCTGCTCCCTAGCAAGTCCATCTCTAACTCATATTGTTGCAAGCGATGCTTTCTTCCCAGGTCCTGGACTTTGCTTTTGTCCTTGCTGAATTTCATAAACTTCCAGTTGGCCAATTCCTTCTATCTGCCTTCTGGATGACAGTCCTGCCATTAAGGTTATCAACTTTTCCTTCTAGCTTGGTATTGCCTGAAAACTCAACTGGAGTGGAACTTGTCTCCTCCTCCAAGTCATTAATAAAGACGCTGAACACGACAGGTCCCAGAAAGACTCCTTTGGGATACTACAGTTCTTGCTAGCTTGCAGGTGAAGTGGAACCCACTAACCCCTATCTCTGAGCCTGATTACCTTGCCAATGTTTTTATTCATGTAGCTGTCGATCCATCAAAACCATACTATCCTAAAATAGATAAAATATTGAGGGTGGCAGTGTTGAAAGTCTTGCTAAAGTCAAAACAAATGACATCCACTCTTATCCCCTCATTGAGAAATCCAGCCTTATTGTCAAAGGCAATCAGGCATGATTTCCCCCTCACATGCTCAGAAATCTGTTCCAAGAGGGCTCTGTCCATAGTTTTCTCAGGGATTTAAGAGAAGATGACCAGTCTGTAGCCTGTTGGATTTTTTTTTGCCAAGATGGGCAAATTGTTTGTCCTTCTCCAGTCATTGGGGAACTCCCCCAGGTTCCACAAGCTTTCAAAGATGATAGATTATAATCTTGTAGTGACACCAGCCAGCTCTCTCAGCACTTTCAGATGCAGTCTATCTGGTCCCCCAGAGTTGTATGGGTCAAATTTTCCTCAAGTAATTCTTAACTCAGCTGTTACTGGCAGTACTCCTCCTCGAACCCCATCTTTTTGCACAGAGGACTGGGAGGCCTTGTTAACAAAGACTCAGGAAGGAAGGTGTTCATTACCCCTGTCTTATCCATGTTTGGTGACACTAAATCTTGTGCTGCATGCAGCACAAGTTGCACATTTTTCCTTCTTCAGCCTGTAACTACTGCCACATCACGTCTTGTTGCCCTTGACATCCTCCACAAGTCTCAACTCCAGCTGAAGCTTTCCTTCCCAGTATAAACTTACATACCTGGGCAAACCTTCTTGATTCCTCTTTTATAACTTTTCCCTGCTTCTACCTCATCTAGACTCTTTCTGCATTGAAGCTTGCTCATGACTTCTCTGTTTAGCAAAGCCAGACTCTTGAAACATCAACATGTTTTCCTGAGGACAGGGATGGACCATTCTTATGATTGGAGGAAGATCCAGAGAGACATCTTTGGAGTGGTACAGATACGAATGGTGCCAGAAACCTTATCATTGTGAAACTTCCCAGAAATAAACTCAGGAAAAAAGTATCAATTAGAGAAAGACAGGCTCACTAATTCCTTGCTAGAGTATCTGACAGACCATCAAATAATCACGGGAAGGAGATGATACTGAAACTAAGCTTGGAATAATACTTACTAAGACTGCAAAATAATTAGAAGTTAGTTGACAAACAAAACTGTAATCCAGGTATTCTTTTTCAAAGGGCTCACTTAAAGTAGCTGAATTACAGGTTAGCAGAATTCCTAATCAATCTGCCTGCCTTAACTGCCAGGATCAGAGAGAACATTACTGGGTCTCCTGTGCCCTTCACCCTAGTCCTTGGGCTGTATTTACCTTTTCCCTCATTAGTATTACTGGTGTCCCTGTAGATGAGCCACCAATCGTCTGAGTGTCAAAAAAAACCTTGCAATTTCTGAAACATCCTAGATCTGAGTCCCTAAAAACCAAACCATCAGGGGTCAGCAAGTCACATCTGCAGATGAGCACCTCCATTCCCTGCAGAAGGAAATCTCTCTGCTGACGACACTATTTACAACCACTTGATTAGGTCAAGATGACTCCCTCATGTTGCTTGCTCTTCCTTACCTCAGGCCAAAAAACTTCTTCCTGCTGTCAGGAGTCACCAACTTGCAGTCTCTGCTAAGCATAAACTCTAGTCATCCTTCTCTCCATACAACGCATAGTTCAGGCTACTGCCCTTGAAGGTTCTCCATGAAGAGCTTGTTTAGCTCCCATTGACACCGAGGCAATGCTTCTATCCTCAGCTGCTTTATCTGACAGTTCAGGAAGCTGATCAGAGCATGACAGAGTTTAAGCTCCATTGACTCAACGAGAGACACCATCCTTTCCCTGCAGTCCAAGGCTTGGATGGACCCCTTCCTCCTCAGGAGCTCTCTCTGGGTTAAGACCTCTAACAACTCATGAGTGGTTGTCCCAGCCAGTGCCAGACACTTCTTCTTGTCATACAGGTGTGCCCACAGTCTCAAGCAGTACATCTGCACCTCCTGCTGGCCCCTCTCCACAACAAACAGCTGGGTTAACACCTAAACTCCTGTCCGCGCACCACGATCACCAGCATTCCCTAAGCACTGATTAAATAGAAATACGGGGCACAAGCCTGCTCTCTTTCCCTGCTGTCCCTGGCAAACATATGTTTTAGGGCACAAACTACCAAGTTTAGGGAGAAAAATGTTTTTTGTATTGCTATTAAAGAAATTATCATGTCAGGATGGTACAGCATGGTGGTACAGATGAGGTAACAAGTGCATGGCAAATATTTTAGAGGTGGTGTTTGGGAAATCAGAAAAAGGCAGCTCTTTCAGCCAACTCTTCCCTTACAGTCACCTGCCACGCATATAAACCTTTATCCTATAAATGTTACCTTTAAGATAAACAGTTAAGCATCAAACAATACATTCCAAAATGGATTCAACAGACACAAAGCACTCGAATCGTGCCACACAAAATGGTTAAGTTACAGAACATGAAAAAAAAATAAAAGAAAAAAAAATTAGTAGAAAGCCCCATCTGCCACTTCGTTGGCCTATAACAAAGGGTCATTCACAAAATGAAGCTACCAGCCTGATGTGAGGTAACTAAGACTGTTCCATACAGGACAATTTGAGGGGCACCAGTCTTGCTTTAGATGCGTTCTAGACCTCTCACCACAACGACACTGAATATGCTGATGACCTGAGTAGAGAGAGATCATCCAGATGGTACAAGATCAGACTACCTCAGAAAAAAACACAGAAAACCCTACACAATAATCAGAGTAACAGAAACGGGATGAAATTTGACAGCAATAAGTGAAAGGCCTTTCACGAAGGGTTAATGTGAATTCTCATGATAAAGTGGGAACTTCAAACCAATGGAACAGAAGAAAGAATTGGATGGATTATTCCAAATGCCCTCTCAATGCAGCTACTCAATCTGCCAATTAAATTTATGTACAGTAACAGATCTCTAACACGTAAGTTTTAACACACTTTTAAAGACCGAGTGCTATACTTGTGTTTATAATACCATGTACAGTTTTGCTTACCTGTATTCAAAGAGATAAACTTATGCTGGAAGGGCTGCAAGAATAATTATAGCAATTGAGAGAATATTTTATGCAAAGAGACCGTAAGAGTTTTCCTTGTCTGGCCTAACAAAAGGAAAGCTGAAAGGGGATTTGCGTGCATTCTATCAATATATCAGGGAGGGAGGAGTGCAATTTAAACTAAAAGCTTTGTTAGCACATTCATGGATAAATATAAACTTAATCACAACCAGCTTTCATTTTTTAATAGCCCTGAAGTGGGTGAGGAAGACAAAAAAAGGGGGCAGGTATGATTTCAGGACACAATTTTAACATGAAAATGCATGGATGCTTTACTGTTGTAAAATTTTTACATACAGAAGTTTACATAAATATACACATAAAAGTTGTACAACACACTCTCCAAAGGTACAAATTTGAGTATAAGCTGTGGAGAAGTACTTGCCAAGCTTGAATTGAAGCACAAACAGCTTTTTGTTATTACCTTATGAACAATAAGCACATATTTGCTGGATTCACAAAGCTATATATCACAATGAGTATCTTGGATGCTTAGCTAAGAAATAAGAAGTGGCAGGAAGAAACAACAGTACCAACATCTTGTTCTTCATTTTAAATTCACAAGAACTTGGAAACACACAAGATCCAGAACCTGAGTAAAATGCCTTCACCCTCCACATTTCCTAACACACTTATCACTTCTTGATCAAATCCTGACCTCAGATTCGTATCTCTATTTCTTCTCAGCTTCAGCAGAATCGATTTTCCACTTGGAAAAAACCCAAGGACCACAGCTTAAAAATTTTAAGTTCTCATTTAAATAACAATACTATTACATCCCACAAATAGTCCACAGAAAACCGTTTCCTTATAACCCTAATCTTGCTACAGCACCGTTTAGAGGCATGATTTTAACTCTGAGGGATAAACCAGATTTAAAACAAGCTTACCTGTTCACAGACATCACGGCACATTAAGTTCTCCTTCGCATGGTAACAACAAGACAAGCCTACAGAAAAGCAGAGGGAGGAGAAAAGATATTTAAAAGACTTGAAGCACTTAACTGTCATTTCGGAACAGAAGAGCCCACTTCATGGCCTATCAGGATGATTTTTCGTGTCCACAGATGACTATGAGAACAAAGTTTCCTTCCCAGAAGAACAAAAAGAACATGAGACACTTTTGTTTCGAAGTTCATGCAGATCTGTCCATCAAGTCTCATAGAATTACCCCAAACACTCTCTGATACCCCAAACACTCTCTGAGATCTCACTCCCCTCCCTTCTTCTAGCCACATTTCTGCTGCTTAACCTGCAATAGTTTGGCACCTTCCAGATTCCTCCATGAGACAATTCAATTTATTAACGCAGGAAAAAGAAGGAATAGAATAATAAAAAGTAAACAAAACTCCACCAAAACACTCCAGAGAGACTATACATATGCCTTTGTAAACTGAATCATCTCACAGAATCTGAAAATCAGAGCAGGCAAGTGGCTGCTCGTTGAGCTCTGTCTTCTTAAAATCTTGGATCAAAACTACAAATTGTTTCACTAGTGATGGATGATGAAGAGTGGTTTTGCCCGACTAGATGGAAGTCATTGAGCAAACCCAGCTATGAACACATCAACGGGAAAACAAATGAGAACTGAAATACCGAGATGTCAAGAAACACCAAGGTTTAAAGCGGCATTTCTAACATGACACTTTGTTGTGCTTTGTTTCCCCTAGCATCTAAATGTTTCCGTAATTCAGAGTTAAGCTTGGTCAATACCGTCTAGAGTTGCAGCAAGGGAGGTTCAGATTGGGTATCGGGAACAATTTTTACAAGGAAAGGGTTATCAAGCCTCAGAATGGGCTGCCCAGGGAAGGGGTTGAGGCACCACCCCGGAGGTATTTAAAAGCCAGGTAGACATGAGACATGTCTAGAGACATGGTTTAGTCTAGATGTTTAGTCTAGAGACATCTAGACAGCCTAGAGACATAGTTTAGTGGTGGGTTTTTATCAGTTAGGCTGATGGTTGGACTAGATGATCTTAAAGGTCCCTTCCAACCTAGACAATTCTATGATTCTATGAATATAAAATTAATTGCACAACTCCTTGATACTCATTTTCATCCTCGCTGCCCACTGTTTGGAACAATGTATTAGAACAGAGTTTTCCTTCAAAGCTTTTATTTCCACACACATCTTCACACAGAGGATCATTGAACGGTTACAGAGTTCTGCTCAACTGTATCTGAACTACATTGCACACGAACACAACACAAAAGTAATACTGTACAATGATACCACACATAGAATCACAGAATGGTTAGAGTTGGAAGGGACCTCAAAGATCATCGAGTTCCAACCCTCCTGCCATGGGCAGGGACATAAAGTCACATATAAAGTCACATTTCATAATCCCTAGCTACTAACTAAATTTTGACTGAAACAATATGAGGCATCGTGGGCATTATCAAATTCCTTGATAATTACACAGCCTATAAATGTTTTCATCTGAAATCTTACAGCTGTTACAAGAAGACGGCCCTCAAAGATCATCGAAAGAATCCACCACCAAATTGAATTTTGGATTTCACCAAATCCAAAATTCTCAAATATTGCAGTGACAATTAAAAAACAAACAAACAAAAAATTCAGCCTGAAAAGGCTGAGTAACTGCAGAGGCTGCGGGGAGGGAAGGAACCACTGAACAGGGTGTCTGAGCTATATTTTAATACAGAAGTTTATCATTCCTGAACAGGAAAGCAGAGAAACCAAAGTAGGACTTCTGACTGGTAAAGGTTTTCATTAATAATTAAAAACAGCAGAGCAAAATGGCTCTAACAAATGAGGACAGCACCAAAATCCTGTTTACAACATGACAAAAGAATGAAATCGTGCAATTGACTTTCACGTCTTTTTGCCAATTTTCTGCCGCCGCAGGAATGGATTAAGACACGCCACAGGTGGCTCAAACATCTTTCCGATTGGAGGGCTACAGGTGGGATGCTGCAGGTTTTCCTGTGCTATGGTCAGTAAACCCATCTGGGCTAAGAACCGACTTCACCATTAGCAGGCTCCTCCAGGATCAAACCTCAGCTATCGTTTCATTTAACTGAAAAGCCTTGCTCTACATTTTCCTTGCCCTGCTACAAAGCCACGGCATTAGAAATACAAAATAGCAACAAAAAATACTAACTTTGAAGCACAGACAGTTTTTCTCCAGGCAACAGTTGCGCTTATTTTCAGAAACTTTCTAAATTTCGGTGCCTGTGCAATCAGACTGCAAACACATTAACACAGCGCTGCAGAAAATATTCGGGTTCACAATGAAAAAATATCCAGCAAATTAACTGTCATAATTAAAAAATAAAAGCTAAACCCAACCAAACACACTTAAACATAGGCTTTACTTACAAACCAAAATACTGGCTACTCCATCATGTTTTTGTTGTTTTGCTTCACTCCAAGTCCCAGAAATTTATATATATATATTTTATGGAGAGTAACTGCTACAAGACTTCAGAGTTCTCAGCCTATAAAGAAGATGCACCTTGGCTTCGGTGACAATGCATAGGTTTAACTGAGTACATCACTACAATTTGAGTTCATTAATATCTTAGGCAGCATTTCATTAAACATTCCTTTACATAGATTATTTAATCCTCTGTGGCCTTTTATTCATTAGTTTTCAATGTCTCTCAACCCTCCTGCGATGAAGTAACACACATCCAGGATAGTTTTCTTTCTCAATCACTTCTGCTGCTGAATTTCAAGTCTTACCAATTATATTGGAATATATCAATGAACTAGCAATATTCTAAACTTTATGGTTATTTGATTCCTTTTATACAAAATCCTCATTAATCGATAGTATCTTCAATTAGCAGCAAATTAAACTGTCCCAGTGATGTCTAGTGCTTAAGTCAGAAACAGAAGTTATTAACAACGCCCGTTCCCAACACAATTCTTCAGTTCTCTTTCCAGTTCATCTCTTCTGAAATGTTTTATGACATCTCTTTCGGTCAATCCTTTACTTTCTCATTCCCCACTTTCTCTGATTTCGCTTAAAAAAAACCCCATACATCCAATTTTATCCATGTTCAACTGTGAAATATCTAGACTTCTTTCTCTGCTAAGACCTGCTATCTCTGCAACACGAGTAGGTCGATCCAGGGAAAGCTGGACTAGAGTACGTCGTATTTCATTCCACTAGCTTTTTACTGCCTTCTGCCCAAACCCATGCCTCATTAGAAAGCAGAGCTACACAGCAACAACAAAATGCCACAAATGCCTCAAATGGTAACACAGTCTTCTGCTCAAAAATATTAGATATTTTGTATTTTTGGTTCCGGCGACAGCATTACCAATGTGATCCATTTATTAAAAGCTACTTAAAAGGTGCTTGTGCTGCCTTCTTTTTTCATAACTTCTTGACAGGACCCAAAAAAAAGAGTAATCTGCCACCACAACTATAACGCAGGAAACTATTTCTACCTTTTTATTTCTTTCTTTTCTTTTCATTTCTACCTTTTTATTTCTTTCTTTTCTTTTCATTTCTACCTTTTTATTTCTTTCTTTTCTTTTCTTTTCATTTCTACCTTTTTATTTCTTTCTTTTCTTTTC
>VZRU01002659.1:18948-31968 GCA_013398155.1 Pedionomus torquatus | reverse complement strand
TCAGTTCTGGGCCTCTTACTACAAGAAGGACATTGAAGTACTGGAGCTTGTCCGGAGGAGAGCTACCAAGCTAGTAAGGCCTGTAGTGAACAAGTCATATGAGGAGAGGCTGCGGGAACTGGCCATGTTTTGTTGTGAATGGAAGTTGTAGAGAAGTGGGTGTTTGCCTCTTCTCCCAAGTGAATAATGCCAGAAACAGAGGAAATAATCTGAAGTTTCAGCAGGGGAGGTTTAGATTAGACATTAGGAAGAATTCCTCTACTGAAAGAGTGGTCAGGCACTGGAACAGCCTGCCCAGGGAGGGGATTGAGTCATCATCCCTAGAGGTATTTAAGAAATGTGTAAATGTGGCACTACAGAACATGCTCTAGCGGCCAAGATTGTAGGGTTGTTTTGTGTGTATGGCTGGACTTGATGATCTCAGATGTCCTTTCCAACCATGACAATTCTATGATCCTGTGATCTAAACAGGCTTGGGTCAGGTTTTGTCTTAGTTGAAAAGGTACTATACAAACAAACTTAAAAATATAATTACTGTGGTTTAAAATGTAAGAGATTGGGTGAAAATTCAAAATCTTTCTGTGTGGAGAAGCAAATTTCCAACAAATCAGATGCCTTCTTGAATATTATCAAATCCTTTTTTTTTTTTCCACCTGCTCTCAATGGCAAAATCTCAATAAGTTTCAGTGGGACTAGGATCTGACTGATGAAGATGGAACAAGCAGTATCTGAATCTTTGTCTTTTAGATTCCTCACACATTCATTGATAAGATACAGATAACTGCACCACTCATTTCTCATTCTACCTACCCCTTATTGTTTTCTGAAAAAGAAAAAATAAAGATAATGAAAACCTTCCTTTTTGACATGACCAGTCATGTGTAGTTGGAAAGAAGGACTGAAATGAACTCTAAAAAAAATCAACCCACACAGTATTAAACAGAGAGAAGTGTATGCTATATACATCTATATTGCAGCAAGACAGAAGTATCCTTCAGTGAAGTAGCAGAGGCTGGCAGAGGCTAATTTGCAAATATTCTCTCCAAAATGTAATCCAGACTGAGAGTACCATAGAGGATGCTCTAAGTGAAACAGAAGTCAGAACACTCAACTCAAGGGGAAATTTGCAATAAATTAACAGATTGAAACAAATATAAAATAAACAAAAGATGACTTTTTTTCAGGCAATGAACAATTACCCTACAGAGCTTTTATCAGAGTAGTTCTGTTATAAATTATTTACAAACACAAGGCAGTTTTGTTGTGTGAGGATCACCATGAACATTTCAGACATAAAGAGATTTTGAAAACAAATTCAATAAAAAACATAAAAATCCTTTTAAAAAAATGACAACTGATTCAAAGCTGAAAGCAGTATTTCTGTTGCAAAGGTGGCCTTGAATTTCACTGGCTTTCAAGAAACATTGTTATCGTGTTAGTGACTTCACTGGTGTAAAATAAGATTTAAATACATTTGCTTCTGCAATAATATTGTGACATATACTGGACACAATAGTATTTACCAAGACAAATAGGCTGATTGCAAAAGGGAAAATTAAGAATTTTTGCACAGTTATGAAACTGCTGGACATGTATTGAGACTGAACTGACAGTTCATGAGGGTTTATTCTTTTCAAGTTAGACTTACACTGGAAATACTGTTTCTCTGTTCACTATCAAGTCATCAGACACACACATGCACAAACATCTGTATTTAATTTTTCATTTATGCTTATCCAATAAGCAATGACAAATATAGTCCCATAAAATTAGAGAATAGTCTTATTCATTCTGATTTATTGTTCCTAAACCATCTGTTACGGTAGAACAGCATAATATCTTCATATTCTATATAACAATAGAACCTTTTAGGAAATTGAAATAATGTTGCTCTTAGAATTCATAAATATGGTCATTGTCTATCTTTACCTTTACTTTGCCTTCCCCTAAATTTCAAACACTATTGTTTCAAATTGTACTTGCACTTATGGGAAAACTTTTACAGTGATGTTCTGTCTCATGGTGTTTATTATTGCACCAAACACCACATAAAAACTTAACAGAAGGATGCTGAGGCTATATTAATTTTGAACAAGTTGATAATTTTAGTATTATTTTAAATCTCAATTTACGCTCAAGTAAGTGAAGGATAATTAGCATTTCAGGAATAACATAAATTTAGGGTATTAGGAAGTCCACATTCAAATCATGTGTCTACTATTTTCTTAATGGAAAAGGAAAAAGGAAAAGTATTTTAAAAATTCAAACTATTAGATTCTCAGATAATTAAATAAAGACCACTTTACACTTAAGTATGTTCCTCTTTTTCATCCATTAAAAAGTTAGCAATATTGCTAAATTAATGATTTAACTATAACAGAGTTATTGGTTTTCTTTACATGATTTGTATATTATTCGTGTTATTTACATTTCTACACATGTCCTGAGTAACTTTTCCATCTATTCATCATTCATGCTTTCATCTATTTATATTTTCCCTCCTTTATGTTTCAGCTATGATTAAGCAAAGCATGACAATTTATGAACATTTTACTCATACAATTTCATTGTGTTATTCTTTCTAATTCTGTATCAAAATAATTATAACTACATGAAAGTCGCTTCCACGCTGGCCCTTATTCCCTCTGTTTTGCAACATGGAAGAGGTGTAGGTACTTTTTGTTCGATTTCTAACATGTTTAGATGTATAATAACATTTTACTATAAATAATTTTCCAGATACCCAGTAAAAGCCAGTGCACCTGTGAATATCTGAGCCTTCATAAACAGATCTGGTAAGCTCAATTAGAGAAGCTATTTGTAATATTTCTATTGTCTGCAAAATAATGCTTATAACAGCAACCCATTCCATGAAGGAACACAGAATATTCTGTCTATTTTCTTCCCAAGAGCCACTTCGTTAAAATGTTTTAAGTTATTATAAAAAACAGAGTTTTTCAAATATTTGCCAGTCACAGCATGATATTTCCAAGTTGCCTTTCAAAGAAAAGCTCTAGTGTGGTAATGAATATCAGCTAACTTTCCAGAATTTAAGTTCCTTGCTGAATTTCATCATGCACAAATTATTCTGTTATCAAATATAAAAAATAAAAATCAAATTAAAAAAAATCAAATAAAAAACTGTTCCTATCAGGTCAAACACTGGGAAATTATCCAACCGTAGTGGTCCAACTTGTCCCTCATTCTCCAGAGAGAACCTTTCAGAAAGTATTGCTGTAATTTGTTCACTGCTAAGGACCTCCCTGTGCTTAAATCAATTTTCAGATGATTTCTGCATAGCTGCCTTTCTAGAAACACCCTTTGAAGCCATGGAACAGAGGTGGAATCTACATTTGCTAATTTTTGTTGCACTGATGAACCTTCATAAGGCTTTAGATAAGTGGCTATAATATGGGACAATGCTCACATTTACAGAAGGTTCTACAGAAAGAATATCAGAAAAAATTATCTTTCTAGCAACTCCAAAAACACAGGTGCCTACAGTAATCATATTAGTCATCTCAAGACATTTTTTTAATATGCAGTGTCCTAGAAACCTCTGGGGGATTCAGTAGAGCTCCTACAGAAGAATATATCAGCTGCCACAGCTCTCCATGGAGACCTGTAACCCCATTTTCAGGCTGTTAACACAGAGACACTGCATGACTCTTCTGTGCCCAAGAGCAAGAATTGCAAGGCATTATTGTCAATTCAGAATCTTGCATGCACCCACAAGCATGAACTGTTGTGTAGCTGAAGTGCAACATTAAGACTGTTGCATTTCTCTTCCAGGACATTTCCAGTCTTGTCCCCAGTATATCCTCAGCTGTATCCTCAGACCTCCTCAGCTGCAGCTAGCTGTTTTTTGCAAGGCTGCCCCACACTTGTTGCTCTCTGACAGGGATGGTGGCATTTAGTAGCCGTCAGGACTAAAATGGAAGCAGCTATATAACAAGAATCAGTGGATAGTGACTTTATTGCACAGCAAAGTGACACTAAGCAACGCTGAATAGACAGAATATACATTTTTAATTAAGCAGAGTACTTTCTGTTCCCTTGTGTCTGTGTTGCTTCTGAACAAATTTCTTCCTATCTCCTTTTATGTATAAGATCAGTTATTTATAAATATGATTCGTTTTGAGAAGTAAACCCTGGAAAAACTCAGGCATACAGTGGGAGGAAGAATATTTGTAGAATCTCTTAACTAAAGTTCTATATTTCTTTACGCCCAAAACTATTTGCTGGGACTAGTTTAACTTTCAACTTACCCTGTTCACCTTGTGGACAAAATTGGGGAAATAAGTCTCCAAATATGATTTGAGCAACATAAAATTGTCAATCGGGCCTTATATTCTGGTGATTTATTGAAAAATAACTTAAAATTTGCAATAGAGATATTCAGCAAAACAACATTAGGCAACATTTCAGTAAACTCCTTCTTGTACCACATGTTGTAGGTTAAAATCCAGGCAAGGATATAGTAAAATTCATTTTTGGAAGATAAACTCACAAAATTTTAAATATTGGTCTATTACACAGCCTCTACACAGCTGGCTTTGTTTTCCATATCACATGCAAAGAAATCATGGAGCTCTTTGTCCTGGTGCAATGTTAGAGTCTACTGAGAGCCACTACTTTCCACATTGTATAGTTTGCATAACTGACTGTTTGATGCCATCTCCAAATTTCCGATGGATTGACGTATCTTTTGTTTCACCTTTTGATATTGCTATTTTGTCTTTTTTTTTTGAAATGTGTTTTCACACTCATCTCTGGAAAATGTGTTACTGTCATTCTCCTGTAGCCTGTGAGGCCTGGTTGTCCTCCGATGCATGATCTTTAAAATATTTACATTTCTTATGTCACTGCTGTTCATGAGAAATTTGAATTTATTTTGTTTATGTTATGTTCTTTTGAGTGCTATTGGACTGGTCCTCTATACTACTTAGTTTTCTTCCAGCTCTTTTTAAAGAAACCAGCAGACGATGAAGGTTTTCAGAGTGGCTGAAGCTGTCTGGTTCCACTACCATATGTTCCCTTTTCTAACTTTACTTCTCTGTTCTTTATCCAGATGGCTCTAGAATATATTCAATGTTTTAGTGCCATGTAAATTTTTTGCTGCATCATTATACAGTTCTCAGATGGCAAGCCAAAACAATTTATCTGTTATCATGGCTTCAGAGCTTCTGCTCTTCTTTTGTACTGGGTTGCTACATTGCTTTGTGATTTTTAATTTTATTATTTATTTACTCTAGCTATCATTATATCTTTTCTGTAGACATACAAGACAGAACCTTGCTTTCATGGTCTATTTCATTTTCTAAGCTACTGTCAGCTAAGAAAGCTCAGTGGAAGTACTGAAATACTTTGTGACATACAGGATAACTCTTCTATCTACACTGTCTTTATCGGTCGCCTTGTTAGTGGTTTTGGATCATGCATAGTCTCTCATGAGAGCAGTGCACACACGGGACCATGTTGAAAGCCTGTCTCCTGTTCCTTAGAGGAAGTGGCATCTGTCCTGTAAGCTAGGACACAGTTTTGGTCACTACACTGTGACTATCCTGGTGATCAGGGGAAAAGGCCTCATCTACAACTGACAGCTCTGGAAGGTAAATAACAGGCATTTTAGTCACCTGGATGCTTTGAGCAGTGGCTTTTTCATTATGCTTTCTGAAGCTTATGATCAAAGCTCACCCGAGGCACAAAGCAGTTCTACTTGATGCGATGATTTCATTCCAAAGAGCAGAGCTAGTAGCTCCTTTTCAGTACATTCACACTCTCTTACCAAGTCTTCCACAGACTTTTTATCAAATGCACCAGATTGTTGCTTTTCTGTTACTACAGCTCCCTGGATAAATCAAGCAGTATGTTCTCAATTGTTAGTAATAGGTATGAACATCTTGTCCAGGTGTTATTCTGCAGCTTGGGATCAATGCAAATCCTTAGAAAGAATAGCCAGTTGCCAAGAATGTGATTTCATAAAGAGCTCTAAAGTTGAAGCATTTTTTTCATCCACTGAAAAAATCCATAGCTATTAGGATTATTTTTTCTTTTTCATTAAAAAATATGGGAATATGGTAGCCTCAGAATAACCAACAAGACCAAGATTAGGAAGCTGATATGACATCAATATTTTCTAATCACCACATTACAGTCCTAGTTTTTCAGGTTTTCCTGTTAGGGTTCTTCCATTTCAAGAACATAATTAAATATCCACTTCACCAGGAAACTGTTTGTTTTACAGCCAAATAACTTCAGCACTAAAGGGTGGGGAGTCTGGAGACCCAAACGCCAATATTTCTTGGACATCAGTCTATTGTTTGAATTTTTTTTTTTTTTTGGTGTGTGTTATTTCCTAATAAGAAATGTATTCATCTAACAGGTACATTTATATTCAGAAGATGTGACTCTTCCACATGACTCAATTTCTGCCATTGTTTTCTCACTATAGAATGGTATTTTCAATAGCTGTAATGAATTTTCTTTACATTCTTGTTAACACTTTTATCTGGCAACCGCAGCAGCTGCAGCAGAGGTGAGATGAATGCATTTTAGCAGTTCCAAACCATATGTGGGGCGATCTGTTTAGAATTTCCAACTGCTATTTACATGTCCAGTTCATTAACACAGTTGCTTGTATTGATGGCCAAGGCCCTTAATAACTATTCTTTGACTTAGTAATAAGATTATCATATTATGCTGGGCTGTTTCAAAATGGTTAACTATCTTGCATTTCTACATAGGTACACCATTATGTCAGTTCTCATAAATCCTACCTATATTTTCTTTTCCCTGTGAACAGGTCTTGTAATAACCAGCACAAAGTTAGATTGTGCCAGTCTACTTCTGACCCTCAGCACCGCCAGTAATACATTACAGATGACTTCCTAATCCCACTGTGATTTAACTGTTGATGACTTAACAACACAGTGGCAAATTTAGCTGTTGTATTGATGACAGTCTTTTCATGCTTTATGTGCACACTGAGAGTCTTAAAATCTGTTGCAGTCATACTCCAGGCAGTCTTCTTTGCATTACGAGGTTTTAGTCCTCAGTCATGGTCATATCACTACTGTTCTCAGGAGAACCCACTTCTCTGGAATACAAAATGTGCATGTACAGTAGCGTCCATTGTCTACAAGCTTGGCATTGTCTTTGTGCTTTTCAGATTTATTTCCATGCTGAATACTATGAAACAGCCATGGTGTCTAAATCTTTAATTCATCTTTCTCTAACTTTCCCTCCATGTTTCTGTGGGTGATGACTCCAATTCTTCTTTTCTGGAGACGGTACAGCAAAGAACTACAAAGATGATTAGGGGACTAGAACATCTCTCTTACGAGAAAAGACTGAGGGACTCGGCTCTTTTTGGTCTGGAGAAGAGAGTACTGAAAGAGGATCCTATTAATGCTTATCAATCCATAAAGGGTGAGTGTCAGGAGTATGTGAGTCTTTTTTTAGTGGTGCCCAGTGAGAGGACAAGAGGAAATGGGCACAAATTTGTACATAAGAAGTTCCACCGAAAAATATGGAAACACTACTTTGAGGGTGGCAGAGTACTGGTACAGGTGGTGAACTCTTTGTATTTGGAGGCATTCAAAACCCACCTGGATGTGTTCCTGTGCAACCTGCTCTAGATGACCCTGCTTTAGTAGGGTGGTTGGACTAGCTGATCTCCAGAGGTCCCATCCAACCCCTATCATTCTGTGATTCAAAGACCTGCAGTTGTGAACACTGTTACTTTGTATCTGGTACAGGATGGCTGGCACTGTTCTAAAGATATTTTTGCAGGTGTGGGCTATTCTTCTAAACTATTTCTCCAGTAAACTTAAGTCATGTGCCACATGCCAAAGCCGTATCTGTTTTTGTGCACTCTCAGAGATGGGATATTGGACTATGTGGAACTGTATTGTGACCCATTAAAACCACACTCATACTCGAGCAATATAATATGCATTTGACATCAGACCAAACCATTTTTCTTTTCTTCGCAAAGAAATGTACAGAAATTCTGTATAGATATACAGAAAATTCCGGAAAAATGGATAACACAGGAAAAAAAACAGGCCTTTTGAAATGTGCTGGTGTTAAGATTATGTAACCAAAAAAGAACATGGGCTCATAATCTCATGTGAAGCAATTTTTCAACCATTAAGTGACTAGCATTGTTGCAACCTCGAGTACCCTGTGCAGCCCTAGGCCCTACAATTTAAGAAGGACATGAAGCTGCTCTGGACAAGAAATGTGTCCAGAGGAGGGCAAAAAGCTGGGGAAAGGGCTGGAAGGCATGTACTGTGAGGAGCAGCTGAAGTTTGTCTAGTTTGGAGAGAAGGAGGCTGAGGTGAGATCTCATTGCTCTCTACAGCTCCTTGAGGAGGGGAAGTGGAAATAGAGGTACTGAGCTCTTGTTCCTGGGATCTAGTGATGGGATGTGTGAGAATTGTTCAAAGCTGCATCAGGGGAGGTTCAGACTTGACATTAGGAAGAATTTCTTTTCTGAGAGGGTGGTCCAACACAGCAACAGGCTTCCCACAGAGGTGGCTGTTGCCCTCTTCCTGTCAGTGCTTAAGAGGTTTGTCGACAATGCCCTTAATAAGCTGTTTTAACTTGTGTTTATCTCTGAAGTTGTCAGGCAGTTGGACCAGATGACCATTGTAGGTCCTTCCAGATGAAACATTTAATTCTATTATAATATACTGCCACCTGTGACAACACTATTAATGTAGACTATAAGATTAGCATTACAGTATCAGAATAAATTTACTTATTTCAAAAAACATCTATCTTCCTATCCTGCATAAAAGCACTCGTATGATTTTCTTCATAAATAGTACCAGACTCAAAATTCTTTGAACTTTGTGATATTAAGCACTTTTCTGATGCTTATATTTAGGGCACACTGTTTGGAGTGGCCTGCAGCAGAAGGAAAATCAGGAAGAAAACAACTATAAATACTGTCAAGTCTTTAGCCACTACCAATTGCTTCAGAAATAAAAATAATGAATGACAGACAACAATTTGATGCAATAATGCTCTTTTACAAAAAATAAGGAACCTTTTTCCTTTTCAGCAATGGTAGTAATGAAAAACTGGTCCTAATCCTCAGTAACCATGGTTTTGGAAACAGCTTCTTACCCATTTCAGCACACCTTGACTGAAAACTTACTTGGTCTACAATTCTCCACACAGTTACAAACTCAGACCCTGCCTTGTGCTTTTCTTTCTTGTTCCAATCTGAAAAAAAGAAAATCAAACCAGAGTTAAGAACTAAAATACTCTACCTACAGCTATTTCACTGTGCCTTTTCTTTGACTTAAGTAATTGTTATAGGAATCTGCTTTTTGGCTTGGCCAGGGTAGGAATACTGGTTTAGATGGAGTTGTATCTGGGACAGTGGAGCTGCTGGGCCTGCCAGCGACCTAACAGAATGCAATTGCTTGGTTTCTTTCAGCAATTGCAAAGGAAGGATGAAATCACTCTTGATTTCCTGAACACCTGCTTTGAGGATATGGCACTTTTATGAGTTCTTTAGATAGGGAGAGTAATTCTCATTTCTTAGCTCTGGATATGACTTTGACTTTTTCTGAACGACTCAATAGAAAAGTATAGGTAAGAAAATGAAACTGTTGCCAGTGAGTTGGAAAAGAAGCCATCCATTAGTATGGCATAATCAAAGTCAATAGTGTAAAGGATCCTGTACTGTCAGGCTTAGTAATAATATCATCTCAAGTGTCAGATAACAGCAGATAACATTTCAACAGCCCCTTCCTTTGCATACTTTACGCCATTTTTACACATTTTATTGCAGCACCATCCAATATATATTATCATCTGCCTTCTATAGATTGTGCACTCAGATACGGTGTGCTCCTACCTGCAAGATGCAAAGCAATTTGCTGCGGACAATATTTATTTCCTGGACTGACTGGTAGTAACAGTTGTTGATTCTGAGACGTTCCATCTAAAAGGACAAATCTTTACTGGCACATTTAACTCTAGCTGTCATAGCATCCGTAACTCAGCCACACTCCTGGTGGAATGAAAAGAAGGAAAAGACAAACCCAAAGTCCCTTTCACATTGAGTTAATTTTCAAGTTCATAATCAGAAAACAGATAAAGTGCTCCTTCTTCCAATTCACACAGAAGTTTGTTGGGAAAGAAAATATAGCAAGTGTGAGTTTTTTCCATTCTTGAAGTGATTTTGGTAACCAGTGGACATTATTGGTTTGTGTATTTATGTTTGAATTTGTGTGTTTGGGTTATTAATATTAGTGACATTTGGGTTCCTGGAGTCAGCCTTCAGAGTATATCATGAATAATGATGCTGTCTATAGCTTCACACTGGTGGCAAAGTGAGACATTTCCTGTTAAGCAGGTATTTCCATTCCTACTATGAATCAGTTTCTTAGGATACTTTCCTATAAATAGCACCACAGAAACAGATTCGGCTCTTGAAGGCACCTTTTAGGGTGTCTGGACCAACTCCATGCATGGAGCAGGTCAGTCAGAGTGCTTTATCAGATTGCTCTTTCATGGCATTCCCATGCAAACAGAAACCTGCCTGACACTAAACCCTTGGTGCTAATTTCTCTGCACTTGCCAGAGACAGTGCTGTGCTGCAACATGTGTAAACACTATTTGCGGTTTAACCCTAGCCTGCTACTAGGACTATGCAACCTCTCACTCACCTCCCCTTTGCACTCCCTGAAAGACAGAGAGAAGAGGAAGAAAAGGTGGGGAAAGTGAAAAAAGACTTCATGTGTTGAGATATGAACAGTTTAACAGAACAAGAACAGAATAGGAAAATAATAATAATGGTAAAAGACTATACAAGAACTGGTTGTCCAGCTTGACTCAAGCAGTGATTGCATACTCTTTCCCCTGAGTCAACCCCCATTTACATACCAAACACAATGTCTATGGTACAGCATATACCACTGGACTCTCTATTGTTTTGTCTATGTTCCCTGTCAGCTTCTGTGGGAAACTGAAAAAAGTCCTTGACAAGTATAAACATCACTTAGCAATGACTAAACCAATACGCATTATTGACATTTCTTTCATACCAAATCTGGAAACACAGGAACCACTGTGTTCTCAAAGAAAATTTTCTTAATCTTAGTTGAAACCAGGACAGCACTTTTATCTGAGGGTCAAGGAAAAAACTAACCCAAGGGGACTGTATCTCCTGTTCCTGGCCTAGGAACAGGAGGTTGGAGGCTGGATGGTGTTGCACTACTGGCAGAAGATTGCACAAAAGGAATTGTCCTGATTCAACTCTAGTTGTTAGTAACAGTAACTTCAGTTTTGCTCCAAGCTGTACATGGTGGTTCACATTATCACTGCTTTCAAAAATTCAGGAAGGAGGACTCTCAGTCACTTTTAGTGTGCGTTGAGAGAAAACACAACAGAGTTTCTTGAAAACTGAACATCATAAATATATGTTTTAGACTGCACTGTCCTCTAGATCAGTGGAAGGTGACATAGGAAGGATGCAGACCCTGAGTTTATGAACTTTTCCATAGTGTTGCATTTTGTAGTAAGTAAATTATTTACAATAAATTAAAGTTTTAAAAGTTATTTTGGACAGAGTATTTAAAAATTAAAGTTTATTCTCATATTTAATTATTTATGTACTCTGTATGTTTAGTGTACCTTTTAACTAATTTTCCATCAGCAGCTTAATAAAACCATAGAAAAGTGGAATTATTTTGGTTGGAAGAAACCCTTACAATTATCAAGTCCAGCTGTCAACCCAGCACTGTCAAGTTACTACTAGCCCATGTCTCTCAGCACCATGTATGTCCAGCTCTTGAACACCTCCAGGGATGGAGAAAACATATCACATGCTTTTATTGTAAGATTTAGCGTACATTTTTTTTGTTTGTTTTTTGGGTTTTTTGTTTTTTGTTTTTTTTTTTGAGAAAAATATTTATTTGAGCTCTGTATTTACATCTACTTTGTTTACAATATATCTCAAGACCTAATAATGCTCTGTATATCTGTATGGTATAGTGACAACCTAAGAACTAAACAAAAAAAAACAACCTGTCCCCTAAATAACATGAGACTGTGTAATAACATTGTTGAATAATTTAATACTATTAACAGGCTTTACATAACAAATAGTTATGAAAGATAAAAATCCCTGCTAGCTATCTCCTTTTCCAGTTATAAACTAAAGACAATTCAACCACAAAAACCAGCAGATGTTAACTGCCGGTGTTCTGGTGGTGTTGAGTAGCTGTCTAAAGGGAGCTCATAATGGTGACTAGCAATCATTCAAACTGCAGCAGCAGGAACAAGAGATACCAGTTGCAATGTCCCAGCCACAGTCCTTCAAAGAATGAGGTATATAGGACAGAATCACGGAATCACAGAATAGTTTGGATTGGAAGGGACATTTAAAAGTGATCTAATCCAAACTCCTTGCAATAAGAAGGAACATCTCCAATTAGATCAGGTTGCACACAGCTCCATCCAACATGATCTTGGATATTTCCAGGAATGGTGTATCTACCACTTCTCTGGGCAACCTGTTCCAGTGTTTCACAACTTTCACTGTAAAAAAGTTGTTCCTTATAGCTAGCCTGAATCTACCCTCCTTTAGTTTAAAACCATTACCCCTGGTCCTAGCACAACAGGCCCTACTACAAAGTTTGTTCCCATATTTCTTATAAGCCTTAAGTACTGAGAGGCTGCTGTAAGGTCTCACTGGAGCTTTCTCTTCTCCATGCTGAAAAATCCTACTTTCTCAGCCTGTCTTCACAAAAGATGTGTTCCAGCCCCCTGATCTTCTTCATGGCCCTCCTCTGGAGTTGTTCTAACAGGTTCATGTCTTTCTTATGTTGGACGCCCCAGAACTGGACTCGGTATTCCAGATGGGGTCTCACCAGAGAAGAATAGAGGGTCAGAACCACCTCCCTCAATCTGTTGGCCACGTTTCTTTTGATGCAGCTCAGGATGTGGCTGGCTTTCTGATCTGTGAATGCACATAGCCAGGCCATGTCCAGCTTT
>VZRU01002654.1:37396-54239 GCA_013398155.1 Pedionomus torquatus | reverse complement strand
TTTTTTTTTTTTATTTCTTCTCTTTTCTTGCAAAATAACTAAACTTTCAATTTTCAAAACATTTTTTTTTCTCTAGCCTGGAATCCTGGTTAGAAGCCTTTGCTCCGTCTACTCCAACTTGTGATGCAAAGCAGGACAAAGCACACCAATGTCACATGAGGATAAAAGATATTTAAAGATGCCATCAGCTTTAGCATCTGGCTGAGAACGCAACATGAAGCTGCTTGCGAGCCTTGCTCCCTAAGTCTTTCCAGCCCTCCTGGGGAAGGTTAGTCATTAGTATTTCTTGATCTTAGATGTCTCTATGCATGTCTTAAATATTGGTTATATATGTATGGCAACAGAAGCTACATTTTGACTATTTAAAATTATATTTTAATGCCTCTTGGCATTTTTGATGGAGATATTTATTCCTTTTGCAAGCCCATAACATTACTACATATCAAAAATGGTATTCAGTTTTGTCTGCCAATTCCTTGCATCTCCATGAATTTGTGCAGATTTTTTCCATTCCTTCGTGATTTCTATCCTCCTCCCCTCTCCACTGCTTTCTCATTGGTTTTCATACATGGCCTGTCAGACTAATCACTGACGTCATTTTTTTCCACCCATCTACCCAGTCCTTTTTAAATGTCTTCCCCTAACACGTTTAAAAATTGACATCTGCAAACCATGGATTTCAGCAGCTTTTTCACCACCGCTGAGGTCAAACGCTGTTTGCGGGAAGGCACTGGCAGCACTGGGTTTTTGCCCTTCACCCCCCCCAGCATTACTTACTCCACCTCCCCAAGCAGCCCCAGGCTTTGCGCAGACGCTTGTTCGCTGTTACAGCACCCCATGCACCTCTCCACATTAGCACGCTCTAGGTCATCTGTGCCTGGAAATGTAGAAGTGTTTCTTCTGAGAAGATCCTGTCAAGGATCCTCCTTAACTGTTAATGGCCTGGAAAGTGCTTCATCATTCCCCTCTGACCACATTCTGCTCTTTCCAAATATCGAACAGACATACCTGGTGAGTACTTCTCTGATTTTTCCCCTCATTTTGATAGTAATAGTTTTTTTCCAATTTCAGCCAAGAAAAAAGGTTTCTCTTACTGCCAGGATTGATTATTTTAAATATAACTAGAACAATGTGTTAGTGTCCTTAGACATCCAGCTAATGTTACTTTTTTTCTTGAGGTGCCTGAAGACCTTTTTTATACAGCTACATTATTTTGTTGTCCTTCTATTCCTTATCCCCCACCCATAGTTGCTATCGTTGTTACAAGGTTTATTTTTATTAAAGTCAGGCTTTATTTTAATTTCTATTAGTTATTCTTATTTTTAAGTACTACTGTCACATGGCCACTTATTCAAAGACGTATTTTACTGAAAGCTATCATCTAAATAAAGATACTAAATCACTTCTGCTTTTTTTTAGTATAAAAAAAAAAAAAAATCACAGCTTTTTGGGTAACTGGAAAACTCTCTTCTTTCCAAACATCTCCCACCTAATCTTACTTTTGTTAATACTTCTCCTAAACAATTTCACCATAAGAAAAGACTCTGTACCAGCATACAGTTCTCTGCTATGGCATTTTTGTCCTGGGTGATGTCTTGATTTGTTTCTCAATTGATCCCTTGGCAACCATCAATCCTAACACAGTCTTCATCTGTCCTAAGGACATCTAAAATCATTGCCTTACTTGGGTATGCCATCATTAGTAAGTTGATGAGAAGCTCTCCATGGCACAGCTTATTCTTCAGCATCCCCAGCCGAAGTCTCCTGTGACAACACAACTTTCCTTTTCACACAAAGCAGAGAGTTACTTCTGAAATAAATCACCACGTTTTGTCTGGGGATTCAGGAGTATGTAAAAGACCCTTCGACACGGTGATGAAACTGTGTGTCAAAGCATGTTGTTTGGCTCTATAATGAATGTGATTTTTTGCACAGCTCGCAACCCTAATTCACAATTGCTCTCACCTATTCTACAGGTTGGACTGGTGAGCTAGCAGTTCTATGATGTGGCTGTGAGCACTAAAGATACCAGTTAGCCACATTTCTTCCTACCCTGAGAACTTCTATTTGCTCTTGTCTTACTTACTGCTCAGAAGCTGAAAATGCTGCCTCTTCCCATCTCTTGTGATATTGGTTCAGCTTCATCATGATACCTTTTGGTGGCCACTTCAGCTCCCCTTCCATAATGTTACCTTAGTACCTTCCCAGCTCTTACAGCTGTTCTCCAAGCTACAAAATCTGTACCCGCCTGAGCCAGAGGACCTAGACCATCCTCTCCATGTTCCTGTCTCAAGAGAAAGTGACACAAGCATTTAGAAAATTCACATCTGAAACACCTCTCTGTCTCATATACCCATTGGAAGATTTTCAATGGTGACTGGACTTTCTTAAAGCTGTCTGTAGTCCATCCAGCTCTACATGCTTTCTTATTATCACTCCCATCACTAATCACCACGCGTAGAGGCTTGCAAGATGCTTTCAGGTGCCTGTCTATGCATCAGCCAAGTGCATCTACAAGAAGAGAGCACTCCGCTGTGTTTTGTGTTAACTCTGACCTCTCCTCTCAAAAGGAGGTTTCTTACCCATAAGTATTTGATGTACTTGCAAGTTCTGGGACACTGTATGCCACAGGTACCTGAGACAGCACAATCATAAAGAGTATGGCCTTCTTGAGAAAAAATGAAGCTTTTGTAGTAGAGGCATGAGGCTTAGGAAAGCCAATCTCCTCATGCAAGTCTAGAAATATGAATCACTTTCTATGCAGCTTTGATATCTCCTACTTCTTGGCTAAGAAACAAGATAAACAGAATAATAAAGAGAATACCAGGAAATCAAAAGTTGCTTCAGGGAAGGCTGTCAGCAGCACATTTAGGTCCATCTAAGGAATCCTGAAATGGGGGAAAAGCTAACCCACATAAAACAGACACACGCAACAGGGGACAAAGCATCTTTAGCAGAATGGTACTGGGTGGAAAATACGGGACCTTAACCAAATGGACAGACAAGCCAGACTCTTTCAGTTCTGAGATATGATCTAAAATAGATGAGATCCAGGAATGAGTGAGGGTGGGAAGCAGGTTTGCTTAACACAGGGAAGATGATCTGGGCTACTTAGTGGTTAGGCTGACCCTCTCTAGAGCCAGTAAGAGCATCTCACATACATGTGGTGAGGTGCAAGGAGGGCAATGCTCACTGCCCTCCCTGGGGGAAAATTTGGTAGTCTTCATCAAGAAACTCAGTGGTCCTGGTCTCAGCTATCCTGCTAGACAGCGTCTCTGAGGATCAGAACTTACTTTTCAGATGAGTCCTAGGGACCTTCAGCAGAGAAGGGGAGAAGGAAACTATTCTGCATGCCACAGGATCAGAAGCAAATTCAGCAGGCAGTTGGGGCTCACTTCTGCAAAATGCCTGGCACTATCTGTTGAAGTCCCTTCCCAAGAGGCTGATCACGACCACAGGGGAGCACAGAGAACTGTGTTTCTCACCCCAGCTCAAAGGCCGATCATTGTCCTTCAGCACCTCATGGAGGCAGGATGTCCCAGCCAGGGGGCAGCTCTTGTCTCAAGGGAGGGGTTTCGTGCTACTCCCACTGCTGTTATGAAAGTTTTGCCTGTCTCTGCACAGACACAACAGCCCAAATGTTGGGAAGTGAGAAGCGAGAGCAATCACTAGCATGTTCTCAGACTGCCCAAGAAAGTTTCCACTAATGTGGACTTCTGTAGGGGAGGAAGCTCAACCTATTTAAGCTCAACCTGCTTAAATATCCAATGGGAGCATCTCACCACCAATCCAGACAGTCATGATCCTAATATGATAACCTTGGACAGATGTTCAGGGAGGTGATCAGGGAACAGCCACATCTGAAGAGTCCTGAGATGGATGCTGACAGAGGGACTGCCCATATGCATCCTGCCACAGGACCCCATTCAGTTTGACACATCTGTGCTTGGACTATACCTGGGCAATAAACATTCCTATGGACACTGAGACAGGACATGCCAAGGTATGCTCTAGAGCACTAAGGACCACACCAGGCTCAGCTGCAACATGCTCACAGGCAAGCACAGTCAGCTGGAAAGAGTAACTGACCTGTTCCTTCAAAGTTTGTTTCATCAACTCATCAGCTGGGCTGAGAATAGGAGAAGGTCCCCTCCATCCATGGCCAAGCTGGCCCTGCAACCAAGACTTTGAGAAAGTTTAGGCCAAAGATTTTTGAATGGGCTGCGGTTTAAAATAAATGAGATACACAATTACTCCCCGTGAGAGAAATACACATGAGCAGGTGTTCAAAAGATGAAGCAGCCATGACCTGGGTGTTCACTAAACAATTTCTTCTGATATTCTTTCCTGACCAGGTGCTGTCTGGTGTCCTGGAAAAGGGATGAGGTTAGGGAAACGGGAAGCAACACAGCACTGAACAGTTCCTGGACACTGTGGTTCCCAGCAGTGTTCATGGTGGAGAAAAGCAGAGTGGGTACTCCCCAAAGAATGGAGAGGAGCCCACAGAAAAGAGCTATATAAATGGGAAGTCCACATCGCCTCAGATCCAGCATAAAGGGTGTGGGGTCACCACTGATGGACAGGCAGACGCAGGGGAGATGGTCTGGCTAACACTGGAGGTCTTGGGCTGCGGTTCTCAAAAGAAGAAATGGCTGAGGCAAAGGCTAAGCAGTGTGTGTCCTGCCAGTGAGACCTCATGGGCTTTCACACTGGTCAGGGAACGGAGCCTACTGCTGGTGGTACAACTCACCAGACAACAGCATCTTGCACACGTGGGTAGGGGAGATCTCAGTTTTGCTGCAGATGAAGTTCTGACAAGCAGTATAGGTCCAGGGTCCCCATGTGTCCTGTCACACAGGTGTCTGGCAGCACCAGCTGCTCCTCTGGGCAATGACAGCTTGAGGCAGAGATGTCGGTCCTTCTGTGCTCCATGCTTGCAAGGTCTCCGTGCACGTGCTCTATGGTCCTGTGGGTTTCTTAAGCAGTACCGAGGCCAAGATACACATGTCATGGATTAGGCATGGGGGGAGCCAGGCTTGGCCTGCCCCTCACAGAGCTCTCTGCAGCAGAGAAAGGGCAGAAAATGTTGCAAAGTACGGGATGCATGGGAAAAGGGGATTTACATCAACCAGCAGCGCCTCCAGGCAGCACAGAAAGCAATCCCTGAGCTACAGTGTGTGAGGCAACATCACTAGAATGAAAAAGCCCAGATTAAAAAGATTTCCTCTGGCTTTAGCTCTTCTAGGGAAGAAAAATAAATAGGGAGGAGAGAAAGAAATATAGAGAGTTGGGCAACATGGTGTGGAGGCGAGGCCTGTGGCAAAGGCCCTGTCTCAGGGCAAGCATGGAGGCACACGCTTCCACCTTCCCTTGCAGCCCCTCGCTGCCAGGGCAGGGGGGGAACATGCCCCTGCTGCTCCCACCGACCTGCTCCTCCCGTGAAACCCTCTCCTGGCTTTCCCGTGAGAGGCGAAGACTCGTCAGACACAGCTGACGAGCTGCCATTTCCCCGCGCCAGCAGCAATGCCCCAGCTACACCCTGGCTGCGAACTTCTCCTGCCATTTGCCTCACCTCACTGCCCCTGGTTTAGCTGAAACCCCATGATGTGCCTTAACACATCCCACAGGCAGAGGCAGAAGATCTCACCAGATGCCAACCCTGAGACGCACCGTTGCTTGCAGCCTGAGCAAACAGCAATCCCATGGACAGAAACTGGGGCATCCCCCAGCCCCCGTTTTATCTACCTTACCTAGTCTTAGAGATGATGCAAAAACTCTACCGCCATCTACTTTCTCCTCCCTTCAGGAGCTTTCGTGAGAAGCGTTTTTCTCTGAAGCTTCACCTGCCTTGGCTGTGAAGCCTGGGTCCGCTGCCCTGCAAAATACTGCCTCACAGCAAGCTGCTCACTCCCTCCTGCCACCCTGCTGGGCCCCAGCCTCCCATCACCAGAGGAGCACATGCAGCAGCCACCCAGGCAAATGCCACGAGAGAGAGATGGTGGGACAGGGGAATCCCCACTGCGGCCACGCCAGGGTTGGACGTGGGGCTAGAAGCAGGCAAGAAGATGCTCTGAGGTGCCCTAGTAAAAAGCTGTCATGGCAGAGGAGGCCAGACTTTGGATCCGCAAGGAAGGTCTGCAAGGTGTGAGCCGCATTTGGCTTGGTTTTCCCCACAGGAGCCAAGACCTTTCCGATCCCTCAGCCTCAGCATTGATGGTGCTCCAAGGTTAAGAACAAGGTAGCCCACACAGCATCAGTGCTACACACAGACTGTCACGGGCCAGTGGCTCCCAGAACAGGGATCTCGCCACTGTCCCATCTGTCATCCCCATCTGGCACATCCACAGGATGGGACTGTCCCATTGGGCTTGGAGTTCCAGTAGGACACCACCCCCCCGCCTTGAGTCACACGGCGCTTGCAGCAGCAGAGGGAGAGCCCACACCCAGTGAAGCTGTAGAAAAGGAAACTGTCCCATTTAATGACCCCTCGCCCCCGTAACACAGACGTGAGCGCGCTGCCGACAAAGCGGCAAAGCAAAGTGCACGGTGAGCGGGACTCAGTCCCTGTCCCGGAGGAGACCAGGGGGGTTCGGGGTGCCTGGCGTGGCGTGGGGACCAGCCAGGTACCCGGCCAGCAGCAACAACAGAGAAGGAGCCCCGGGCTCAGTCCAGTTGGCACCAGTATCAGGTCCAGTTTACAAGGAGGTACGGCTCTTGTTCGGCTCTGTGCGGTGCAGGGAGGGTAGGGGGCAGGTCAAGCGTACCAGGACAGAGGCTGGAGGAGGTGGGTCTGGTGGGGGGCCCAGGGACAGGTCCTGGAGGACGCCACCATGGCAGGTTTGGAGCCTCTCTGCCCCAACCACAGTTTAACCAAAGCAAGGGAAGAGAATAGAGAAGGGGCTGGAGGCTGAGCGCCCTGGCAAGGGCCCTCGGGTCTATCTAGCTATTCCCATTTGCAAGATATCCGGTGGTGGTGGGGTGTGGGATCTGCCAAGCACCCCAAAACAGGAGTGAGCCGGGGCGACAGACGTTTACCAGCGGCTCCACGTCCCTGACAGTCTCTCCCAGTAGTGGCTCAGGTGCCCCTGTGCCAGGAAGGGGGTCCGAGAGAGCAGGGCCTCCCCTCATTATCTGATGGAAGCGTCGCTGGGAGGGTCACGGTCAGACTCTTCGCTCTCCTCATTTGGGGCTGACTCACTGTTGGAGGCCGGGGTGAAGGCAGGAGACTTTCTGCAGAGAACATTAAAGGGCAGCAGTCACAGCACCATCGAGGAGGAGGGAAAGTCCCCAGTCTGGAGGGGGCAGGGGGCAGGAAAGCAAAGAGGAGAGAAGTTCAAGCACCCCTCTCGCTCCCCTGGACACGTGGTTCCACGGGAATCCCTGGATGTTGAGAAAGATGTCTCACAGGACACCAGCCAAGAGGTCCAGAGCATGAAGCAGGGCTGAGGGAGATGCCAGAGGAGCCTGCTCAGAGTGGGACCCCATCAAGGCATGTGAAGCTAGGGGTCAACGACAGCCCACCACAAAGGCTTCTGGCCTGGAGCCACTCTGGCTCCACACGCCTGTGGGGACCTATATCATGTCCCTGCGCAACGGCAGCTCCTCTCTCAATCGGGGGTGTTTGGCTTCACCTGTCAAAAATTACTCCTGTGTGCAGCTCAACTTCTGCAGAGGTGGCACCATGACCTGTGTGAGGCTGGTCACCAGGAGTCCAACTGTCTCTCTGTGCTACACCAGGGCAGGGCAGGAGCATTACCCCGTGCTTCAGCTCCCGCTCACCATTACCCTGGCTCCAGTCCATGCCCAGACCACAGGAGTCCCAGCCCTCCCACTCAAGCTCACCTGTCCCCAGACTGGGTGATGAGCCGCCGGCAAGTCTCCATCTGCACGTCCAAGCCTCGCTTCATGCTGCACATTTCCATGTACTCGTGCAGGTGCCGGTTCATGTCATTCTTGGCTGTGGCCAGCTCCAGCTGCACAAGGGAAACCACACAGAGGTAAGCCCAAGGCGTTGCAAGGCAGGGAGCATGGCCAGACGTGAGGCTGCCATCCCCCATACCAACTACCTGCTCCAGCTTGGTGTCTCCCTTCCCCAAGGGACCCACTCCCCCATTTCCCCCCCCTTCTGTGCCATGCCCTCCCCACTTCCTCCTCCCACCTCTATTTGGTCGATGGTTTCCTGGTACTCCTTCTCACGGCTCTTGAACAGTGACTCTGTGTCCTTGATCACCTTCTCCAGACTGTCGTCCTGCTGTTGGGGAGAGCAGATGGCATGTTTAGAGGCAGGGAGGTGTCCGATATGGGGAACCAAAGGCAAGAGAGAGAGAAATCAGAGAAAGAACTGGCAGCCCCAGGAAAAGAGGAAGAAACGTAAGCAGTGCAGTCTGAGTGATAAATAAGGCACCGGTCAGTCTTTCCAACACAGGCTAGAGAGACCCAGGACTCACCCCACTGGGCAGTGAATGTCAGCCCAGAACAAGCCCAGTATTGCACAGCAGCTTTGGAGAGTGCAGGCTGTCCCCAAGTGCAACAGGGCCCCAGGGGACTGCTGAGGGCCAAAGAGGTGGGATGGCAGGGGCTTTAGCCAGACATTGAGGCCTCTGCTCAGGCAGTGCTGCTGCACAGCAGGCAGGTGGTCTGGAAAGCCCAAGCAAGTGACCACCAGAGCCCAGCCCATCCAGAGGTGGTCTTCTCTTCTGAGAGGGCTGCAGCTGGAAAAAGGACTTCTCTACATGTGTGGGCTGTGCCCTCCTCATGCCTTTCAGGCTGGAGGACCTCGGTCTGTCTTAACAAGGAGACCTTTGCAAGGATGTAGTAACATATTTACATAGGGGTGGCTGGAGGGAAGCATCTGTACAGGTCTGCAAGGGATGGAGAGGCTGAAGTCTGGTCGTTGAGGAAGCATCTTCCCAGGCTCCCAGGCCAAGTGTCCCAACCCAGGGCTGGATCCCCAAGGGGACCTGACACCGCCTTTACCTCCCCCTGCACCTCTGCGGCTGCAATGGCATATCCAGAGAAGTCCTCCCAGAGGAGCAGTGTTTCTTCTGTCTCCTCCCACGTGAGGCTGTCACAGTCATCTTCAAAGTCATATTCCCTCCTGGAGGCAAGGGAACAGCATGTCAGCACCCAGCAGGCAAATATGGCAGGTAGGAAGCTGCATCAGTGCCAAATGCCTTGCCCTGTTCACAGCAGGGCTACAGCTTTTGGAGGTCTGGCCAGAGTGAGCTCACAGCTGGTAGGGAAGGGGCTGGGCTTTACGGTCAGGAGCCCGGGCAAATTCAGACAGTGGCTCCCAAAAAGCAGGAAGGGTGGTAGAAGGAGCTGGACCGCCTCCCACCTACAGCACAGGAGGGCTCAGGCATCCCAGGGGGGCAGTCCCACCATGCCACAGAGCTCAGGGTGTAAGCACCCTGTGGCATCAGCTCCCATCTCACCCTTTCCTGGAAAGGAGAGCTGCGTCCTGCCCCTGCCCTCCCCATCCCGGGCACTGGCAGGGAGCCTGGTGCCGGAGCCTCGCTCGATGCCAGCGGCAGAGGTGCGGAGCAGCCGCACTCACAGCTGGTTCAGCATCCTCTGCATCTCCTCATTGATACTCATGGCTGTGGTCTCATCCTCCTCTTCCTCTTCAGGTTTTCGGGAGGCATCGCTCTCCGACAGCGAGGTGTCTTCGTCGCTGACCTGCTTCCGCTCCCGCTTCCGCCCCATCGAGGCTGGGACCTTAACGGGAGACAAGTGCAGAGACTACAGAAACGAGGCCGGGTCCAGGTCAGGAGCAGGTAGTTGGGAGGAGATGGAGGGGAAAGGAACGGTGGAGGGACAGAAAGGTGGGGAAAGAGAGAAAGAGAGAAAGAAAGGAAGAAAGGAAGGAAGAAAAGCGAGAGAGAAAGAGAGAGATGGGCTCATTATGATCAGGTTTAAGATGGTGCAATGGACAAAACATGGTCTTAGCATTTTCTAAAATTAAAACTAAGCAACTAAAGATGGAATCTGTGAATCTGATGAGGAAAAAACAAGGTGGTTTTACTGCAGAAAAACTCAAATCGCCCACCACCCCAGTCCAGAGACAGGGAACCACAGCAACAGACACAGGAAAAAAGAGACAGTCTGAAAAAGGTGAAATATGTCAATATTTACAGTCTGACCTTATTTATAGAAAGTTTAAAACTTATACATTTTCTCAACTGAATGGAACTAACCAGTTGCTTCTGTGGGGAAAAGGAGAGCGAGACAGAAAGGCAGTGACATCCAGAAAGAGGAGAGACAGAGACAGAGAAGAGAGAGACAGAGAGAAGATGACGGAGAGGGGAAGGGGAAGGAGAGAGATGGAATTAGAGACAGACACTCAAGCAACTTGTCTCCCTCCTGCAGCTGCTCCCCTACCACTGCGGCGTCCCCGGGCCCAACACAACAGATCAGCGAGAGGTTGAGGGGACTCTCGAGACCCAAAGCAACATCTGGAGCTTTCCACCTCCACTCAATGCTCTTCTGCCTGGTCCTC
Source organism: Pedionomus torquatus (assembly GCA_013398155.1). NCBI lineage: Eukaryota > Metazoa > Chordata > Aves > Charadriiformes > Pedionomidae > Pedionomus > Pedionomus torquatus. Next base: position 43,741 of record VZRU01002654.1, on the reverse strand, counting down.
TCAAGAGAGACAGAAGGCAACGAACCACAAGGAGCAAGGGTGAGGGTGACCGAGTGTCTCCCCTAGCAGGGGACTGGTGTTGTCTCTTCTACCTCCTTTGAGAACTCTCCTCCCCAGAGCCAGCAGCTGAGCCTGGGGCAGCAGCAGGCGTTTCTCACCTGAAACATCTTGATCATGTCCTCGCAGTTCCGCTGCTGTGCCACATCGCACAACTTGGCAGTGATGTCAATGCGTCGGCAGATGTCCATGTCCACCTTCATGGCCTTCTCCTGGATCTTAGTGTCCAGCTCTGTAATGTTCTGAACCCATGGTGCCAAAGCAGGGGGACAAAGGAGCACAATTAAGCAAGGAAAACCGCAACAAGAGTCCCCACATTCCCTCGTGCTGCAGAGCTGCATCTGCATCCACACTTTGCTCGCTGCACCCTGGACCAACATTGATAGACCACCTCTGTGCTGGACATGCCCTGCCAATGCACTGCTTTTCTACACAGCCCCACTGCTACCAGGTCAGAGAGGGGTTAGGGACTCACATTGCTCATCAGTCCCTTGAAGACAACAAGCTCTGCCTTGAGCTGCTCCACCTTCATGGCTAATTCCTCCTGGCAAGCTTCAGCCTCCTGGGCTTCCTGCTCCGGGGAAGAGGAAAACGGGCAAATCAGTGTCAATGTGGGGCAGCCGGAGTGCAGGGAAGGCGGGGGGACAGTGATGCTCACCTCCTGCAGCTCAGTCACTCGGTCCTGAAGCTGGACACGCACCGTGTACTCCTCTTCCCATCTAGGGTGACAAACGCACTGGTCAGATCCCACCAGCTCGCCTCGCTGGCTGCCAGAGAGGAGGGAGCAGCAGCTGCTCACCCCAAAGCTATCCAAGAGAGGGTGATGACGGCACCAGTGGGAGGGAGAACATGCCTAGGAATGCATTGCTGCTTGTTTCCAGCGACGGCAGCTGCCAAACGCTTGTTGGCTCCCCCCCACCCCAGCCACAAACCCTGCTTCACCAAGCTCTCCACTGTCCTTGCCATAGGCTGGCTGACGGCTGCCTGCTCTGCAACAGGGGGAGCTGGGGACACCAACCACAGACTCCAGGCAGCAGCTGTGTTGCACGCCTTGCCATGCCAGGGCTGGTCCACAGCCTGGTGCAACCCACCAGCTTCTCCATCTAGCCCTGACCTCCTTGGCCTTGGGTCACATTAAGGTTCAGCTCTGTCCTCGTTTGAAGATCCAACACTCAACAATGGGCTTGCCTATGTTGCAACTGCCCACAAAGCCATCATAACCACGCTACATGCTGACCATGTTAGGGCACGAGTGGTCATGATGTGCATCAGCACAGGGCCAGACTCTTTTCTTGGGGCCAGACTCTTTCCAGTGGTGCCCAGGGACAAGACAAGGGGCAAGAGGCACAAACTGGAACATAGGAATTTCTTCACTTTGAGACTGGCAGAGCACTGGGACAGGCTGCGGAGACTTCTTCTCTGGAGGTATTCACAACTTGCCCAAATGCATTCTTAAGCAACCTGCTCTGGGTGACCGTGCTTTGGCAGGGGTGCTGGACAAGATGATCTCCAAAAGTCCCTTCCAATCCCAATTATTCTGTGATCTGCCTGTATCAATGCAGAGCACTGCCCTGCACCACGCCTGCTACCCAGGCGTGGGCAGAAGTTTCCTTGGCTGTACTGCTGTGTAACAGGTTGGACTAAAAAACATTGCTTTGTCCTGCGAGAAAGCAGGATGGATTGTCTTGATTTATGCCAAGTTGGACAGTGGGTACTGTATCAGGCTCTTGCAGCTGTGCAAAAGGCTGAGCTGCAAGGTGCCTGGCCTTGCTATACAAAGACACGTCACCTAGCAATTATTATATTCTATTTCACTGCCATGAGATCATCATCTTGGGCCATGCTGCGGTGTTGGCCCAGTCCACAAGTCTGCTGGGAGGCCACCAGGCTGTACTGCTCTTTGCTAAACAACTATATCCCATATTGCAGATGGGTTGGCACGCACTGCGGTGCGGCATGGGGCAGGGCTGCTGCATTCTTACCGGGCTCCTGGCTCTTCTGGGAGAGCCAGAATTCTCTGAGAAAGCGGGATTTCTCTGGGAAAGCAACCGGAGCTGGGCCCTGCCGGGTGCTGTGATCTCCAGTTTCTATTTCAGGCTTGCAACCAACAATACAGGCACCGTGACCCTGCACGAGGACGTGAAAAAATCTCTCCTCTTGCTTACTCACACCAAGTTTGAAAAATGAATTCCAAAGTCTAGGAGACCAGAAGGCACATGAAAAGCCCTCACAGTTGTTATTGCAGGGCATCAAGACAATGTGATGACGTGGGAAGAGTCCTGGCTTACGAACTTCTAGGTTCTTAATGGTGCCAACATTTCGCGTTACTCAAAACAAGAAAATGTGCAGTCCTCGTGTTGGTGTTGGCTCCATCCTGCAGCTACAGAAAGGGACTCAAGGGGGGCTCCCATCCATTTGAGGGAAGAGGGAGATGGAGAGGGAAGGAGAAAGTTAAAAGGTAGAATTGCCCTTATATGGGAACTGTTCAAACAAGACCTCCCTCCCCAGGGAGAAAAATGCCTTCCACTAGAGGAAAAAAAAATCAGCATCTTCTTCAGCATGGTGTGTCCTCTCTTTTTTGGTTCCTGCCTCACTCCGGGTCTCTATATAGCCCGGACTTCCTGGGGAAGTAAAGCATAGCTGCAAATCCTTGGAAGAATTAATTTCACGCCGATGCTATGGAAGACAAGGACAGATCAGATAAACGCCGATTTAAAGGCAGGAGGGCACAGCGATTCGCCCCGCAAGCAATGAATCTGCACGCCTATCCGTTACCAAACCTCTCTCCCGCTCGTCTCCTCTCTGGCTCCTTCTTCCCTGCTCCCTCCTGCAATGCACCACTCCTAATAATAACCTGCCTGCAGCACTGCACCCGCTGCCAGGTCGCTGCCGGCTGGAAACAAGGCTGCCCCACACAACCTCACGCATGCCAAGGGGAGAAACACTTCCTTCCTGCACCTGCCCAAAGGCTGAAACACAGGAGAAGGCAGATAGTGAGGGCAGGAGAGTCCCAGCAACAGATAGACCCAGCCATCTCCTTGCTGGTTACAGGGCAGCCCTCCCAAAGCTGGAGGGTGAGGAGATGCAGTGTTGTCCCTACACCCCGGTACATCCCCTTCAAAAAGTTCACTTAGCAAAATAAACAATGCCACTCCCACTTTAAAACTCCTGTTTACTGAAAAAGGCACTGGGGTGCCTTACGCTATACTACGTAGCCACTGGTGCTGTGGGGCACCCTTTGGGCTGCTCAGGGCTTGCAAGTTTCCTTCTCTTGCCATGTTTGAGCTTCACCTTAATGATGAATGCCCTGCAGCTTGGTGTGCGGCCTTGGAGGGCAATTACAACAACAAAATACCTTATTTCGGCCTTTCAATCTATACAGGAGGCTTATAAGAAAGATGAAGAGAGACTTTTTACCAGGGCCTGTAGTGACAGGACAAAGAGCCATAATTTTAAACTGAAAGAGGATAGATTTAGATTGGACATAAGGAAGAATTTTTTTATGATGAGGGTGGTAAGACACTAGAGCAGCTTGCCCAGAGCAGTTGTGGATGCCCTGTCATTGGGAGTGTTCAAGGTCAGGGCTTTGAGCTACCTGATCTAGTGAAACCCCATGGCAGGGGATTGGGCTAGATGATCCTTTAAGGTCCCTTCCAGCCCAAACCATCCTATGGACACTGTGCCATAACACTATTCACCCCACACCTCCAGTGTGTCTTTGCAGCAGCCAAGATAAATACTATTTGGGAAAACAGATGCAGCAAGAACCTGATGAGACTCTCAGATTCCCAGCTCTTGGGTCTGTACAACACTCACAGGCACCCTTTGCCCCTTTCCAGGCCACCTAGCCTCAGTCTACTCCTTCCAAGTGTGGCTTCCATGAATCTCTCTCCTACTGCTGCATCTCTTCTCATCCCTCCCTTTTGCTCCTGCAGCCCTCCTAGATCCCAGACTTGAATTTCAAGCCCTGCGTATCCGTAAAGAAGCTGCTCCTGCTGCACTGCTCCGAGTGCTGTGGGGTGCACAGTGGCAATGATGCCTTGAAGAAAGCACAAGCTCAAGCACCCAAGCCACGGGTCAAAGAACCGGGAAGTTCTCTTAACAGAGTCTCTTCCCTCTGCCCACAGGCAGGTGGCAAAGGGATGAATCTGGCCGCATTTGTCCCCACGGCAGATCAGAGCCCACCATGGCAGTGAGATCTCTGCTCCCAGGGGATGTTGGTGTCAGCCCTCAGTATGGAGAAGGGTGTGGAAATGGGATCCTCCTGTCCCATTCCCCTGTTTGGGACCTGGCTGCACCCGTCAGAAAGTTCCCGGTGCTGGAAAGGGTCTGGGGGTGGGGTCTGCTTTCCCCCTGCTCCTGGTAACACAGTCCAAAAATAGAACCCACCAGCAACATTGGCCTGCAGCAGTCCATGGTGCCCCCCTGCCTGCCCCCAGCGTCCCTGCTCCCTCCGTCACCCCCCTACAACTTTCCCCAAAGCCCCTTTGCCAGAGTGGGACGACCCTGAAAAGCTCTCCTTTCTCCCAAAGTTCTGGCAGCACCGACAAACCCAATTTGGTGTCTCTGGGTGACGCGCTTTGAGTAGGTGAGATCTGGGCAAAAAAGGCGGCTCCAGGTCCCCGCTCTCTGATCTGAACACGCAAGGCAAGGAGAGCTGCCTGGCCTTGGAGAAGGAGCCCGACTCCCCCAGCCTAATAACAAAAGGCTTTAGGTACATGCCGCAACCGGTGGGAAAGAAGAGGTGCCAACTTTCTCTTCCCACATATCCAGCTCGGTGCCTTCGGAGCATCCGACAGGCAAATCTGCTCAGCCAAAGCCTTATAAAGCCAAACACATAAAGTGTCATCTTGGATCCCCAGCCTTGATCTTGACACCGGAGCCCACAGCTGCAAAGAACAGCTCAGCAGAGCAGCTCCCGTGGCAGCACGCCCCACTTTGCTCCTTCGGGTACGTAGTTGTTTTACTTTCTAAAGCGCTTCTAAAACACCATAAAGTTACTTTTCTCCCACAAAATAAATCAGTCACTTGGGTAGTGTCAGTCGCCAGTAACAGTCTCGCTCTGCCCCTCACCCTGATGCGGTGACGCCAGCCCCACTGCCTGATCTCATCCTACGTGTGGATCCGGGAGCAGCCTCGGAAACTGGCTTGAAACAAAAGTGCCACCGGCACGAGGCTAGAGCAGCGGCCGCCCTGCAGGGGAAAGAAGAACTGGCCAAGAGATTAGCTTTGCATTCTGCTTCTCCCTTCTCCCAGGCACATGCCAAGCCGCAGCTATTTTAGGTGGGGAGGAAAGCCCCCGAGGAGTGGGGTGTTCCCGCACAGAACGCTGCTGCTGAGGCACTGGCTGGGAGAGAGCTGGGGAGGGAAAGGGCCCAGGGAGCACAGCAGTGCTGCCAAGGGGCTCCTCGGCACCTTCCCATGTATGCAGAGAGCCTTCCTCCTTCCAGCAGCCTTTTCCAACCCAAACCCTCAGCTCACTGCTGCACATTCACCTTCCTCACCTCCTTCCTGGCTGCTCCTCCTTCCCAAGTGCTTCCAGATCCCCTCCCTTCTAAAACACCAGCTCCCGGAGTCATGTTATTTCTTCCCTGCTTGGAAAAGCATTTCTAGCCTCTTGCGCTGGGTTTGATGGGATGGAAAAAGGCGCAAGGAGCATCCCAAGAGAGTTCAAGCACCGAGAGGTGACTGAGGAGACCCAGGTGGAGATGAACGCTTTCTAGGGGTCCAGGTTTTTGCCTTGCATCCAGACCTGGTGCCCTCAGGGAGCCAGGCCAGGGCTGCCTCTTCCTCCTGGCAGAGAGCCCTGCAGCCTCCCCGGCAATGTCCGTGGGTCCTCGGGGGACCCTCGCTCCCGCCGCCCCTTCTCACCTGCGCTTGTACTCGTCCCGCTCCCTCTTCACTTTGGCCAGCACGTTGTAGAGGGCCCGGATCTCCGGGGTGATGGTGTCGATCTGGACCCCCACCCCGTCCGGGTGGACCCAGGAGACCCCCGGTCCTTGCACCAGGGTGGTTTCCGGCCCCGGGCCCAGCCGCCGGGCTTGCGAGAAGGACCAGATGGTGCCGGGCATGAAGCGGGAGGCGGCCGGGAAGGGAGGCGACGGCTGGGAGGGGGCGCCGGGGCGGCAGCCGGGGGANTCCAGCTGCCGGTTGCGCCGCTCCAGCTCATGGACCTTGGCCAGGAAGCAGCGGAACCGCAGGTTCAGCGTCTTCAGGACGCTGATATTGGAGCCCAGGTCGTTGCGGAGGGCCATGGCGGCGGGCGGAGCGGGGAAGGGGCCGGCGGGC
>VZRU01002654.1:0-19306 GCA_013398155.1 Pedionomus torquatus | reverse complement strand
ACTGATCAGTCAGACTACATTGAATTAATCTTTTGCCCAAAGATTGAGAACTATACAGCCTTTATTTGGATTGGTCTTTAAAAAAAAAATAAAAAAAAATAATAAAAAAAAATCACTCCTGGCCTTAAGCTATGGTTGCTCCTAAATAGGTTGAGGCAGAGACTGGAGGCAAACCCTTTCACCAGTCCATACAGTGTTTCCAAGTTCTGCTTGGGCACATGGCGTGGGTCACAGTACACCAAGCAGAAGCTGTGATGGAAACATCCATGTCAGCCTTAAGCCTCCTGTATATCAGTTGTTCAATAAACATTGAGAGAGAGCACTGAACCAAGCTCCCCAGTACTATTTCTAGAGTAAAGGGACATCCTATAAGAGGCACTACCACATGATCCTGAGAGACACTGTTGATTCCCCCAACTCCCCCAAAATGGAAGGCACTGCAGAAGCCTCCCATTTCTTAGCAGAAACTCAGAACAGCAAGCTTTTGTCCTCAGAGGTCCAGCTGGCTGAAAGGCACTTACCACACTGAAGATAAATCCTTACCTTAAACCTCCTTGCCAAGAACTTATTCTTTATTTCCAGGAAGTTACCCCTGTTCATCTCCCCCTTGAAGGGTTCATTGAGGATGGCGTAACGTGGATCGTTCTGAATATCCTGCCAACGGGCATAGCCATGACTGAGATGGGATGAGCTCAGGCAAACAAAGGCAGCAAGAACAAGGGAATACACAGCTCAGGCAGATACTGTTCTCAAGAGGGGGTGGGGAAAGGGGGTGCAGAGGGGGGAGGAACCGGAGCCAAAGGAAAGGAATGAGAACTATGTCCTGCTAAGTCTTAGCTATGCTGGCAGGAAGCACCTCCTCCCACCATCACTTTCACTCTTGTGAAAGAAGATAAAGCACCCTCACTTAGCATACTTCAGACCGACCAAGGACGGTCACCTTCACTGTGGCAGCTTATGTACAAGGGGAGAGAACTGGTCCATCAGGCTAAGGATACTTAATAATCCCAGCAAGGAGCCAGTAGTCATGACGCCGATGCCAGATCTCATAGGTCTTCTTTGTGACAGTTGCAGCCCGCTCTTCATTCTGCCACAGGGAGTGTAGTTCTGGAAAGGCAAGAGACACCGGAACAGTTGAAAGTTATTTCAAGAACGCAAGCAGGGGCATACACTCAAGTTCAAGCATATAAAGATTTCTCATACCAGTAAAGCCACCATCTGCTATGTTGAACATGAAGCGCTGCTTTACTGCCTTCTTGTGCCTTTCATCCACTGACTCTTTTAACATCTCTCCATTCTGCAGCATCACCACATCTCTCTTATCATCCTCCTTTTTCTCATCTGTACACACAAGAAGTTAGGAAAGAACACAGCAGATGCCACAGCAAGTTGGACTCACAAGGACTCATTGCAGGAGAGGGGTTGAAAACTGAATGATCACAACTCACCTTTCTCATCCAGAGTGATTATAGGAGGTTCAGAGGGATTCTCTACAGAAGCTCTATCTTCCACTTTCTCCACATCAGCTGCAGGCAAGAAAGAGAACACAAGATGTGGGGGAACGTGGCGAGTCCAAGGTTTCGTTTTTTTTCGCCTGTGAAACCTAATACTGTTCCCAGACTCCCTGTTCGAAGTCCTGGAATAGCCCCACTGATTGTCTATATTTATGCCCATTTCCTTAGGACAAAGTGCTGAAGCAAGGAAGTTGCAGCTTTAGGAAAATAGTACTTGAAGGGGAGGGGAAGTTTACTGCTGTTCAAGGTATTATACAACCTCCCTAGAGATACCTTTACTTTCTATTTCCATTGGCTCATCTGGTCTTTCCTTCACCTCCGGTTCCTCTATTTTTTTTTCATCTGCTTCTGTGGAGTTGACCGGGGATTTTGCTTCCTGTGGTGGTGCCTCCACAGGCTGGGCACACTGCTGAGGACAGAAAGCAGTGAGAAACAAGGTAAAGCAGTGCATGGAAAGTGAAGACAGTCACAGCAGGTCACAAAGCAAAGATGCACAAAATTGTCAGGCCAATTCTGAAGGCTTGAAAATTATCTATATATATTGTTCCAAGAACTCACTTCCGTCTCAGCAGCTGAACAACACAGAAAAGGGGGCAAAAGTAGAGACATTCCCAATTGCATGAGGCAAACAAGGAACTCACCTCCATAGGGACCTCTGTTTCAGTAGCAGAGGCACTGAGCTCCTTATCTGGTTCAGATGACTCTCCTTGCTCCTTAGCATTGGCTCCTTCTTCTACTTTTACTCCTTCTTCTGTGTATTCCCCACCCCAGAGCAGAACAGCAGACAAAAGCAAAAGAGAAGGCATCAGTATGGCCTTCCCCTCACTGTTGGCAAACACACACCGCCTTCACTCCCAGAGACTAGGCCCATCAAAATGGGACCAACACCACTCAAGATGAGCCCCCTTTATCTGCTCACTACAAATGCCAGACTTTTCTTATTGATGTCAGCTCATCTGAGGAACACTAATGTCCTCTCTTGCCTTTAAGGGCTCGCACATGTCTTTGGCAGCCCTCCTAACAGGAGAGGCAAGTTGATCTGCGTCCACCCCCAGGCCCCACCACCACAGCTTTGGCGGGGGGAACAGCCAGGATGAAGTCAGGACGCAGGACTGTACAAAACAAGGGAGCTCTCACCAGGTGGAGGGACAGGGGCAGGCGTATTTGGCTGCGTATCCCCTGGTGTCGAGGGAGTTGGAGTTTTGGGAGAAGGTGAGCTTGGCTGTGAGAGTTTCTTGTTCTCCTCTATCTCTGCTAGTTCTGGCATACTCCAACGGCCATTCACATGCTCAAACTCCTGCACCTGCATGAAAGGGAGAGAAAGACGCATCATTGGAGGAGTCACACAAAGCTTGTCCTCAAACCAGAGGAGATATTCTTCTTGTGTGCCAGGTGGTCTAAGTGTTAAAAGAGGGGCAAATCACTAGGCTCAGGACCCCAGCAACTACAAGTGACATGGAGAGCAGAGGCTACCTTGCTCTGCTAGGCACCTACCTTTTTGCGTATAAGTGACATGACCCCAATGCGAGTAAGAACATGCTGTCGAGAAAGACCTTCCCGTGGGACTCCATCTGCAAAGGTCTCTGCACCATCAGCTCCAGGTTCACATAAATGGCGCATGAACAGTGAGACATAGGCCCTGGAGCAGATAAGAGTCAAGCTATTAGACTATAAACTGGGCTTACATGGAACACATATTATCAGACCCCTTCCAACACGCAAGGAAAAAAAAGCATCCCGAGACTCCAAACTCACAGTAACACAAATTCTGGGGTTCCAGGGTCCCTCAAAGGAGAATTAGTGCATACATAAAGGACACAGAGGTGACTTGCTCTTGAGCAAGAAACAACTGTAAGACCAAAAAAGACTTGTGGGCGAGTACTCATTACTTACTTGCCTGGCCATGATACTCCTCTAAAAGCCTTTGCTTTTGGCAACTGATGAGTTGAATTCAAGGAAGAGAATTAGGAACAACCCCCTCATCTCTCTCAGCTTATACTTCATTTTTCCCAAAAAGAATCAACTAATACATTAAGGAAATGTAGTCTCTAAGGAAAGGCCAGAAAAGGCCCAAATCTCATTCTTCCCCAAAAAGAATAGATGCTGCCTGTCTTCCATCCCTGCCTAATGCAGACTTACTTGAACTCTTTTTCTGACTTGCCACGGAGGTCCCGAACAAGCCACTGAGTGGTGAAGGCATCCTGAGGTGGCATTCCATAGCGCATGATCGCATTGAGAAAGGCTTTCCGCTGGCGGGCATTGAAACCCAATACCTAAAAACGGAGAAGACAGATATGGCAAGAGCCATACAGACATAATTGGGATGTGAACACCTACCCTGTTACTACTTACCTCAATGTTCCCTCCCACACGGGCAAGTAAGGGAGGCAGAGGCTTATCCTTATCATTTCTTAGGCCTTTGCGGCTAGGCCGACGAGCTGCTGAAGAGAGAAATGCAGCTAAGGAGGAGAGACAATATTCATGCAACAATATGCTGTGCATTTCCCTTGTGGAACAGCACCACGAAGTGCACGAGTCACCCAGATCAAGTCCCAGCTGTTTCCACACTCAGAGAAAGTGACCCAGGAACTCTGGCTTCACCAGAACTTACCTTCAGACCTTTCATCAAAGTCCTCATCTCCTTCTTCAGAAGCAACTGAATAGTCTGATTGATTATCTGACTGGTCATCCTGCCAGTCTGAAAGAAAAACAGCACGTGAGCCTGAGACGCTACTCCGTTACTTCCCAGCAGCATATACTTACACCTATTTCTCCCTCAGGTTCCTGGGGATTTGTACCTCTATCCTCCTGAGAGCCATCGTTGTAGTTAACTTGCTTGCGAATACGTTTGCCCTTGCCCAGATTCCTGGCCAGATCCTCCTGCTGCTGTTCATAATGGTGACGCAGCAGTTTCTCCCAGTAATCGGGATCCACTGACTCTTCCTGCTTAATAATCTCACGTTCAACCTCCTCTTCCTCCTGCCACAAAGAGATAACAAATTTAGAACCCTATGCTCCAAATCCCAACCTGTCTAAGCAGATTATGCCTGCTTAGCCTTAAAAGCATCAGAGCTCCATTTAATCGATCCCACATCATTTGGCAGAAGATATCAATTGACATCCACCTCATACTCACCCCCATCTCCTCTTCACGAACCACATACTGGGCCACCTTGAAAGAGCTGAGATACTCATTCATGCCCTGAAGTTCTGTGTCTTCCGTTTCATCCTGGTTCCGATCCAACAGACGCTCGATTGCTTTGTCATCATAGTGGATGACACTGCTGTCCTCGCCTTCTTTGTTATCCCCTGAGGGAAGAGCACAGGCACAGTTGTCCTGTGGATCTCAAAGGACTAAGAAAGGGAATGCCACCCTAGACTTCCCTACAGAGCTATAATCATCACTGTGCCTACAGTCACTTGCTAATTAAGGAGCCAGACCTCCCCACATTCAGTTCTACTCCCAGGCACTCACCCCCCTCAGTAGCCTCATCCTTGAAGAGCTCTTCAGTGCCAAATTTGAGAATGTCATCAAGTTCCTGTTTGGACATGGAGCCTGTCTTGGAGCCCAACCCTGGTCTCACTACCAGATGAGTTAGCATCATTTTCTTCTTGGCCACCTGAGTGATACGCTCCTCCACTGAGGCCCTTGTCACAAAGCGGTATATCATCACTTTCTTGTTCTGTCCAATTCTGTGTGCACGACTGAAGGCCTAGAAAAGAGATGTGCTCAGAACAGTCTAGAGCTACACAAGTAGTAGGCTGATACACCCCACCTACCTTCACCAGTTTCCCTGGTTGCCTTCATGTTGGCTCTTAGTATTAGTGAAGGCTGGGCCCCAGAAGAACCCTTTGCTATTTCACTGCTCATCTTCTACCCATCCTCACTGCTCTAATTTTACGTATTTCTAGAGATGAAGTCACACATTCCTTTACTCCCTCCTGATCATTTTATTTCCCCTCTTCCTCAGGATTATTCCACAGTGAGAGGTCTCATTCAGACTCACCTGGATATCATTGTGGGGGTTCCAGTCTGAATCATAGATAATCACAGTATCTGCTGTGGCCAAGTTAATACCAAGACCCCCAGCTCGAGTTGAAAGTAGAAAGCAGAACTGCTGAGCACCAGGAGCTTAGATAAAAGGAGAAAACAAAAGTAATCAAGGGAGAGTTCATTACTCAAACAAGGACTTGTATCTGACTTGCATCACCTCAGGGGGAATCACTACTAATTTAAGGTTCTAGGAGAACCACAACAATGCCATGTTGGCCACTGAGCACATACAAAGCAACAGTTTCATTTTGCAAAGAAAGTAGGAGACTCCATACCATTGAAGCGGTCAATAGCCTCCTGACGCATATTGCCTGTGATTCCTCCATCAATTCGCTCATATTTGTACCCTTCATGTTCCAAAAAGTCTTCTAGAAGGTCCAACATTTTAGTCATCTGCACATCAGAAATACCACCAACAAAAGAGTGAGTAACAAGGGGATACCAGATCAACAACCCTCTTTCTGAGAAAAAGGATTCCCAGCACTGTTTTTTCCTCATATACCTGAGAGAATATGAGCACCCTGTGACCTCCTTCCTTAAGGTTCTTTAACATCTTTTGGAGCAGCAACAGCTTTCCAGATGCTCGAATAAGAGCACTACCATCATACATGCCATTTGGCATTTTTGGAGCTTCCTGGAAAAAAGAGAGAAGAGAAAGGGAGTAAGCAACAGAGTGGATGAAGAAAATGGCTTGAAGGAACATAGCTTAGTCTTTAGTCCCTAGCTGTCTTCATCAGATGCTGACTCTCATCTGATCATCTAGCTTGGCACAACCACAACATGTAGCACTAGTTACACAAAACAGAGTACTACTCCATGCCTGTTCTCTTGCAATTTTTTTTCCTCCTAGATGCCCTCCTCTTACTGACTTAGCCCCCAATTCTTACTGACTTCATCTTGCACAAGTAACAAGATAGCTCCCTGTCACACACAGAGACTGAAAAAGGAAAGGCCTTCCAGCATGTTGGGTCTACATAAAGACAGGATGAGAAAGCATAGAAGGAGAAAGAGAAAGGGGAACCCCTCCATGCTTTCCTAGGAAGCTAACAAGCCCTCTGAGAACAGCCAGCAGGGAATTTGCTTATAGAGAGTAAGTGACTGGACATACCATAGCAGCCACAGGGAAGAGGTAGGGGTGGTTACAGCACTTCTTCAAATCCATAACAACATTGAGCAACGAGACTTGGTTACCACCACCCCGTGCATTCAGTGCCTCAAAGTTTCTTGTCAAAATGTATTTATAGTATTTCCTGAAATAAAAAAAAAGCCAAAAACCACAACAACTCAGACACCCCTCAGGAGAATGGTTAATATATTCTCTTGCTAAACTACACAGAGGTCCTGGCATTACCTGCCAGCTACCTAGGCTGTCAGTGGTATTCACTATCTTTTTTTTCCCCTTACACCAGAGCACAGGATTAGTCCTCCCCTTTGCTACAGTGGCAACAGTAAGTCTTCCTCCTACCCACTATGCAGAAAGCCCTATAGTGATGATGAGGCTGTTTCAGCACCCTCTTGGAAAGAGCACAACAGAGCATCAGTAGTTCAACAGCAGGTGCACTCTTCATCCTAACACTCACTTCTGCATGGGGCTCAACTCCACTCTGACAATGAGTTCAGTCTTAGATGGCATGTTCTTGAAAACATCAGCTTTGAGACGCCTCAACATGTGTGGGCCCAGCATGTCATGTAGCTTCTTGATCTGGTCTTCCTTGGCAATATCTGCAAACTCTTCTAGGAAGCCCTCCAAGTTACTGCAGAAAAAACAGACACTCAGCAAAAGCCACAAAGAGAAAAAAGACAAGTGAGGAAGGGAATACGAGTGACAAGGCAGGCAGGCCGACTTGCACTGCAAGACCTACTGGAATCTTTCTGGTGTCAGGAAGTTCAGCAGGTGGAACAGTTCTTCAAGATTGTTCTGCAGGGGAGTTCCTGTAAGCAGCAGCTTGTGCTGGAGTGAGTAACCGTTCAGCACACGGAAGAACTGGGAAGTAGAGAGCACAGAAGAAGTTGTGAGGGAGAAAAAAAAAAGTCAACCACCAAAACACACAAACATATCAAAGGCTTATTAAGTCACAGGTCTAAAAAAATAATTTCTCCTAGAAAATAGCTGACACCAAGCTAGGGTGCAATTTAAATCACATCAGCTGTTTGGACAAGAGTTCCAAGCAGTTCACATTCCTGTCAGGGTCACTAGACTGATCTTGTTGGACCATTGTTCTGCATAGCTAGAACAGGACTGCAGCAAATCCTACAAGCCATCAAGTGCTGGTAAGTCTCCTTTGCTTTTAAGCTACAAGCTCTTTCAGATCACCAGTCATTTCCAGACTGCTATACCATATACTTTTTCTTGCTAAATTAGCATTCCACAGTCTTACAACTACTCTGCCTTGAGAATTCTAGAAATAGCTAAATCACTCTTCCTATTCATATCAGTCCTGGCAATGTTCCAGATATCTGAACAAGTAGAGGAGAAAAAGAGCTAAGGGTTTGCCAATGTGTCCTGAAGGTAATTTATGCTGGTTTTCACAACAATGAAGTAATTCCAGACAGAGGTAGCGAGCGGTTAAAATACTGAACTGAAAAGTACAAGTGGACCACATTCACCAGCACAAGTTGACAATAAAGCAGTAATTTATTTATAAGCTTGGCCATTTCTTTGCTTATTTTACACTTCACATGATACAAGGTCAAAATTAATGAAAGTAGCTTGTACTAGATGGCAAAAATCAACAAAAACAAACAAAAAACCCACAAAAAACAAGAACACACACAACACAAAGAGAAATCCAGCACCACGTGTGCTTTATCACATCTGAAGGATCCTTCTAGTGGCCTCCATGGGACTTTATCTTTCTATATAGTTATAGTCAAAAAACATCCACATTTGACTCCAAAATGAGAAAGTTACTGATTATATCTGCAAAACTTCGGTAGATAACCAATCTGTTAAGAAGCATCTGACTTGTCTTGCAGCCAGACACCTGCAGCTGTCCTTACAGGACAGCAAGCTGTTCTAGAAAAAGGTAGGTTTCACGGCCTTGCTGGATAACCAGTTGTAACTATTGGTTATTCTGTGACCTTGAGCCTTTACATTCTCTTTCAATCAATTAATAGCAAACATTCATTACTACTTCCAATAATTTCAATGCTAAGCACAGAATGGCATCCAGTCTTAATGCCTACAATAAAAAAATATCTGGAAATGATTGCAACTACAGCTGTGATGTCTCAAAAGATGCCTCATATCAGGCTCCAAAAAGCTAAAGCCATTTAGAAAAAAAAAAAACCAAACAGATTTCTAATAACAATTGTTTTTAGCATACTGAGGACAAGAACCCATCTGAAAACAGATGAATCAATACCAGAACTGAGGCACAAGGGCTTAGACAGGGGCTGGATTAAAGAAAGTACAAACAAGCTTAGTTAAGATGCAGCCTCATATAAAAATAGCTACATGGCTTTCAGCATGTTACCCAGGCGCTTTTGAGGAGCTATGCCCACCCCTCCCATATCTGTAGCACCTAATTAGCTTGCTATAAAGCTAGATGAATACAGAGATCAAGCCTGCTCTGGAGGCAGCATAACTGTGCTCACACAGTTTGTTTTGTGGTCAGTATGATAAACCTTTCCAGAATCAAAGTGGTGCAGATATATGAACTGCTTTCAGAAAGGCCAGTTTGCCTTTGAAAGCAGCAATGATACCCGTGTTTTTCTGTTTTCTGGTGTACACCAATGGCCTATTCACCCCTAGAGAAAGCTGTTTTAACCAGCAACACGTGTAGAAGTGAAGCTGTTGCCAGTGATACTTGATCTCCAAATGAAAGCTGTTGATTTCTCTTTAAATAATGCCATCAAATTTACTATTGAACAAGTGACTAGGAATTGGCAGACAAACTTAACGTTCTTCGGAGCACCTATTTAACCTCCTGAATGCTCTCTGCCCATATTCCCCTGCAACACATACCATGCCCATAAACCACCTATGCTTCTCTGTACCTTAGACTGATTGTTCTTCAGTCTGTGAGCTTCATCCACAATGAGACAGGCCCAGTCAATAGAGCCTAGTATGGCCATATCAATTGTGATCAGTTCATAAGAGGTGAGAAGCACATGGAACTTCACAGCAGCCTCCTTCTGCGAAGGAAAATGATGAACATGGTAACGGGATAGGGGAATGCCCCAGAACAAAGGCAATGCAGCCTATCTCCATCAAGTTATTCTGATGACCCCTGGTCAAACAGCACATCAAAAACTTCACACCCACACTTTCCTGTCACAAGATTCAAAATGCTACCCAAATGGTTCTAGCCTTTTAATCCCCCATCACTCTCATAACACATGTAACTGTGTACAGCCCTCAGTACCTGCTGCTTCTGGACAGTTGCCAAATATTGAAGCAGAGGAGTTTAACAAACAAGCATCAAAAAGAGGCATGTTAGGACAATGAGATTTGGAGAGGAGTGGCTCTTCAAAAAGCTAAGACTTAAAAAGGTAAGCAGTTCATCGTGGAACTTTAAATTACTCTTAGTACTTAATGCAGCTCAATTTCAAATGAAACAAAAGAGTCCAATCTATGCCTGCCACTGGAAAAGCTCTAGCTCCTGGTTGCCTTGACTGGGAAAACTAAAGCTCTACAAAAACCAGTCACCTAGACCAGGCTCTTCCTTCCTGTCTGGACACAGAATGAGATTTCTCAGACATCTAGGTATAGCTAGTTCCTCCGAGAGATTAAAAAGTTCATATTTTTCTTCATGTTTGTCTTTTTCATACGATTTCAATTCTGACATCTACTTAATTTGTGAAGTTGTGCATCATTTCCACAGATCTAAGTCAAAGACACAGAGGGACTTGCACATGGTCAGTATCACCTTAGTAAACTCTTTTTCCAGTACTGAATTAGTTCAGACTTGTAGGAGTTTTTAAACAGTCTACAGCATGAGTCTAAACGCCCACCAGTCATCAATCTGCAGTCATTTCCCCTTGGAAACTACAAGTATAGTAAGTTCCCAGAGACATCAGACTATCTGAATCTTAGATGCTGAAAGCCAGTCTAGCGCATCTCTTTCAGTTCAGGCTTGCATTACATCAGAGTTCTGTACCTTCATTCTGGATGCTTTTTTGCCTCCACGTATGGCGTTATCCTCAAAAGTGAACTCATTCTCACGGATGATGGCCCGGCTGTCTTTGTCCCCAACATAGGTCACTACATACATATCTGGGGCCCACATCTCAAATTCTCGTTCCCAGTTAATGATTGTAGACAGCGGAGCACTCACCAAGAAGGGACCCTTTGAGTGGCCCTACGAAGCGAATCGGTAAGAGCATTAGATAAATGCAACCACTAACACAGGCCAAATCTTTCCTGGTCAGTGATCTCCCAGCTCTCACCTCTTTGTATAAGGAGTACAGGAACACAGCTGTCTGCACAGTCTTTCCCAGACCCATTTCATCAGCCAAGATGGTATCTGTGCCCTGGGCCCAAGAGAATCGCAGCCAGTTCAGCCCTTCCAGTTGGTAGGGGTGCAAGGTCCCCCCTGTTACATCAAGGTACTCTGGTTGCCGGTCATATTTCACTGTTGGCTACAGTGGAGAGAAGGAATAGTTGAGATCCTTTACCTTCACTAGACACTTCCCAGGAATTCTTTCACAGCTACCCATATATTCCCTAGCGCAGATGACACTTCACAGATGATGACTTAACTATCACCAGCCCAAATTCCCACGTTGCCATAGGTAGCAACCAAAACACTGCCTTTTTTTTTTCTCTAAAAAAACCCTTTTCACCAAAAGCCAGCTAGACTCTCACCCGGTGGAAAAACTGGGCTTTTCTTGATATAAGCCATTAATTCTTTGGGCCAGGAAGGAGCTCTAAACCACATGCTCTTTACTCTTCAGTTTCCTATTTACCTGTCTCCCTCCCTCAAAATAAGCAGCTACTTCACATGGCCCCTAAGGAATAAATAGTAACTTACATCTACTGTGGGAGTCTCAGGGGGCCTTTCCAGTTTCCGCATCTTCACTTTCTTTAATTTCTTACCAGGCCTGCCCTCTTCACCCCTCATCAGTTCCCTGTGCAGAGAAAGTCCCAAGAATATGTAATTTAATGGGGTTTTGTAACAGATCAAGGAAAAACTATTACAAGAAATAGGAGTGTGATCACCCAACTCAAATATGCTCAAGAGAACAGGGCTAGAACCTTCAGGAAGTGGTAAAGCACAAGGTCTCTGCCCAAAGGAGGAGCCAGCAACAAGATGCTCCTTGCTTATCTCCATATATTAATCCAGTCAGTGCTAGGGACCCACACACTCCAGTATTTTCTTGAGGGAAATGAAAAAATATCACCTCTAGATATTTCTCATACCTGTGATTCCAGTAAGCTTGCTTGTAGAGGTCATAATCTTGGATATCCACATCTTCGCTTTCCCAGGATGCCTGGTCATAGGGTAGGTCTCTCCATTTAATCAAATAGTGGACATTGCCTTTCTTATCCACACTGTGGAAGAAACCAGTAAGTCTAAGTGCAATGAAATGACCATATTCATCCAGTTGGCTCAAATGGGAGAGAAGAAAAGGATCCCTTAATGAAACAACTGAAACAGAATAAAAACGTCGGATACACCAACAAAAGAACTCACACCATTTCCCCAGTCACACTGCAGTTTAGTTCATTCGCTCTCCATTAGCCTTGCTAAAGGTCTTTAAGGTGGAAAATCCTCTTTGCTACCTCCCCTACCTATGATTAAGGATCCTGTGGATCATCATCCACTCAGGCTTGATCCCATATCGATAGAAGCGCTCCTCCATCTCAGCATATTTGGGGTCCTTGTTTTTTCTCTTTCGGCTTTTCTCCTCTTCCCCTCCAAAGTCCCCTGAGGGTGGCTCATCCATATCATTTTTGCGTTGGTAGTTACGAAACATGACCTGGCAGTGCAGCTCCAACTGGAGTCAGGACAGAGCAGTTAGTCGGCGTTTTCCCCCCAGCTATCCAAAATCTCTCCTAACTATCCACCCTTATGACATAGTTAGAATCCTCCACTCACCTGCAACTCTGACACCCAAGAGCAGTGCCAGTAGGACATGCCCTGCCATTTGACAAAGAACTGCCGTTCAGGCCGACCCTCCAGAGGCTTAGGGGGAGGAGCATTAGGGTCTGCATCAGGTGGACGTGGTGGTGGGGGGCCAACTGGGGGCTGACCCCATTTCCAGATCAAGATCTTCTGCACCTTTCCTTTCAAAGCTGGGCACTGGAAAGTTAAACATCGCTTGTTACATCAGAGGGTAAATACTCTAACACACAAGTACCGAGGAGTATAAATATACAGAGGTACAGCTCTCTTCCTTAGTTATAGCTTTACTAGAGACAGAATTTTCTTTTCGGACTTGGAAACTTTCATTCTCTTATCCCCAGCATTTGAGTTGTATGCAGTTTGTCTTTTTTTCTAGGCCTGACAAACCATAAACAGAATTCAGTATCTCAATTTAGCTGTCTACTCAGGGTCAAACCAATTCCAAAATTCTACATCAAATCCAGGAATTGCTAGGCTTGACAAGCTCAATAGTCTATCCAACCACAACTCCAATGAAAGTTCATACACACTTCACTATACAACTATTGGCCCAGCATAGGGATATGTCCTGAAGCAGCTTTTTTGTTCATCATCTTGGAAGTCCTTACTACCTAATGAAAATACCTCAATACCATTTATAATACTATATTTCAACAACTTCCTGGACAAGCGTGACATTTCTCCCAACCATCTATTAAGAAAGGGCTTGGCATTACAGAGCTTGCAATACAAATATTCTGTTTGGCTCAGCACCAGTTTGAAACTTTTTTGTTTTTAAAGCACTGAGTTTGCTTGCATTCACACTCCTGCTTCTACGCACATACAGGATACAAGAAAATTGAACCTGGGCATCCTGGACCCAAAACTGCCCAACTACTCTGCACACAGGCAAAGCTTACAATGGCTGTAACCCTGTCTTTCCTGCTGTCTGGAGAATGCAGCCATTCAACAAGGCACAATCCAGCCACAGAAAGCCAGGCCTCGATGTTTTATGACAAAAGCATGAGAAGACATAATAGCCTTTGGTGGACTAAGCATTTCCAGGAAAATAGGACGGTCCAAATGGATTAGACTGATCACCTTTTGTAGCAATAGGGGAACAATACCAGTGGAAACTCACAGTGCAGCGAGGACATAGCCACTCTCCATTGGGAATCTCTGGCAAGGGGGGATTCAGACAGTGGATGTGATAGGATGAAGGACAGGCATCACAGCACAGCAGCTCCCCCCCATCCTTGCAGACTCTACAAAACTCCATATGGTGGTCATCTTCTTCCTCAGCATCCCCCACAACATCCTCCAAGATTTCCTCACCTTCAGAGTTATCCTCCTTTGCTTCCCACTGTATGCCCTCTTTTTCCTACAGGAGAGGGAAATCAGAAAAACAGATTCATATATTTGTGATTATTTTATTGCTGCAGAAGAACAGCCCCAACTCACTTGACATCCCCACTCCAGGACCTCTTGCAGGTTGAGAGAATTGAGTACTCACACAGTGTGGGCAGCTCCATTTGCCCTCCGGGGCCTTCTCCATGTCTGGGTCCAGGCAAACCATGTGGTAGGCACGAGGGCAGGTATCACACAGTATAATTTCTCCTCCCTGCTGGCACACCTCACAGTAGTCCTGGTGATCAGTCTCATAGCCATCCACAGCCACTGTGGAGTCCTCCTCACCTGCAGAGGGTGGTGAGGAGTTACAGCAATACAAGCCACAGGTACAAGCTTCCTACAGCAAGGGAGGGTACTCTCTCAACAGTCTATGTAGTAATGTAGAGATCCAGAATCCAATTGCTCTATCTTGCTCTATGTGAGTAAAAACAGCAGGAAGCAAGAGTCAAAAGAGTAGAACAAAGCCCCGTTGTGACTCTTTCCGCCTCTGAAAGTAAAGGTGCAGTTGAGGCCTGGAAAACTCAATTGTTCCCTTACCAAGATAAGAAAGAAATCCTGAAAACTTTTTCCTTATTAAAAATAACAACAGGTTCTTCTTTCACAAACAATTATCCTCTCTCAAGTATGTTGTTCAATATCCAAATTTCGCCCGAACTTTCCTACACACTTAGCTGTGCTTTTGTCTCCAACTGTCAGCAAGCATCAATACCTTTCTTTTTCTTTTTTCCAGCTTTGAGTTTTTTGCGACTGCGGCTACTACGGCTTGTAGATCCATCTGAAACAGAGTAGCTGTTGATGCTGGCATCATCGAAGTCTGACTCCACATCCAAATCATCATCTTCACTCTGAGGTAAGTAAGAAAAAAAGAAAAAAAAAAAGAGCAAGTCAGGCACACATGCAGGGGGCAGCAACCAGACGGGCATCCCAGCTTTTCTAGAACATCACCACCTCCTCCTCAGGTCAAGGAATGCACATCACTTACCGATGATCTTTTACGCTTGGAACCAAATCCTCCCAGTTTGATTTTCAAAGGTGCCACCTTCTTTGTTTTGGGTTTCTTGATATCAGGAATACGAGGACTGGCTTTTGGCTTCCGTCGGGCATTGGGTCCTGGGAACCGAAGAGACAAGTCAGAAAGACTACTGCCTTGACACCTCTAACCCTCTACCATCTTGCCAGATTCTTCATCTCACCTTTGCCCTCCTTTGTCTTGGCTTTCCTGAGCGGCACATCTACAGGGGGCTGTGGCAGGACAGCATCCACATTTGTCACCATACTCTCCACTACTGCAACAGCTGCAGCTGCAGCAGCTGCCACAGATGCACCTGAACTTCCCTTGAAGGGGTTGTTTGTACTAAACTCCCTCCATTTGGCTCCCAGCACCATCATCATCTTCGACACTGCTATTTTAGGGTTCTTGGCTGCGATAAGTGGCCTGCATGCAGTTAAGGAAGGAAGAGTTACCAAACCACCCTGAAATCTAGATCATTATTCCTCCCCACTTGCCACCCCCATCAGCACCTCTATCTCAAGCTACATTCCTTTCTAATCTTTGATCTCACAATCAATGAATCTTTCCACTCCCATTCTTCACTCTTGTGTGGAGGATGCAAATGCTCATGGGCTTGGAAAGTAAAATGGAATTTAGCATCCTAGGGAAGAAAGGGGACTGGGAGTGAGGACTTGCATCATCTCAATCACTTCAGTTTTTCCTCTAGGTAGGGTGCTAGTGTCTCTAATGTGCCTTGAGGTTCCAAAAACAAGGAACCTTGTCCCTTTTTTTTTTCTTCCAAGAGATCTTTCAAGTGCAGGCTTGTAGTTCACCTGACAAACTGGCTGAAAGCTTTATAGTTGGTGAGAGTGCGGTAATCCTCTTCTGTGAAGATATGATCAATATCTTCCATGCCCCAATCTTCCAGGAGCTGAGCAGATGACTTCGGCTCCTGTGCAAAGAAAATCGCATCCACTCTGAGAAAAAGCTCTAGTTCTGTTCTAGGAAAGAACAGAACTTCCACATATCTACAGATGACCCAATGGGTCAGGATTGGGGGATTTCCTGCTCCCCACCCCTCCCCATCCACTTATCACTGCTATAGGACACAGCCTCAACAGAACACCAGTGAAGGTGGGAAAAGTCTTTGGATTCAATATACATCTGAGTTGTGTTTAAGGCAGAAAAGTGGAAGAAGTGTAAGGTGGGAAAATGGTCAAGTCAAGCAGGTCTAGTGAGGGAAGAGAAGGCTGAACAGCCCCAAGACCATGTCCCATCGTAAATGGGGAACACAATGATCCCCAAAAGATACACAGGAATGAGGAGCAAGCAATCAGTCAGCAGAGCAGGTTCTCACCTTTGAGTCATCATCTTCTTCCTCTTCTTCCTCCTCCTCCTTCCGCTTGGTTTTGTTTTTCTTTTCCTTCTTGGGCCCTAATTTCTTCTTTTTCTTCTTCCCAGGAGTGTAGTCACTGCCCTCACTGTCAGAGCGCAGAACCTCCTCTTCTTCCTCCACAAACTCATTCCCCTCACCAGAGCTGTCCCCCAGCTGGGGAGGGAGGGAGAGAGAAGATCAGGCAGCTGTGAGAAAATACCCTGGGATAAGCACTAAACACCACACTCTCCCCAAGCTCTAGAGGGTTCATACAAAAGGACTGCTTACAACAACAGTAAGCACCCTCACCCCATATATTCACATTCTAGAGTGTGACCTTAAGCGTCTTTTTCTTTACCTCCTTCTTCTGACGCTTGCTGAGCTTGGGCACTTTGGGTTCCTTTAGTTTCTTGGGCTTCTTCTTCTTCTTGATTTTGGGTGTCTCAGCCTCTGACAAAAGCTCTTCTTCCGGCTCTTCTTCCGGCTCTGGAGGGGAAGAGATAGTATGTCTCATTCAAATCCCATCCATGCACTCCAACACAGAGGTTACTCAATTTATGGACTTCTTGCTACATGCTTACAAACACTGAAAGTGTTTACAACTGCTTACTCTGTTACCATTCCATCCAGATACTAGGTAATCACATCACAAGTTACCACTACACATCCTTTTAGCCCTCACCACACCACCACCTATTTACACAATATTCCTTCTCCAAGCAGAGTTGCATTCAGATCTCAGAGACCAGAAGTTTGTCATAACCCAACAAAAAGTGGAAAGAGCATAGAATAGATGACCACATCTAAAGGAGGCAAAACAGCAAGTACATTTGAGAAACTGACTAAGATGCAGTTTCAGTCCATGGGTCTCCAGGACAGAAACTCACAACTATCCAGCCTCTTCAGCACAGCAGGGCATCCTACAATTGCATAGGGAATACAGGCCAGTAAGCCACTACCCATCCTCCTCCATAGGAAAGTTGTTACTCAGCAACTCTATTTCCATCCAGATTTGACACAATCTTCCCCCAACCCCTTCCCTCTGTGCCAACTGCTAGCAAGCTCACTGCCCAGCCAAAGGAAAGCATGCCAACTCCCCATCGCCACAGGCTCCCATCTGTGCACCCCCCTTCCCCCCACCCGAGGGGCAGGGGCAGCCAGGCAGCCCTTCCCTTTGTGGCAAGCTGTGGGAGCAGCCTGGCCACCCGCCCTCCCCCNCAGGTCAGAAAATCTACGGCCGCCAGGGGTGAAATGGCACAGGCCAAGCTCTCAGAACCCGGGGTGGGTCCCACGCTTGGGCCCTGCCATATCACCCAACCGATAGATGCATCTTTGCTCCCATGGTCCTGCAACACCAGGTCTTTCAGGGAACCCACCTACTCTTCTTCCCCCAACTTCTGATTTAGAGCTTCCAGCACCCCATCCTGACTCGTTACCCCAATCTCTGCAGTTCGCAGGGATTTTAGCAGTTCTTCACCAAGATTTTCTTTACAAGGCTCACTGATAGTCCCCTTCTGACTAAGATTTCAGAGGTGCCAGAAAACCCTGAAGTCAAAGCTCAAGAAAAAAACACCAAACAAAAAACCGAAAAGCCCACAGAACCGTTTTCCCTTCCCAGCTACAATATTTCTCATATGACAGTACAAGACTACAGCATGAATCAGTAAGAAAACTCAAATTTGTCTTACAATCCAACACATCAGGATATACATCATTCCTTTCCACAAGGAAGCAGAGAACCCAGGTGTAGGTCCACAGAGCAAGTCATCAGCCACAGCAGCAGCAACAGAAAGCCCGAAACAGAAGCATACGCAGGGCTCTAACTCAAGTCTCATATTGATGAGGATGCAAACATGACGGAAAAGGTAAGGTACAGAGACTACAAGAAAAGCAAAGGTGAGCAAGCAGCGCGGAGCAAGAACCACAAGAAACCTCAGTAATTGGGTGTGGTGATGAAGGAAAGTGGGTCACACAACAGCCCAGGGCAGTTTGCTGTGGACATCAACCAGTCTGAGTTCCCAGATGAGAGGCAGCCAGGTATCTTGCCCTTTCACATACTACCCTCCCCTTCCTCCTCCCCATTCACAAAATACAAAGCTCACAGGCATTTTGGTACCCTGTCAAAATTGGATACTCTGCCTCCACCCTCTACACCTCCTCTAAAGCACAGGCCCCAACAACCTGCAACAGCTTGGAACAAAGTCAGCTCCACCTGACACAAAGCCATGAGCCCCACACTTTGAAGTAACCCTAGGACTCAGATATCAAAATCAAAACCACGTGTGACTCATAATAAAAAAATAAAAGTCATTCCCAAGCACATCGTGTATCTCGCGTATTCAGCTTGAGGTGAGCATCACACCCATTTCACAGTCATGCCCTGCAGGCTCTCCATACCTGGATGCTGGGGGATAGCGTTGTTCAACAGGATCTCCATCTCGTCATCATCGCTGCCCCCTGAGCACGGTGACGGAGATCCAATGCCCGATGCCATGTCCTCCAAACCGGGGGAGGCCTGGGCTTATACAGGGTGTTGTCTTCTTACCAGCCAAGCCAGTACTTACTTCATTGAAAAGAGAAAGAAAGTTATAGCAGACCCGAACTCCTCCTTCCCAAGCAATACTGCTACCAAGAGGATCTGTGAGAAAGCTTAGACAGCAACTTTACTGGATTTGGAGCCTACGGATAATAGAGACACTGGCAGCAAGTATCAGCTTAGAGTTGCGATGAGGCAGGCTTTGAAGACACCAGATATTAAACTGAGTCAGCAACTCATCCCTGGCGAGGAAGCCAAAACAGCTGTCCTACAGGAAAATTCTCCCGTCCTCTGCAACCAGGTGCCCTCGGCTATTTCTACCTCGGGCTGGCAGAAGACAGCGAGGCTTCCAAAAGGAGACCACGGGCCAGCCGGAA
>VZRU01002652.1:46364-59633 GCA_013398155.1 Pedionomus torquatus | reverse complement strand
CCCAGGGAGGTGGTTGAGGCACCATCCCTGGAGGTATTCAAGAGAGAAGTTGACTTGGTGCTGAAGGATACGGCTTAGTGTTGGGTGGTGTGGTGTGTTGTTTATGGTTGTTCATTTGTTTTGGTTTTTGTTTTTTTTTGTTTTTTGGGGTGTGGTATTTTGGGGTTTGTTGTTGTTGTTTGTGTCGTAGTGCGGGTTGGTTGTGGTGTATGTTTTATGTGATGGTGGGGGTTTTGGGTTTGTTTGGGTTTTTTGTTTGTTTGTTTGCTTGTTTTTGTGGTTTTGTGTTTGTTTTTTGTTTTTTTTCTCCCCATTGGTTGGACTAGATGATCTTAAAAGGTCCCTTCCAACCTAGGTGATTCTGTGATTTGTATAAATAAATTTGTATAAATATTTATACAAGTATCTCTGAGCATATAACCTAAGCAGTGGTAGAGCTGAGATGCAAATTGTCTTCCATGATGAAGACCAGATTATGTCCTATTGCATTTTTACTATCTTGTGTCTTCCTTTTTTAGCATTCTTATTAATTATTTATTCAGTTATGGTCCCTAATCAGCCTAACGAGCTGAACCTGAACACATCACATCAAAAGATACTGATGTAATAGCCAAAGAATATATGCTGGGGAGAAAAGAGAGCAGCTGGCAAAATAAATAAGGAAATGAACTCTCTCAGTGTAAAACAACTGATTTTGGCATCAGGATAGAAAATCACATGTCACAGACCTAGAGAAACCGTAATAATACAGGTCCTGCCTTCAGTTAAACAACTTTCTTGTTGAACAGCCTGTTAGGTGGCTTCATACCTCTGAACCTGGTCAGATATTCTTTTTTTTTTTTCTGAAACTGTGATTCATCTTAATCTGTATCCACTTTAGAACATATTTCACCGGTGATTTAAAATCTGCAGAGCTACATCAAGTATTTCCTGTGGTGCCTTGATAAATAAACAGTAAACCCAAACCAACTGCAGTCAAAGTCAGACATCCTGGAGGTTCTGACTGAATTTTCTTCAGATGGCTCTCTCTCTAATACCTGCTCATAGCCATCCTTTGTTAAACAAGGTGACCTCTGAGTTAGAGACTTTAGGCCTTTATATCAGCCATTGAGGATGCAGAAGTTACTACCAACCCCTGGAAGTGCCTCATTCACTAGTCATCTTGTTGCCAGAGACACCTTTTTTCCGTGTAAAACATGAAAAATATAAAATGGAGATAAGATTAACTACCATTGTGAAATCTGAGCAGAATACACCCCTCTCTGCTGCAGCCCTGATGACGAGATAAAGTAACAGGAGTAGCAGTCAAGAATATTTTTTAATTTGTTTTTAACCCAGTGAGTGAGATCCCAAACCCACACAGACTATTTAATTGGTAAGACAGTGTTGTTATTACAGCCACATTTGAGATTATAATACACTTTGACATTAAAACTCAGTAATATTTCAGTTTATCTAATCCCAAAAGGCTTTCTGTGAGAGATGCCAAGTCTTATTTTCTTTTTTTTTTNCTTTTTTTGTTGTTTTTTTTTTTTTTTTTTTTTTTGGCAGTGAAACCAAGAATTTAATTAATTTAATAGGAGCACGATTTATTCTTACACTCTGAAGTGTATCATGGGTCTCCTGGATCCTTGTTTACCACAAACAGCCCCATCATCTCTCTATTTAGTTACAAATCAGTTTCACTTCCACCAAAAATCTATCGTGAGTTGGATGAAGACCTTCTTGTGGAACTGTTCTGCTGTTTTCTATGCCTTCTTTTCAAGCAGCAATGGTCTCCTTTTCATCTCTTCCAGAACCCTGAGTGAAACAAGATGTTTAAATTCATTTCTCTAGCCCCGGTTCTGTGCAGAGTGGCCATTGATTTGGTGTAGAAAGAAGGGCACAAACAGATTCATCACTAATTTCAATACATGCAACCCTGGACCTTGGGGTACACCTTTTCTGAGAGAAATAATACAGAATGTAAAGTGGGGTTATGTGCAAGGTGGGCAGCAGATCTATTAAAAAACAAATGTCAGCTCATTTGACTAAACAGGCTCTTATTCTCCTGCAACCCCTCGACACCGGTGATCAGAAAAGCAGTCTTCAAGATCCTTCACATAAAATTCTACCCAAGCTGATGGACATATGGTAGATATAAAGAAAGTAAAAAGAACTGATTTGTTTTATCACTGTGATGCTGAAAGATTCTTTTCTTTCTTTGTTGCTGCATGAATGGTTAACTGATTTAATTAACTTTTTATTCTAGGTAAAGAAATGCGATGGAAAGATCCATCCGTGTCAGGAACTAACAAGGTGAGATCCCATGCTACTTATTTAATACTAAAAGAGTGTTAATTTTCCATGTTACAGTTGCACCTGCCCAAACATATAGTTTGAGATTAAAAAAAAAAAATAAAAAAAAAGAATGGAGGCATGCAGAAAGCTAACACTGAAGCAAATTTGGAACCAACAAAAAGCTAAGGTACACGTTAAGTTGAATGGACAAGATTCCACACCAAGTTTATATGGCTGCTTGTCTTTTCCAGTTGACTACGTCTCTCTAAAGCTATCTTTCCAGATTTTCTGCTAGAAGGGGTGTCTTGAAGAAAAATACAAATAAAAGCAGAAAGAATGTGGGAAAATGACTGATACCAAAGTTTGAATAAAATTGTCAAACAGTGGACTGAGATAGAAAGAACAAAAGATTAGCTCTGTTGTAAGAGAATACTAAAGAAAAGGTGGGCATGAAGGAGGTGCATGACCAAGCAGGAAGGATTGGCTGTAGTCAAATGGGACTTGAAAGAAGCGGGCATAACGGGCTAGAGCCTCAGCCTGTTTAAATTGGCATTGCTTCTTTGACTCGACAGAGCAGTACAGTTTACACCAGCTGATGATCTGGCCTGATAGCTGCAAGCTGAGGATAGACCATATTCATCACAAGGCTGTAAACCTTCCCCACCCTAGGAAAACAAGCAGCGTAATCTGGTTCCTGAGCTTGCTGTAGCCAAGTGGAAAAGGTGCCAAACACCTGAATATCCCATATGTGAGGCTCTTTATCTGGGGGAGAAAAGGGGAAAAAAAGACAATATGAACAATTTTACTGCCAAATAAGTGTCCCCAATGCTTTCATATAGAGAAACAATGACATCCAGTGGTGAGTTACATTAATCACAGGGGCTTTACGTTAACCCTGTCTCAGGAAACCACCGCTCATACCTGTTCCTGGGAAGGGACCAGTTGCTGTAACCATTACCTATGGGCAGTGCTCTTCTAGCCCTTGGACACTTTAAAACTGTCCTTGCTGCTTTCTCTTCTGATCAGCCAAGAACCTCTGCATTTTTCTGTCAGCTGCCATTCTGAAGCTCTTCTCTTAGTCCTCAAAGTCCAACTTTCTAGGAGAAACACCTTCAGGTGGCTGCAATATTATCTTCATGATCAACTGACGGCTTCTCAGCAGGGTAGGCAACACAGCTTGCAGTGTCAGTAGAGCAGATTATTGCCTGGCACAGTCCTCCCCATGCCCTATCTCACCTGTGTCACCAACTGAAAGCAGTTCCATGCTGACAGATAGAGGGAAAAGGTAATTAAGAACATAGCCTCACCTGAATTCCTACTTGTTACATCTGCTACTTACACAAAATTCTCCCTCTCTTCTCCCCAACCCCTCCTGAAGAAATCAATACAGATCTGGACCATGATTGGTAGTGCCAGGCTGTAGGCACCACAAAACTGCCAGTTCACACTGCTTTGTTGTGTCCACCAACCCAGTGGAGCCAAATGACCTTTGGTTTGTTGATTTTAGTCTGATTTGTCTTGTCTCCCACTGCTTCCTCGGGGTTTAACTCCTCAGCCCCTGTCTATTCAGTCTGACTTGTATTTTCAGCTCCTGTATGGATTTGCACTATATCTTCTCATCTATGTCCTACTTTTTTAAAAAATTACTTTCAGTTGATCCCTTTCTATGATTGCATCATGAACTTTCTGAAGAGAACAGAAGGGGCACTTAGAAAAATTGGCAGGTGATGCACTCAGCAGGAAGGTACTTTGTCCACAAATGCTCTTGGAGTAAACTGTCACACCACGGCTAGTCTGAAAGGTCTGAATGAAGCGCCACTCTCCTAAACAGGGCCAATTTCTTTCCTAAATTCATCCAGAATCCAATCTCTCTAAGCTTTATTTGTTTTCTACTATTAAGGCATCTCACAGGTTGATGATGTACCTACCACCACACAGTACCCTTAAGAGGAGGTGGCACCTGTTGTATTACTGGGAGACTGAAGAAGAAGACAACCACAATTTTTTGTGTAGAAGTTCTTGGGGTGAAAACACCTACTTGGTGGACTTCCCAAAAGAGGCTGGATACTGGATTCCTAACAGGATTTTGTCACATAGATACTTCCAAAATTCTTACCAGACACCCAGTGTCATAGTTAAATGCTTTAACAGTCCAAACACTGTCCCAGCTGTTTCTGTCAAAGCTATGGACTGAAGCCCTGTTGAGCCAACTGCTTTAAAAGCACACAATTAAGACTGATTCTCCACTCTATTTTATTTCTAACCTTCACAGGCAAGACATAAAGAGGAGACAGGGAGGCAAATAGAGGAAAGAGAACTGCTTAGGGCCACACAGCAAAGTCTCAAAGTCAGTGCCATTTCTGTTAAATTGTCCTGTTTGTACCAATTGCTTGCCTGCAGCTTTTGGGGATCAGGACTTCTGAATAGTCTAGTTAAATGGTCCATGCTAAAATATTTCCTGTTTCATTTTTGCTAACTGACCATTTGCTTTCATATTAGGGAGCAATGTTAATTTGAGGAGTGGATTAGTTTTCATGGTATCTTTCTTAAACACCTCACTCACAGACTCTCCAACCCTTCCTTCTTCCAAGCTAAACAATTCTCACTTTTGCACTCTATCCTCAGATGTAAACCCCACCCAGCCTTCTAACCATCTCATGACATGCTTTTGGTGGACTTCCAGACCAAAGAGGTTTCCAAACTGAACCTCCAAAATGTTTGAGGTTTCCCCATCTCTGTATAGTACTTTCCAAGAGCACACTCCCATTGATTCTGGAGGCAGCCTTGAATCAAAACTAACCATAATGCAGTCAGGAACAAGTCTGGCTACTTTTTAATGAGGAAATATGCTCTTGGGAAGTATCATGCAGTGATGGGCAAACCTCAAACACATTGGAGGTTCTGCTCATAAACCTCTTTGATCTACAAGTTTCACCCAATGACAAAAAAAATTGATGATGGTGCATGCACACAGAAGTGTGCCAGCCGTGACATGAGAGAGCTATTATCACCGTGGGCAGGCAGCACAGTCCCCACTACACACCCGTGCTGCTGACTGGAGCAGTCCTAAGTGTGAGCAAGAAAAGAACATTTCATTACCGATAATAAAAGGAAAAATAACCCAGAAGTATGCAATTCAAGTTAACAATCACCCCTCCCCACTCCATAAACTCCCAGTGCTGTCGTATCCAGCAGAGCCAGTTCTAATGTCGTTGCTCTCAAATCTGCAGCTGCAGAGAGCCCCCGCCAAGCCAGGTTCAGATGCTAATGTAGCTTTAACTGCTCATTGTTCCACAGTGACCGAGAAATCCAGCTCTGCTGGGATACACCACCCTTTTTTTTATTATTATTAATCTTAACTAAAAGACTTGAACTCTGGAACAACAAATTTTGCTTTTGGTGCATCTCACAGTTCTCCCACCAGGACCAGTCCATCCACAACACAAAGTCATTACACTCACAGCATCAAGGCTGGTTTTTTATTTCAAGCTGCAGAGCCTCATGCTTTCTACATCAAAGATCTGTGGTGTTAGGCACGTGGTAACCAATGCTAGAGAAAAAAAACTCTGAAACCAAGGTGGAATGAAAACAAGGCAAGGCACCAGGGCCCCATCTGCCTGGCTCTTCTCATAGCCCTGCCTGTGCGAACAGCAGTGATTTGCATTCCTGCAGAGAACTTCTTCATTTTTCTGAGTTGTTCAAGAGTTACAGAACAGAGAGCCTGTTTGTGATACAGACAATATTAAACTTCAGGACTTACTGTTCCCAAAGTCACTTATTTGTTTGTTACACCAGACACCACCACAAGACACCAGGCTCTGCTTATTGGTTTCTCCCAGGCTCCTCATCCCCTTTGACACCCCTGTCCCCAAACAGAAGTAAGGAAATAGATCCAACCACCAGGGAGGTTCAGTGCATCATCAAAGCACTATTGAAAGGCTTTTAAGAAAATATAAAATTACCTCTTGCTTCTTAAAAGGTCCAAGAAAACAAGGTGCTGCTGTTTGGTAGTTACAGGCTGTGTGCTGTGCAATACTACAGCAACTGCATTAGGAGAGAGGGGGGACAGGTCAAAAGAGGGTCATGTACCTGCAGCCACCGGAAAGGAGGGGAGAGACTTAGTTCTAACCCTGCTAGAATGATTCCAAGCAAGTGTGAGCAACGGCTATTATTGTGATGTCCAACTGAGTAATATCTTATTTCTAATTTTAACATTCAAGAGGAACTTTTTGTTTGGCCTGGCTTGGCCGGAGGGCCATTGGCAGTTGCCTATGGCTCAAATGCTAATATGTCAGGAATTCAGGCTGGCATCCCGTGGCTCGGCACACCGATGAGGATGTGTTGTTTCTCAGTGAACTCTCCCTTCCCGTCTGCTTCGCTGTCAGCCTGTATGAAAGCCACCGAACGCGGAGACTTGCAGGTCATGTGGTTCGGTTCCCATGCACCGTAGACTCTTGAAAACTTCCAGTTGTGTCTCTCTGTGGCTCCTGCTCAGGTGAAACAGAGGTCACAATCAACCAGAAAACTTAGTATTAGCATTTTTATTTTTCAATCAGATATCCTCTGCAATATGGAAAGCAGCACAAATAGGCTGGAGAAAATAGGAAGTGGACCAAAGTGAACCTTTCACTGTATGGTCTGAAGAAATTCCATTAACTTTTTATAATCAATAATATATAACTTTTGATTGTCATTTTATCTCTGACACCTAGCCAGAGCAGGCGCAGTGCCAAACCAGAAGAAACACTATGCTCACATTTGTTATTTCAGGTCACGCTTTTATCTTGGTTAACTAAATATGATGAACTTAAGTCAGTAGCAGCAACAGCCCTGAGGGTGTAGCTCTTAGTTGCCCAAGACTAGAAGGACTCATGAGGAGAGGAGGTTATACCCTCTGTTTCAAACTTTTGAATAAGGAGGAAGCCTTCCAGGGGAAACCATCCCTTATCTGCCCCAGTTAAAATGTCCACAGCACTTCTTTGAGGGAACTCAGGTAAGCCTGGCTAAATTTCACCAACCTTTTGATCCACTTAAGTTAGAACAAGGTAACCCCAAAGTACATTAGTGAGATGAGACTGAATCAGCCCCGGAATCAGAAGTGCAAAAGACTGACCTCATTTTTCCTTTCTTAGCCCTTCTTCTCAGTCCTGCCCGAAGTTACTCAAGTTGTTTAGTCTGGTGTTTCCTAGTACTTTCATGTATTTATTTTAAATAAAATGAAAGGATGGGATAGCCATTATGAATCTTAAGAGGTTCCACAGTCCTCTCTTGCTAGTCAACCTAAAATTTTCTTTCCTCTCACCCTTCAGATCTCATCTCATGGTTCCATTGTGTGGTTCATCTTCTCATTTGGGGATTTCATATATTTAAACTCCTTCACCCTTCCTTGTGCTGTCATTTCGTCAAGATTTCACTATTTGCTTTCTTAGTTATTTCCTCAGAATTTTTTTGTCTCCATCACCTGCTTATTTTTGTGGCTACTTAATCCCCACCAACTCGTTTATATCTTGTATCCAATTAGGACACAACTGAACACAATATCCCAAATCCCATGATGCCAGTACCATCTCAGCAGAAAGCATAGCTATCTATTTAATATCTGATTTTCTGTCTTTCTGTAACTCACAGGTCATGTCCAATAATACTGCTTCCTAAATCTCTCTGTTGGATTAAGTACTTGCAGTTTCCTTCAGATATATTAGCTACATTTTTCTAAACTGAATCATGTTTGTTTTCTTCTTATTATAGGACTAATCTCTTGAGGCTTCTTTTGTACAAGTGGATGGAAAGAGATTTTTCCCCTTATTATTGCACAAGAGGGTTTTTGTCTTTGGATGTGTCATAATAAAATGGTTTTGGTAGCAGCAAAGCTAATTCCTGTTGTTATTAAACCACAACACACTTCAGGACAACTTAGTCATTGTGGAATAACACTGTCTTGTGAGTACCACGTATACCTAGCAGGAAGTGCTGAAGTAAGAAGTGGGCTAGAGATAGACAAAGAGGAAGGATTTACAGGATGATTAAGAAATAAAATTCAGCTACTCTTAATGAGGTGGCTTATAAAAAACAACAAAGCAGTGATCACTAACAGCTATGTTTTTGGTACTCAAAAGATTTTGCAGTGACCTCTCCTTTCATAGAACTGAAGGACAGCAAGAACATGATAGAAAAAAGTGGATTCTTAATTGTATGTGTACTTTTGATGAAAAAATTATAATCCAAACTTTGTCTCAGTTAGAGGGGGCAGCATATGTTCTACTTGGTCTATAAAGAGGCTGCTCTCCTCTTTACTTACGTGTAGTCGGTCTATTTCATGTGTAAAAAGGGACTTTGAAGGAGTCATAGACCATTTTGAAAAGGTATTTTCTTCACATTTAAAACTCGCTTTTCTTCCCAGCCAGTCAGTCCTCCTGCTATTGCAAATAAATCAGAGCTGGCAGTAATGGGGACGGTGCAGTTCTCTTTGGGATTGCAGAGCAGCTCATGCACACAGCCAGCCTCAGGGTGTCCCAGGCCCCACAGTTTTCCAGGAGTTAAAATTTGATCTATCTAAATACAAGAAGATATAAATATAAACATTCATATTGCTAGGTTTCTGTAATGACTGGTCTATTATGCAACTCCATCTAGACTTGCCAAACAACACCTTCTTCAGCCTTGTCAGTCAGAATTTCAGGTTTGGTTAGAGCATAAACTGGTCAGCAAGAAGACCAAATTGAAAGCCTGACAATATGGAAAGGAGAGCACCCCACAATGTATTTAGAGGACTAGAAGGTTATGCTGCTTAAGTCTGTTGCAAATCCAGTACCATCTGACAAAACTGAAAGGTAAGACATGGCAGAAGAAAAACCCACATGTGAAAAAGCATTTGGGTGGTGAGTTAGCCCAGATGTGTTCCATCTCTTTCATTCAAGAGCCCTGGTCAGATCACACAACCCAACTGAAGAAGCTGGCAATGCACCACTTTACACCCATGAATTTACATGACCTTGTGGCACCTGCATCTACTCATCCCTCAGCTGGATGTATTAATGCACAGGACCTAGTTTAAAGAGGCTTATTTTGGGAGGTACCTTTCAGAAAAGTACCGTTGAACGTTACGTCACTTTAAGAGAACACACTTGTGTCACAGGAGGTGGTATGTGCCTTGGCTTTGCTGAGAGACCATTGCACATCAGTGCCACTCTGCTTCCTTGCGCTGTACTTTGGGGATGCTCTACCATCCACACTGCTCTGGGCAAAGAGTGACTTGGGAGACAGTTGGAGAGGAAGGAAGCTGGCACCTGGAGTGAGGGGGGGGCTCAGTGACACACTGACACCAGCACTGCCTGCTCCCACTGTCAGGCTAACCCCCGCAACCCAGACAGATGGGTGATGTGGAGGTGACAGTAAAGGAGAAGCGAGGAAGAGAAGCAAGTAGAAGAGAAGTAAGAGGAATTAACTGGTCCCAGAAAAAATAAGTGGATCAGGAGGAAACACTTAAGTCAACAAATGGAACAAGGAAACGAAGAAAGAGACAAAAATCCTAACTTAGTCGTTTTATAGCAACAAGTCCTTGGAGAGCTCTCTGAGTTTGCATCCCTTGGAAACGAAGCCATCAAGAATGCAATCCTGGAAGAGCATCCTCACTCCAAGTCTTGAACAGTATGGATCCAGGAAATATTAAATCCATCTGCTGCGGAGAAAATGTTTTATCAACAACAAAAAACCCATTTGATTTATTCTCTAGACGCTGGGCCCAGACTCAGTCACTAAGCTGTGCTATCTAATGTGGTTAGACAACTTCTAGGGAACTAACCTCTTGTTGCCATTACTCACAATATTTGCTTTTCCCCTATTGCCTTACTCATCTGATTCCTCCCTTCTTATTATGACTCTGGTTGAGTTGATAGGTCATAATTTATACTACAGGCTTGGGCTTTCATGCCTTTGTTGGTAACTTGAGCCAGGGAAGTGAGTTATTCTTGCCTTTCCTTGTTTCTCTGTCTCATTCCTTCTCCGTCTGGGAGTTTAGCTAGACCTAGAACATACAAACTCTGTAGTACTACCCATCAAGAGAGAGGCCGATTAGCTTTCCCTCCAGTTTTAGCTACAGCGTGTGTCTGTGAGTGTCTTTGGATGAGTTTTTTGCTTGATATCAGCTGTTTAATAGAAATAAATAGCTCATGCAGTGATACAGCATCATTAGCCCCAGAGTGCTTTCCAAACCACAGCTTCATCCAAGTTACCCTAACTAACATTAAAACAGAGGCATCATTAGAGAAGAGCAGGCACGCAGTAGGCACTTTTCCTGCAAAGTTGGTGTGTAGTGGGGTTTTTTTCTGAAGATCTGCATCTAGTCCAGCTCTGGACACTTCAAAAAAACATCTCACCTCCCTTTGTTGCCAGTTCACTAGCTCCTCCCACGTGGCTGAAAGCCCTGGTTACACTCATTTCATAGTATAGCCCACTTGTGTTTTGCAGCAGACAGACTGAAACTCCTCAAGTCCTGGCAGGGAACCTAATTGTTTTCTCTGATTGATCACACGTGCCAAGGACTCCCAGAGCTGCTCCTTTACTGGGAGCGAAAGGTCCAGGAGGACGCCCCCCATGTCGTGTAGTACAACCCACCCAGACATAGTGTGAAATGCTCCTCTGTAAAATACCAGTAACTACTGTGATAACAAAGTCAAGAATGGATGGGGAAAGGCTCTTATGCTGCCAAAACCAGCTGCCCTCCTAATACGTGCTCTCACATCGGTACCAAAGTGCTGGTTACCAAATTGTATGAAGATGTCTACATCACTGACTGGGAGTCAAAAGGCAAAAGATTCGCAAGGAGCAAAAGCATCCCTTCCTGTCTCATCTCAAACAAACCTTGCATTTTTCAACTTCAAAAAAGAGCTTCCCTGCAGAGAGGAGGGAGGCCCTGCCTCAGCTGAGCGTTTTCTTATTAAGAATGTAGAATACTCTCTGCATCTCCACCGTCGAGAGCCGAGTATGTTCATTACCTGCAGCAGTGTAAGTCAGAGCTGGCTGGTTCTTGCCTAGGTGACATCAAAAGAAAAAAACATAAGGATTCAGTTAGGTAACAGTAAGATATAATCACGTGGCCACTTGAGACACATTAAATTTATTCCCAGGAAGGGTTAAAAAGCCAAGCTGCCAATTTTTTCAATAACCAAAGTCTTAAACCAAACAAAACAAAGCCAAAACACCTTCCCCCCACCTTTCCAGTAGATAGAAACACATGAGAGAGCTCGACTTAGCTCCAGCAATAAGGAGAAATGCAGAGCTGGCCCGTGAAAATACCCTTTACCTGCTTCGAAAGTGCCCTCGTGATCTCTGGACCTGGAGCAGCCACTCCTGGTGTGCTGTTTGACAGCTGCCACCGCCTTGCCAAGGGTGGTCCCTCCGCAGTGGTGAGTGATTACTGTAGCTGCAGTCAACGGGACACTGCAGCGTGGAAACCTGGGAGATGAAAGGCACCATGTAAATATACAACATTATTACTGCTATTACTATTATTTCACTGGCCTTTTGCCTTGCTTTCTGGTGGAGCAAGAGAGTATGAGTATTCCTGAATGTCCCCAACCCTGCATTTAGTCAAGCTTCGTCTTTAGCACTATAGACCTTCAGATGTAATTTTTTCCCATCATCTCAGTTCACAGAGCCACAGACCGTGTTTCTTTACTTGGTATTAACTTCAAAGTATTTTCCCTCTTAAAATACAAGTCAATGTTATTTGTTAAATGACTGTTTTGAACTCGGATCCAATATTTTTAGTAAAAAAAAAAAAAAAAAAAAAAAAGTTTTGTTTTGTTTTTTAACTGGAAGGCATCCAAACTATCCACGGTTTTTATAACCCAACTTCCTTATGAGTCAGGACATTTATTGCCAGAAAAATATTATTTTAACTTTATTAGTGCAATATAGCAGTGACATCTAGTGGCTTTCCTGATGAGCAAGGGACAGGCACAACTGGCAGGACTCTTGGGACCAGATCCAGTTCAGGGGTTTATTTTGCCATTGTTGAGAGTCGGTGGAAGTTGGATGAGCTCTTCTACAGAGTTTGCGAAAATTAGAAAATTCTAATAATATAACAAAAAAAAAGTAAGAGAGGAACTTCTAATAGCGTAAGGCCCATGTGTGATTTCTTCAGCTCATGTTTACATCAAGGGAAAATTCATTACTTCCTTTATCCCAGCTGAAATATCTCATTGGTCAGATTAGAGAGCTCCTTCACCATGAGCTAAAGAAACAATATTCTCAAATTTCTAAATCAATGTTCAATCCAAAGCAATTTACAGACCACATAGCCTGAATGCCACGGGCACAGCCCAGTCCCGGCTCCTTTTGAAGGAAGCAGGAGTTGTGCCTCAGTTTTCCATAAAGCAAGATCGTGTCTTCAACGTTGGTGCTTTTTTTTTTTTTTTCAAAGCTCAAGTTCCTCCTCAGGCCTTCAGCCAGGACGCATTTGCATGCAGACTTAAATTTCACACTCAGGAATACCAAAAGAGATCGAGATTTGGCCTTTTGGTAACAGGATTGAGGCAGTGTAATCACCAAACTGGCAGAGGCAGGGAACTCTCGCAGGGCTCCTTGAAGTAAAACTGACACCAGAGTTTGATAGAAATGTGACACTTCTACTGCTGGCATGAAAGTTTATCAGCAGCAGCTTTGTAGCTTAAAATATTTATTTTTTTTTGTTAACTGTGGAATAGCTTTAATATTACAACCAACTCATACATTCCCTTTCTCCCTCTCGGTGAACTTGTCTGCAAAATGTAGTTGGGCAGAATAATTGCCAGATGTTCTCTGAAGACCAAGTCAGCTCTGCTTGCCTGACAATACTCAATTGGCTTTGGAGTTTCAGGCTATTAAACATTACTGCCATTATAAATTCTACCGTGGATCTTCTTTCTGTCCCTTCGGTTCAAAAAGGTCTTCATTCACAGCTTGTTCAAACTTAGGATGTAGAAGGTCCATTCAACAACACACCAAAAA
>VZRU01002652.1:26325-46348 GCA_013398155.1 Pedionomus torquatus | reverse complement strand
AAAAAAAAGGGCTATAACTGAGAAAAAGCTATTAATAATTGTTTTATTTAGTTGTGGACACTCTGGCTACATACAGAGAAGGAGGTGAAATATTAGAAAAAGTTGTTTTGTGTAAGCACATTACCCTGCTTTGGCTGGCTGCAGCTTAGATAAACTGCAGGATGGATCTGTAACGGCCAGAGATCTTACACCAGCTTTGCTGAGAAAGCCAGCCTTAGGCAGCTGCTGGGTTATGGCTCTGCAGGTGTGTGCCTGGGCGTGTGCATGTACATGTGCCTGCATGTGTTTTATTATGAAAGGATTTACTTTTCCATGTGCAGCAGTGACAGCACCCCAGAGGAAGTCATAGCTGGGAAGTGTCTAATGTAATATTTGCACTGCATCTGCAGCTTGTGTCAGTGCCCCAACGTTGTTTCTCCGCTCTCCCTCCTCGGGATTGTTAGGGGGTTTGTAGCATTAAATATAATGACCGTCTTTGAAGTTTAGACTGAAGAACTGAGATGTTTTTTCCATGTTGGCAGTTAAGTCGCAGCCTTCTTCTGTGGATGGCAGGCCAAGGAAATAAACGGTCAGCTCCACATCTGGCTGAAGCACCTCCACAGAGTCAACCTACTACTTCCACCCTGGATGAAGCTTCTACCCCAGCCTTCGCTTGCTGCTTGGCTCCATCATGCTCCTCCAGCCAGGGTGAGGTCAGACCTGGGGGTGTCCTCTAGCGTCCTGCTTGGGCAAAACCCCCTTGGGGCAACACAGCACTGGCCCCAGAACCAGGGCTGATGTTGTCCCCGGGATCTAGACTGCTGCTGCCCACCAGGCAACATTCCCCAAATGCTGGAAAGTGGTGAGTCAGAGCAGCGGCTTGAGAGAGACTTCAAATGCTCCAACAGGTCTGGCAGAAATATTTATACACCTGCATTTTCAAATATGCTCTGCTTTCTCACTTTATAAATACATGGGATCCAGTTGAACACCCGACCGAACAGAGCCAAGCATGCCCCTTTTTATTTGATGAACCAGCTGTTTTTCTGGCCTGTTTGTATAAACATATTTGCGTGTGTTGATTTTGGAGTTCATGGGGAAAAAGAAACAGATGACAGATCATAGGTGCATTTTTGTCATGTATATAACTACCGCATAGAAAATTCCCTTCAGCCCTTTTACTTGTTTACTTTGCATGAAGAGAAGCAGCACATAAACCACTCAGATGGGTCGCTAATGCTTTTTTTTTTAACCAAGCAGATGCAAAAATGAGTTCCTGCAGGTGAGATGTTGCAGGGGACCTGTCTACAGGTCCCCGTGGGCTGCAATATCATATGATGAGTCCACACACGGACAACTGCTGCAGCCCGGTCAGTGAGCTCCTGCTCACGTTCATCCCTTTGGTTTTTTGGCTCCCACACCCACGTTTCCATGTGTGAACTGGCACCAGCATTCAAGACTCAGACCAGGATTTTCAAAGGATCTGAGATAGCCCCTTGTGGCACTAAAATGCCACACCAGTTGAGCAGTTTGCTTCAATTATCTCCTTCCACACAGCCCAACAAGCCAAAAACCTCCTTGCTTATCTCTGGCATTGCAGGTAGGCGGACAGCAGGCAGAGGCTTGTGCTCCTCCCTGCCTGCAGGCTTGTCACGAGCTAATGCAATACGACAATCTCAACCAGCTCATAAAATTATAACGGGATGTCAAGGAATTAATTGCCAAGTCTGAAAAAGAAAAACATTTCAACATCCTATTATGGCCTCTCCCCAGCCCTACAACCTGCTGAGAATTAGGCTTTAAAATGCTGTACTAGCCGATCCCTCTGAACTTTGACTTCTATTTGGATGCATTGTTTTTTATTCAGCTATAAATAAGCTGAGTTATGGGCTTTTTCAAGGGGGACATGCATCTGGAACATTACATGGAAAACCTCAGGTTAATGCTCTGACAGTTTGTCTGGGCAGTAAAAAGTAATTGCACATAACACCACAAAAGTTGTGCAATCCCCAACATAAGGAACCTCGCTTCACGCAAATCACTGGAATTAGACAAGGGAGAGGATATACTCCCTGGAGGTGCGTGATTTCCTCTCGCCTGTTTTATTCTTTGTACTTACCTTAAGAATACATTGATAATTTAATATCTTTGCTTTATTTTTGGTTGTCTTTGGAGTTAAACTGGAGAAACCAAAACACTATAAAATGGTTCATCCTGGTAAACTTTCACATTTCACCAGCAGCTTGAAATAGTTTACAGTGTATTTTCAGAGCTCTCTGCCTCTCCCTTTTCATCAGTAATATCACCAAGCACCTGATTTGATGCAGCACATGAAATTTTAAAGATCTCAGGTTTGTGTGTGATTTTTATTATACGATTTCACAGCCAAGCCAAAAGGGAGAAGACAAGTTAACAAATAAAGCCCATTTCCCAAAAGAAAGACTTGCATTCTTGATAATAGCAGGTGGACCAATAGCAATGGGTGTTCGTAAGCCAACATGATAAAGCAGTGGAGCAGGACTAGTCAAAATGGTATCAGTAAGTTCTATTTAATTTTGAAGGGAAAAAAAAAAATAAGTAGTATTTTCTCCTTCTTTTGGAATTTTACCCAACTTTTCATTACCCTGTAAAATTTCGACAGCAGCTTTGTTTGAAAGCTCCCAAGGGGATGTGCTGCTGGGACTGGACATTTGCCTGCACTCAAATGCTGTTCAGAAGCAAGTGGGTGGCTTCTCTGGGGAGAGGGGAGATGTGCCTGCGCTGCCGTTCCTTTCAAGCACGATAAGCAGATAGAGACCCCTTCAGCTCTCTTTGTCAGCAAGACAACCCCAGTTGGACTGGCCCCAGAAATGAGTGAGGAGAACAACCTACTTAATCGACAACTGAGCCAGGTGGCTGAATATACGGGAGAGAAATTGTTTCCAAGTTGCGTGGCAAGCTCGTGTTCTCTGCAGTGAGGCCCTGTTTTGTGCTGGGGAAGAGTTAGGACTCTGAATTGTGGTGTCATGGGATGCTTTGGGCAGAGAATCGCCTGCTGTTGGCTGGAGATGCTGAGAGACAGTGCTGATCTTGCTGTAGCTCTGAAAATAGATCTGCACCTGCTATTAGCGTCAGCTTTGCCATCAAAATCCTGTCCAAGGGTGTAAATAACTTACGAATAGGAGAGATTTTGAAATTAGACTCTGCTCTTCCTCCCCATCAAGGAAGCGACCCAGGCAAGCAGTCCAAGGAAGGAAGCATAGAACAAACCCGGACACAGTTAACAAGTGTGCAATGGGAAGGTGCAACAAATTAACCTAGATTAAAGATGTGATCACAGGCCCAGGTAGAAATTGAGTTGAATGTACCTGAAGAATGGCCAGGGCAATTAAACTTCCACGCGCCGGCTTCTCTGCTCCTTTTCTAACTCTTGCTTTGCCTTGCTTGTGGGTCCCAAGCTTGCCAAAGCACTGCCCAGCTTTTCTGTCTCCTCTTCTGTACCTGCTGCCCCAGATCACAGTTGCAGTGAGTTTTATTCTGTGAATGAAAGTAGAAGATAATAGAAGACAGCATAAGCAAAAATGTCAAAAACAACTAATAGTTTTGAACATTTTTATTCTGGGATGTGACTTAAGCTGCTTGAAATTCAATACCTGGGTTGCAAAGTAGTTCAACAATGCCTCTACATTAATCTTCAACCACTGTGATTTCCAAAATCACATGACATTTTCCAAAATCTTTGCCTATGAGTTCAAAATGAGGACAAAAAAAACCCCTGGCCCAGCTACTCCAGGAGGCAGGGAATCTTTATCCCCAGGCAAAGTGGGAGGGTATGCATTTGGAAGAGGTTCTTTTTGAAGGTGCTCACAAACTTTTTATAAGCAATAGGTTCTGGGATGCTGCTAAGAAGGAGCTATATAATGATATACACATAGATAATAAAACCTGAATATACAGGGAATATAAATCCAAAAAGAGCAATTGCCACTTCAGCTGTATCTGCCCAATTCAGCTAATTTTGCCCAATTGTGGGCCTGAGGTCACTGCACCACATGCTTTAAATCAATAGTTTTCATATTGTAATTCATATTTCATATTGTATACACGAGTAACATTTAAATTCAGACTAGTGCCCAAATTTTCCAATTTAACAAGCCACTTTACTTACCCCAAACGGAGCCGAAGCAAAGCGTGTGCACTGGCCTGTACGTGAGCGGGAGATGCAGAGGGTCTCAGCTCTTACGCCGTCACAGCCCATACAGCACATACGCTTCCTATTCAACAGGACCCTGCTCCCACCAGGGAGTTTATTACTGGGAATCAGGCTGGATTTGTGCTGAGCTCTCCTCAAATATTAAGAGAATTAAAGCCACTGGTTTGGCACAGGTGAGCTTGAACTATCTCAAAATAATCTCAACTAAAACTTGCCTTAAGGTTGTGTCCCCATTTACCTTGAACTCTGATGGCCCCGTTGCTCACATGAATGCTGATGGTCTTCTCACACCACACCGCAGCATTGGCTGAGCTAAAAAGACACATAGCCTGTCCGCGAAGTTCCTGCACAAAAAATATTGATTTTCCTTAAAGAGGAGTATTATCTGGACGCCTGCTCTATCTCTGCAGGAACTGAGAAGGAACATGGCCCAGCATACTTGGATTGTGTCACATGAGACAAGTTAAAAGCTCAGCAACGGGCTCAGGAATTGCCAAAATGTCACAGAGGTAGTGGAAGAAGTAAAAGTCTCGCCAGCTCTCACATGAATGTGTGTTGGCTCTAGCATTCACGCTGGAAGTCTTTATGTGGCAACTTGGATTCCCTCATTTC
Source organism: Pedionomus torquatus (assembly GCA_013398155.1). NCBI lineage: Eukaryota > Metazoa > Chordata > Aves > Charadriiformes > Pedionomidae > Pedionomus > Pedionomus torquatus. The sequence continues at coordinate 41,565 of VZRU01002652.1, read as the reverse complement.
ACTCCTCTTGTTTCAGTTATCCGGTCATGGAGAGAAAAAGCAAAACAAAAGCACCCAACGTGCATGATTAATCACTCCCTCTGCATAACTCACAGTAAACAGCCAAGGGCTAGTCACGGCAAATAATCCACCACCACTCTGCATACTGAAATACATTTCCATGGAGCGTTCAGCCAGTTCTGACCAGCAGACTCTTAGAAATGGGTATTTGCAGGAAACTCATCAACAGAAGAAAAACATGGCATTTATTACTGGGAAATAGTCCAGTTTTATTATTTGCCTAATACGGCAAAACATGGCAAAGCTGAAGCAGAGGTGCAAACAAACCACTAGAACACCAGCTGGCGGCAAGGGTCCCATACCAGCTGGAAGGACACTTGACTTTATCTCCATGCAGGATTCAGACCTTCCAGCAAACTCAAGCGGGGCACAATTTTCAAAAGCTTTGCTTAAATTCAGCCCTGCATAGGGCTCAGATTTTCAAAAGCATGTCATACCAGACGTACAGAGAGCCTTTTTGCAAGCCCAGCCATACAGCTCAGTCCCTAACCAAGGGCTGAACTCGGTTGGAACTACCCATTCAAAGCTAATAACCTGGCTTCAGGTTTGCTATTGTCTCACAGTGGGCAGCAGACACAGGAGAAAAACAAAGGGTGAAGGATCATCAGCAGAAACATGTTGCTCTACAAACTCGTTTTCTAAATGGGCTTCCCTCCTGCTGTACCCCAAGTGGCACATGGCCTGAAACACGGATGGATCAGCACCAGCACGTATACAGCTGTAAATAGACGTATATAATGGTGTTTCATTTTGTATTCCCAGCTTGCCAACAGATCTGGCCACGTGTCTGGTCGTGAGAGAGAGAACTTAAGCCCTGGAATAACATCTACAAAATTTTCCTTTGTATATGGCTATGGAATAAGGGCCCTTGAGCAAGATCAAGGTCCTGTTGTGGCCAAGTGAACCAATTCACGTAAAGCCACGAAGTATCTGAAGTGAAGCAGAGCCCTCATTGCCGGAGCACAGGGAGGTTACCCACCAGCCTACATTGCTGCTCGCTGCTCAGAAACTTGTACTCATGGCTTGGGTATTTACCCCACCGCTTCAAAACTCTGTCCTGGCAGAGTTTATACCAAGGAAATACCAAGTTTATACCAAAGCCAGACGTAGTAAAAGGCTTTCAGCTTTCGCTTGTAGAAAGCTGTTAAAGAAGAGATGCTTTCCCATCACTAAATGGGAATACATTATCTCCAATTATGACTTCAGTAGGCAGAAAAGGAGGTTTTATCCCTACGAGGGAGAAAAACTGGGTTAAATGTTAGGATCATGATTTATGAGATCCTAAACAATGCAGTGATCTATTCGGGCAATTTATACTGACATTGAAATTAAGAATAAAGAAATAATTATGGCATTTTAGGCTGCCTCTACCTCTGTGAGGTTCTGCTCACAGCATATTACTTACCTTCTTCCTTCTCCCCCCCCCTCAGAGCACCCAAACCCACTATTACGGACCCACAAAATAAGCAAAACAGAGATACAGAAAAGAGAGAAGTAGAAGTTCTGCTCTAAGATGTTGTTCCCCAAGACACTAGGCTGCTCTGAAGTTTCTTACCCAAACACAGCATCTATATTTGCTTTCCCCCTTGCATCCGTGCAATATAACCATGCATTCCAAAAGAACCGCAGGAAAAACACCAACCAGCCAGCACAGGCAGGTCTTTGTCAGGCTTTGTCATCGCAACAAAACATCACTGGGAAATGTAGGGCATTTTGTCCACACCTTTACACCCTTCTGTTGTGTTAACAGGGCCCTGACGTATCCAAAACACAACATTTCTAGCGCAAGATGCCTGCAAACTTCACGTTTTCCCCAAGGACTATACAAAGTAAAAAGATCTCAGATACATAAATACATGGAAGGGGCAGTACAAAAGGGACAAATACAGTGTAAGCTAGAAACCAGGTTGTATATGCAGACTCAAAACTGTGACTATCCATGTTTTGGGACTGCAAATACAGCAAGAGGAACACCTGAGGGAGCATCCGGTCTCTTCTCTTGCCTAGTAACAGTACCAAGAGTATTTATCTTACAGAAATTAAACAGGATGCCTGTTTCCTCTGCTCTGGGGAGCCCATATTCTGCTCACTGAGATCTTCCAAAGTGACTTCAGAGCCCAAAGTGCTATGAAAAGGGCAGGGGAGCAAGCACATGCTTGCACCTGGCAACATCAGTGTGCTGGTCACAGTCAGGAAATCATCTCCAGCACCTGCTAACCCCACACCTTTGCCACAAACCTGGCCCTGCCAGCCCAGCTTTGCAGGAAAAATTAATTTATTCATGGCTCTTTGCCTTGCTGGTCACACAGGGCTAATCATAGAATATTAGAATGGTTAGAGTTGGAAAGGACCTTGAAGATCATCCAGTTCCAAGCCCCCTGCCATGGGCAGGGACACCTCCCACCACAGCAGGTTGCTCCAAGCCCCATCCAGCCTGGCCTTAAATACTTCCAGGGATGGGGCAGCCACAACTTCCCTGGGCAGCCTGTTCCAGTGCCTCACCACGCTCACAGGAAAGAATTTTTTCCTAATATCCAATCTAAATCTCCCCTCTTCCAGTTTAAAACCATTACCCCTTGTCCTGTCACTCCCTTCCCTGACCAAGAGTCCCTCTCCAGCTCTCCTGGAGCTCCCTTCAGATCCTGGAAGGCTGCTCCAAGGTCTCCCCGGAGCCTTCTCTTCTCCAGGTTGAACAGCCCCTAATGTTGGTATTGCTTTTATCACTGCTCTTTCCCCAAATATATGATTTTTCTCACTCCATTCCATTTTCTTTCCAACCTGTCAAGAGAACCAGTGCAGGCATTTATGACCTTTCTGTTTGCTGAAACGTGATCTTTAGCAAAGCAAAGATTGACCTCTCTTGGGTCCAAACAGCTTCCTCTTAAGGTGGAACTGGCAGTGGGCACACGGTAGCTTTTTCACAGAGCAGCAAGGATGCTTCTGAGGGAAAAGACAATGTTTTTGCAAGGTGAGCAAAGCAAATTCACCCCCTCCCCCCCAAGCCCCTGCATTTGTCACATTTCCAGAGGGACTGCTGGGTGTGACCCGAAATCAGAGCTGGGAGGACACGAAGACCAGAGATTCAAACTGCAGCAGTTTCTCTTCTATGTGCTCTATGTGTTCTCTTTTTCTTTCTTTCTTTTTTTTTTTTTTTAACAAATACGTACACAGATACATCACTACTGGGATCCAGCTTGGCGCTGTGCTTAACCACACGCTTGCCTAGGAACACAACCACTTCCACACCAATCTTTTTCCAAGTCCTGCTTATAATTAAACTCCCTGGCATAGCATCACCATCTTCCAAGGTCCTTTCACAGCCTCTTCATCCAGCAGCTCTCCCCATGAATTTGGCCAAAGGATGTGATGATGAAGCCCAACCCACTACTTGGCAGCTGCCTGCTGTCGTGCCCTGCTCTTTGAGCCGGCCCGTCTTTCCACCGAGCTTCTCCCATACTTCAGAAGATGCTCCATGGCTCTTGCTGTGTTAGACCTCTAAGAAGCACACTGCCCAGCCCTCCCCTTTTTTCTCTTCTCTCCCAGAACCAGGCAGTTTGTCCTTCCTCAGCATTACTATAGTATTTACAAGGTTGTGTTGAGCGTGGGATCAGGAAGCACATCTGCACGGCAGCATCTTCTCCTCACTGTGCCTGCCTAGGTTCTCCCCTCCAGTCCTTGCTTACTTTCGAGCCTTTCATTTGTCAATTTGCAAATTTTTGTCAGTTTTTGATGCCAGCACCGTGAAGATACAAAACCACCTGGAGATAACGCAGGGGGTACACGTAGAGTGCATCAGCTTTGCCATAAATCTATGATTGAAACATTCAGTAGCTCCAGCCTGAGATGATCACATTGGAAGGAAAGCCTTGCTGCAGTCAGCGTTGGCCAAAGATTAATGGTCCAGCCACAGGCTTTATCCAAGGTGTAAATTGCCTTTTTCCTCCTTAGCAATGAACAAGGATAGTGCCTCCTTTCTCCCATCCTTTTTTGGCTTTATCTGTTCAGAAAAATCTGGTCATTCCGGTACTCACACTTTTTTTTCCTCCCCAAACTATGTTTCTACAGCTCAGGATTTTGTTCCATTTTCAAGATACCACATAACAATTTTTTTTCTAAGGTAAAAGATTTGGAGTCTGCAGCTTTGCCAAGACAGATCAGAAAAAAATCAAGCTAAACCCAGGCTAGAATGAACTCGCCAGCTGAAGCTCTGAAAGCCAACACATCAAGACAGCAGGAAGTCTTGGGAGGGTGGTAAAGATTTTTCCCAAGCAAAACATTTTTATTAATTTGATAACCACCAGCATTTTATTTTGACATTGACTAAGATTCCAATCTAGATAATGGGATATGGCAGCTTTCTGTTAAAAGCTGAGGGATTTATTGTTTTCTTCTTCTTTTTTTTTTCTTTTTTTCTTAGCAACATTCAAATAGCTTCGAAGCATCTGCTCCCTTTCTGATGGAGAGTTTCACCTATAAGCAGCATACACTGGTATGTGTTTTAAAAAATATTTCCATATGCTAAAGGAATGCAAATGGTTGCCAAAGAAAGTGGCTGTTACAGCAGCAGGCTCGGGCTGTTTTTAAAGGAAAAGCTGCTGCAGAAAGGAGGTATCCACAGAAGTGCACTAAAGCAACACTAACTGCAGTGACCTTGAGATGACCTAGACCTCCTCATATTACAAAAATGAAAAGGGAGTTAGAAAATCTGAGGCCAATTAGGCGCCTTTTTATTTTTTTTTTTCCTGGAGACATGATGAAATTTCCTGAAACAAAAACTTTAGCAAATTCTATAAAATATTTCTAGCTTTGGTGGAAAAATAAATTATTGCCTTTTTATCTCCTCATTCCTGAGGCACAGAACTGGCCCACTTCTGTTTGTGCAGATGGATTGGAGGGAAAACACCCAAGGAAGGGCCAAGTGGTGAGATTCTTGGCACGAGCAATTAAGTGTGAAGTTATTCTCAGGGCTGCCTATTTGTTATTGCAGCAGGAATCATTAAGATTATATGGAAAGATATTGTCTGGGAAAAAGTGTGAAGTAAGGATTATATGTCCTGAAACACGATTAGCGAGCAAAGCATCGTCTGTCCTCACCAGGCTCTCTCCAGACCTGGCTGCACTCAGGTGGCTCCCAGGACACGTGGCTTTTGGTCTGAACTTCACTTCTGAAGCACATCCATCCAGCAGGAGCCATCCTTGCAGAGAAGGTTGTCTCCTCACTGCCCTCCACTGCTTCATAATCAGCTTCGAGTGGGCACATACCATATATTTACTGGTGATGCAAACATCCAGGGAAAGTGAGTGGGTTCAATTAACTAAATCGAGAGACATCTAGATTCAGGTCCTTCATCCTGCTGCACTACCCAGATGCAGCCCCAGCTAGGGCTTCAAAGAGGACGTTCGTTGGCTTCAGATTTGGGTAATTACTGCTGTTTTATTTTGTCATCTGCTGTCCTGAATTCTGGTGATACAGGAAAATAAAAAGCCTTTCTGCAGAAGGCACACAGCGCTGCCACAAAGCCGCTGACTCCCGTAGCGGTGTTGTCCCTGTACGTAAGTGATTAACGACTGACCTGCATCCTGTTTCAGCACCACAACACAAATGCTTTGAAAGTATCCAGGGAAGAGCTGGAGCCTGGGAATGCTCCAGCCCACTCCCAAGCAATGGCCAGCGAGGCCGTGGGACACGGGATCCGACACGGCACAAGGTGGCCATAAACCCTGCCACTGACAGAGCACGGCAGATCACTCGGCAGGCTGAGCCTGCATCCCAAGAAAAACCCATCAAGCTGCCACAGAGCATCCAAAGTGTGATTTTTAGCACCCCCCAGGGTGGGATTTAAACCGTGCTGATGATCGCAGCCTGTTTCAGCAGTGCTCTGAGCGATGCAGCTGGTATCTAGCAAGCACACGGGGCTGCTTTTCTTCCCCTCTTTCAGTGGAGCAGCACGATCAAGGGAGGGCATCTCCCTGTAGGTTGGGTCTGACCCGGGATTTTAGGAAAAGCACTGTTAGGATAGGGTGGAAAAGAGGATCTTTTCTAAATTTACTTTTTTTTTTATTTTGTTCCTGTTCTCTTTCTTTAGGAGAAGTTGGTCCTGAAGCACTAGGGAAGGATGGAGCAGTGTCCACAATGTCCCCCGGTTCCTGGGCATCCCTCCGGCTCTCGGTGCAGCGCAGAGGAAGGTCTGTGTCCTCCATAGAGGTGCTCTACCCATCCCAACCACCAGCGATGCTGTGTTGTTTAATTCAGGCCAGAAGCTTCTGGCTGTCAGAAATCCATATCCCAGAACATTAGACACCTTGAAAATAAAGGCAGAGACCCTGATCTTGATCCAATGGGATATTGTGGTCGGTGCTGTCAAAATACAGATGCCAAGGGCATGAATCTGGACTCACTTCTCTTGTAGAAGCGGTGAGAACTCAGCCTTTAACTCGCCTCCACACTGAGCAGGTGGCTCCGGTGGGAAAAATCAGCCTTTCCCAGGACAAGGCTCGAATGTGCAGCATGAGGAGCTGCATGAAGGCACTGGCCCCAACAACCCCAGGATTTCCTTCCAGCTCAAAGAGTCACATTCTCTCTATGGTTTTGGGGGAGTTGGGGATCTTGTTTGTTTGGTGGTGGTTTGTGGGGTTTTCCAAAAGAAATACACAGTTATTTCATCAGCTGTTTTAGAAAAACAAACTTCCCATAAGTTAATTCCCTTAGCAACAGTTTTATTTCAATCTAAAGCTATTAAAAACCAATGAGAAAATGAAGATACCATTTTGAATACTTTGGTGACCCTTTTTCTCCTCACCTGCAGGAAACAAGTGAGCACTGCACAGAAAGGGTCAGGCAGCAACTGGAGGAGCATCTTTCCGTGGATGCAGGTAAGGTGGGATCTGGGCTAATGAGGTGACCATCATGGCATGTATCAGCCCTTTCCCAGAGGGGACAACAAACAGCCCAGAGGCAAATCCCTTCCAAGTTCCCAGTCCAAGCCCCAGCAGCTGCTTGCTGGCTGCACCCTGCAGAGGACAGGAGGGGTGTCGTGGTTTCAGCCAAATTTACCAAAACCTGATTGACAGATGTCCCCCCCTCCCCCCTTTTTGGTCAGAGAGGAGAGGAAGGAGTTAAAGAGATTCAAGAGTTTAGAACAAACTAAACTACTTTAATGAAAATATAAGTAATATAATAAAAAGGAAATTAGGAAAAAAAGGAGAAAGGGAGTATACAGTATATACAAAACCGTATCAAGCTCCCAGGATGACGACCACGTCACCAGCAGGCTTCAGGAAAAGTCCCAAACTGGATTCGGTGATCGACAGGAGCTGGATTCCAGATCTGAAGTCAGGAACGCTCGGATCAGGATCAAAGGCAGACGAACAGGCAGAGTCCTCCTTGGATGTCAGCCATCGAAGAAGGGGCGAAAAAGGGGAGTTGACCTGTTGATCCTTCAGCTTTTATACGGGGCATGATGCGGATGGGATGGAATACCCCTGTTGGTCCGTTCTGGGTCACCTGTCCTGTCCGCTCCTCCTTGAAGGTGGGACCCTCCAACGGGCAAATGCTGAAAATTATCTGACCTTGGTTCTTCCAGCAATAAGTCTAAACAAGGGCCTCTCTGCACCATCCCTTGGTATAATCAGGTCTTATCACGGTGAGACAGAACAGCTCTGAACAATGTGCTGTTAATTTCAGAGTTTAGCTAGTTAGAAGAGGCCTAACTAAGAAAGTAAAACTGTAAAACAGAAAATTGGTTCGTTTTACCTCAAACCAGGACAAGGGGAAAACAAGAAACAGCATCACAAAACCAACAGGCATGTGGGGCTTCTTAAACAGACCATTCTGTCATCCTAAACCAAAGCACAAATGTTCACAGCAGTTTTTTTTCCTTCCTCTTGTGAATACCAGCTCACTCATTCAAAAAATAAACAAGTACACATGCTCCTGAAATCCTAAGGGACTGAACTGCTTGTGAAACGCTAAGAGACTGAATTTCTCTACCCTTTTTCTATCACAAACACGCCCATCTTTCAAAAACTCTCCCATTTGCAAGATTTTAATAAGCCACCACAACAGACCACTCACCAGTTTCCAAAGTGGAGCAGCTACGCCTTGCCACCGGGAGCTGTGGGAAGCTGGCAGCCAGCCCCCTGGGAGACCTGCAAAGCTCCCACTGCTGGTTATAAGAGCTGCTGCTAAAAGCATTCCAAAACTTTGAGCCTGAGGAGGCTCCATCAGACCTGGGACCCACCACCACCTGGGAAAAACCCAAGTGTTGTGGTTTCAGCCAAATTTACCAAAACTAGATTGACAGATGGCTCTTCCTACCCCCACCCCCCCCCCCCCCNTCCCGAGATGCTCTGGAGAAGCCTACATTTCTAAGGAGAAACACAAGGATTTGAGGTGAAAGAGTGTGCTTAACTGAGTGTGAAGAAGGACTATCTGTTGGCAGTAGGAGAAAGAACCCTGAAAAACATGCTACAGCTGAGCGCAATGCTCCTCTTTTCTGTGGGCAACTCTTTATTACAACAAGACTTCAGGGTTATCAGGTGAGGACACCTCTCAGTGATTAGTTGAGGATTATTAAGGGGTTACTGCTGCCGGACATTGGAGGAGAGGGAGCTCTTTCGTGCTCTGCACACCACTTTTCTATGCAGAGGCCTGGTGCCTCAGTTTACCTTCAGTCTCTCCTTTTAGAGGCAGAGATTTGGCTGTGGAAGAGGCACCTTTCCTTTCAGAGGAAGCCTTGCTGGAGGGATGTGCCAGTACAGGAGCAGGCTTGGCTGTCAAGGTGACTCCGTGATCTCCTCCTGGCCCAAAGGGCTGGCACCACCTCTTTGCCCATCACCCTCCTGGATGAGAGGCTCAGCTGGCAAAGCTAAATCCCCTGGTCCCCAGCTCACCTGCTCCTCCGACATGGAAGTGCCAGCCCATCTCGGTGGAAAACTTACAGGAAAAAAAAAAAGCAAGCTTTTTTCTGAGCACTTTGTGTTCGGAAATTAAAAGTAAAACCTTCAAAGGGGGAAAAAAAAAGGAAAAGAAAATAGAAAATTTTCAAGTATGGAAAAAAGCTAGTCAAGAGATACAAATGCATCTGACTTTATTTGCACTGGCCTGTGCCAAGGAAAAGATGAAATTGCAATTCTTTAAATCCTTCAGAGGAGGAAAGCTGTTTCTACTTCAGCCCGAGACCTGTCTCCAGATAGAAAGAGGCCACCCAGCCAGGGGCTGCCTGCCCAGCCCTGGGGCAGCCCCGCTCCCCCGAGGGATGCCCTGCCTGCGCTGGCGCATCTCACACCTACGTGACGGAGCCCAGCAACGCCCGCCTGCACAGCGCATCCGTAAACGCCCAGCAGGAACGTTTTGCAGCTTGTTCTCCATGTCTGAAGGGGAAACATCTCCCCAGAGTGGGAGCTCATCCCCATCCGTCTTCTCTTCCAGTTGACACCCGCAGCCACTGCTGTTTGTGAAGCCTTTCCAGCTTCCAAGAATAAACCTCCAAAAATATAAACTTCTCTGTGCTTCTCCAGAATGGAAAGTTGCTGTTTCCCATCCTCCCGGATGCTTCTGACTTGAGCAAGCAGCGACTTTAAGGGAGAGCAGTGGCTGTCTCAGGGGCGAAGGAGCTCAGGGAGACAGAGGGAAACTTTGGCCCATGGGGACGAAAGGGACATCCCTTGGAAAAGGGGCAGGGGAGCTCTCACTCCTGANAAGGGAGAGCAGTGGCTGTCTCAGGGGCGAAGGAGCTCAGGGAGACAGAGGGAAACTTTGGCCCATGGGGACGAAAGGGACATCCCTTGGAAAAGGGGCAGGGGAGCTCTCACTCCTGAGGCAAGGACAAGGTGGTCCCTGACACAACTGGTGGCCCCGTTACAGCTGGGAGGAAGGACCCACACTTAGAAATTGGCTTTTGAACACCTTGGGAACACCAAAACCTTTGCTGCACTGGAGAGGTGTAAACCAGTCAGTCAGGGGTCCCAGTCCCCAACAGCCTCCTGAGCCCTCAGAGCATGTCATGAGTGTGCAAGCGCTCAGCACAGCCTGCCTGTTGCCACCCCCTGGCCTATTTCCATCTTAGTTACCAGCCAACAGTCACACACTTTGGGCCTCAGTCCCAAAGGTGTTGAGGGTAAAGCAACATTTGGCCCCCAGCAGCCCTGGTTTGTGGGCCTGGGTAGGAGGGGACACATGCTGCCANTTGGCCATCGAAGAAGGAGAGTTGACCCTTTGATCCCTCAGCTTTTCTACTGAGCATGATGCGGATGGGCTGGAATACCCTGTAGGTCAGGTTTGGGTCCCCTGTCCTGCCCGCTCCTCCCCACAGGGGTGACCCCTCGATGCTTTTCCGCTTCCCACCCTCCAACGGGGCAAATCCCAAAATTCCCTGCCCTTGGTTGTTCCAGCAATAAGGATGAGCCAGGGCCTCTCTGCACCATCCCTTGGTGTAACCAGGTCTTATCACTGGGAGAGTGAGCAGTTTCTGATCAATGTGCTGTTAATTTCGGAGTTTGGGGAGTTAGAAGAGGCCCAGCTATAAAAGTAAAATTGTGAATCAGGAAATTGGTTCGTTTTACCTCAAACCAGGTGAGCAGAGCTGGGCTCTGTGCATCTCAGCTCAACACCTGCCTTCCCGAGATGCTCTGGAGAAGCCTACATTTCTAAGGAGAAACACAAGGATTTGAGGTGAAAGAGTGTGCTTAACTGAGTGTGAAGAAGGACTATCTGTTGGCAGTAGGAGAAAGAACCCTGAAAAACATGCTACAGCTGAGCGCAATGCTCCTCTTTTCTGTGGGCAACTCTTTATTACAACAAGACTTCAGGGTTATCAGGTGAGGACACCTCAGTAATTAGTTGAGGATTATTAAGGGGTTACTACTGCCAGACATTGGAGGAGAGGGAGCTCTTCCCAGCTCTGCACACCACTTTTCTATGCAGAGGCCTGGTGCCTCAGTTTACCTTCAGTCTCTCCTTTTAGAGGCAGAGATTTGGCTGTGGAAGAGGCACCTTTCCTTTCAGAGGAAGCCTTGCTGGAGGGATGTGCCAGTACAGGAGCAGGCTTGGCTGTCAAGGTGACTCCGTGATCTCCTCCTGGCCCAAAGGGCTGGCACCACCTCTTTGCCCATCACCCTCCTGGATGAGAGGCTCAGCTGGCAAAGCTAAATCCCCCGGTCCCCAGCTCACCTGCTCCTCCGACATGGAAGTGCCAGCCCATCTCGGTGGAAAACTTACAGGAAAAAAAAAAAGCAAGCTTTTTTCTGAGCACTTTGTGTTCGGAAATTAAAAGTAAAACCTTCAAAGGGGGAAAAAAAAAGGAAAAGAAAATAGAAAATTTTCAAGTATGGAAAAAAGCTAGTCAAGAGATACAAATGCATCTGACTTTATTTGCACTGGCCTGTGCCAAGGAAAAGATGAAATTGCAATTCTTTAAATCCTTCAGAGGAGGAAAGCTGTTTCTACTTCAGCCCGAGACCTGTCTCCAGATAGAAAGAGGCCACCCAGCCAGGGGCTGCCTGCCCAGCCCTGGGGCAGCCCCGCTCCCCCGAGGGATGCCCTGCCTGCGCTGGCGCATCTCACACCTACGTGACGGAGCCCAGCAACGCCCGCCTGCACAGCGCATCCGTAAACGCCCAGCAGGAACGTTTTGCAGCTTGTTCTCCATGTCTGAAGGGGAAACATCTCCCCAGAGTGGGAGCTCATCCCCATCCGTCTTCTCTTCCAGTTGACACCCGCAGCCACTGCTGTTTGTGAAGCCTTTCCAGCTTCCAAGAATAAACCTCCAAAAATATAAACTTCTCTGTGCTTCTCCAGAATGGAAAGTTGCTGTTTCCCATCCTCCCGGATGCTTCTGACTTGAGCAAGCAGCGGCTTTAAGGGAGAGCAGTGGCTGTCTCAGGGGCGAAGGAGCTCAGGGAGACAGAGGGAAACTTTGGCCCATGGGGACGAAAGGGACATCCCTTGGAAAAGGGGCAGGGGAGCTCTCACTCCTGAGGCAAGGACAAGGTGGTCCCTGACACAACTGGTGGCCCCGTTACAGCTGGGAGGAAGGACCCACACTTCGAAAGTGGCTCAAACCTTGGGAACACCAAAGCCTTTGCTGCACTGGAGAGGTGTAAACGAGTCAGTCAGGGGTCCCAGTCCCCAACAGCCTCCTGAGCCCTCAGAGCATGTCATGAGTGTGCAAGCGCTCAGCACAGCCTGCCTGTTGCCACCCCCTGGCCTATTTCCATCTTAGTTACCAGCCAACAGTCACACACTTTGGGCCTCAGTCCCAAAGGTGTTGAGGGTAAAGCAACATTTGGCCCCCAGCAGCCCTGGTTTGTGGGCCTGGGTAGGAGGGGACACATGCTGCCACCGCTTTCCCCTTCCCCAGCAGAGTGCTAGCCCTGAGCTTCCCTTGTGCTGGGCACTTCCAGGATTGATTCTACCAGGACAGTTTCTAAGCCTTTCCTCGTGCAGCCTGTACAAGTGGCAGATCTGAAATTCCCTTCGAGGAGCCGTGGCTTTTGGATGACACCCACCGCATCCTCTTGCTGTTCCCCAAACTCCACTGCCACTCACTGGGGTCCCCGCTGCTACCCGTCCTTGGCCCGAGCTCAGCCTGCCCTCTTCAGTACGTGCCTGGTTTGCTCTTACCTTTTAACCTATCGCCAGTTATTTTCTTATCTGTAATTAAGACCGGAGCACCCAATGGCACATGGCCTCCGCGACGCGTGGCAGGGGGGGGAGGTTGGAGGTGCAGAGCCCCAGCAGAGCAGGAGCACCTCGACATGATGCCGCGCAGCGTGATCCTCCTCCCCACAGTCCGCAGCAGCTTCAAGGGAGGCTCGGACTCGGGTGTAGGACACCGGGGCTGGGTGCCCTTCCCCAGCACCAGCAGCCAGGGCCAGGGCAGTGCTCAGGGCCAGCATGGCAGCAGGGAAAGGACAAATCCCCAGCACCATCCCTGACGGGGTGAGAAGGGCTTTCTGCAGCAGATCCTGGTCCAGACCAAGAGCACCCGCTGCCTGCAGCACAGCCCTGGTCACGGCATGCAGCCTCCGTCGCTGCAAACAGTTCTACGATACCCAAAAAACCATCAGATTGGCCTCAAACTCAGCAGTTGCCTTGTTCCACAGGTGGGAGGATCAGGAGCACAGCGTCCCCCGCTCAGCTAAAACTTACAGTCCCTGGGAAGCCCGGGGCGGTTACAGCGGGCGCCTCTGACCCCACAAGCTCTCCCAAGTTGCTGCGCCGTGGCCCACAGCAGCCCCGTGGCTCTGGAAGTCCCAGCCCCTTGAGCCAGAGGGTAGACTTAGCGCAGCAAAACCACACACACAAGCTCAAAAAACAGGAAGGAGTAAGAAAGCATCCCCCAAAGCCCTGCCTGGGGGGCCTGCGGTCACAGGCACGTCTGCAGCACGTTGTGCCCGCAGCGGGCAGGGCTCTGCAGGAGACTCGCCTTTGAGCGCTGCGGGGAGTTCGCTCCACCCTGACCCCCGTCATTCTGCTCTCACCAGGGCACTTCCAGCCCCACAGGCTTTTCCCTGCTCCCCCAAAAAGGGCAGATAGAGAAGATCTGCTGCTGCTTTTGGCGGAGGAAGCTTCTTTATGTCTTTCTTGTGTCTGCACGCTTCTGCGCTGAGAGAAAGGCCAGCAAGTCATTCCAGGTGCTTCCTAAATTTCAAGCCCCTGTGAAGCCAGACCCTTCAGAACAGTTATTCAGAGTTGGGCAAGCGCTTCCAGCATCCCCTCGTTGCCCACAATCAGCTCCTGCGTCTCTGCAGCACCCAGCGCCGCCTGTGCCACCCTGCCCCAGCAATGGCACTGAGGCAACCGGGGGCAGAACCTCTGGAGAGGGGGGAGGAAGGTGGCAGCTGGGAGACCCTGGGCTGAGCTCCCAGCGGGTCCAGCCCCCCCAGCCCAGCTGAGCAGCACCAGAGCTCCGGGCAGCCAACAGGGCAGGGGGGAGAGCTTGGCGAACAGCTAACCCCGGGGCAAACCACTAGCTGTAACAACAGGGCCAGGTTTGAGGTAAAATGAACCAATTTTCTGTTTTACAGTTTTACTTTCTTAGCTGGGCCTCTTCTAACTCACTAAACTCCGAAATTAACAGCACATTGATCAGAACTGTTCTGTCTCACAGTGATGAGACCTGGTTACACCAAGGGATGGTGCAGAGAGGCCCTGGCTCATCCTTATTGCTGGAACAACCAAGGGCAGGGAATTTTGGGATTTGCCCCGTTGGAGGGTGGAAATGGAAAAGTGTAAAGGGGTCCCACCTGCAAGGAGGGACGGACAAGACAGGGGACCCAAAACTGACCTACAGGATATTCCATCCCATCGGCATCACGCCCCACATAAAAGCTGAGGGATCAAAGGGTCAACTCTCCTTCTTCGATGGCCGATGTCCCAGGAGGACTCTGCCTGTTCGTCTGCCTTTGATCCCACTCCGAGTGTTCCTGACTCCAGATCTGGAATCCAGCTCCTGTTGATCACTGAGTCCAGTTTGGGACTTTTCCTGAAGCCTGCTGGTGACGTGNGGGGGGGACGTCTGTCAATCAGGTTTTGGCAAATTTGGCTGAAACCACAACACAATATTTTTAAGAAAATAATTTAGTTAGCAGAACTTTGCTATGAGGTAGGACAGTCCTTATGTTGCCCGGCACGAGGCTGCACCTCACACCTTACCTGGAGGCAGAGCCAGAAAGACGGGGTGCAGAAACCCCTGCTGCTCACCCTCCAGCCTTCACAAGGAACTGGAAAGGCTGCTTTATCTTCACACCAGATTAAAAGCTCTCGGTTCCATCCTCCAAAGAGGTTTGGCGTCTGTCGGGCTGCAGGACAGTGCTGGGCAGCCTCCACAACTGAGCAAACTCCCGAAAACACCCAATTCCCTGGAGCTGCCGCCCTCCCCAGCCAGTGCTGCCCCCTCAGCAGGAGACCTGGCACCATCGGTCTCTGCAGAAACAGCGCTGGGCTCACACAGGAGAGGACAGCGAGGTGTTCGTCTGCACCTGAGCGCTCCCTGGCTTTGCAAGGTGTCCTACAGGGCTCCAANCCCTCCCTCCCCCTGCCCAGCCATCCTGTGATCACCCCCCCGTTCAGGTCTTCTCCTGGGGATGGAGAGAAGCAGAGGAAAAGGCAGAGCAGACGTGAATAGGAAAAACGCACTGCAGCAGAGGAGAAATTCAAAGGCGAGCAAAAACTCAGCC
>VZRU01002652.1:8156-19403 GCA_013398155.1 Pedionomus torquatus | reverse complement strand
AAAGAAGTTTTTCCTCATATTTGAATGAGTTCCAGCTTGTGCCCGTTGCCCCTCGTCCTGTCACTGGGAACCACTGAGAAGAGTCCAGCTCCATCCTCCTTCAACCCACCCTTCAGATACTTGTGAGCATAAATAAGGTCTCCCCTCAGCCTTCTCTTCTCCAGGCTCATGAGTCCCAGCTCTCTCGGGCTTTCTTTATCAGGGAGATGCTCCAATCCCTCCATCTCTGTTGCCCTACGCTGGAATCTCTATTTCAAATCAAATTAATCCTTCCTGCTGGGGCAGCGTTACTCCTAACTCCTCCCACTGAGCTGTCTCTGCTTCTCTGGAAGTGCTGGGGCTCAGCAAGGGCAGAGACGGGCACCATGGAGAGGACCCGTGACTCTCTCTCTGAGCTCTGCTCCAGCAATTCCTGTCCTTCCAAATCCTGCTATTTATAGTGTGAGGTGCAGTCGTTGGCAGGGATATAGATGACATAAGGAAAAGAATCCTCTGTCCCAACGCACAGATCTACAGCGGAGCTTTCACCCACTGCACTCCCAGAACTGAATGAAGCTGACTTGTGGGAAAACAGAAACAGAACAGGCAAAGCTCACGTGTAGCATCCCTGACAGCTCCAAGCTGCCACGCCGCCCAACACAGAGGCATTTTCAGTTGTGAAAGCTTTGGTGCCCTTTGTGCTTATCTCAGAACAGCCCCTTTCTGATGAGCGTTTGTCCAAAGGTGACCTATGTAGGTTCAGGTTACGGGAGGTGCATCACAATGCTCGTTCTAAAGATTCACACAGTGAATAAAGGCATCAAGAACTCTAATAGGCTCCGTTTTCTCAGGAATTCTTGTGCAATACACCAAGTCTCCTCCGTTTCCAAAAATATTATGAATTTGTAGGAACCTTCCATGAAATATAGAAGGGGGTAAGTTAACATGACGTGTTCTATAAGCTGAAGTGTGACTCACAAAGACTAGATAGCGAACGAGGGGGCATAAGAGGTCCCTCTGGGACAAAACAGCCTCAAGTTGCTCCAGGGGAGGTTTGGATTGGATATTAGGAGCAATTTTTACATGGAAAGGGTTATTAAGCATTGGAATGGGCTGCTCAGGGAAGGGGTTGAGGCACCATCCCTGGAGGGATTTAAAAGACGGGCTGACCTAGTGCTGAGTGACACGGGTTAGTGATGGGTTTTATGGGAGTTAGGTTGATGGTTGGAGTAGGTGATCTCAAAGGTCCCTTCCAACCTGGACAATTCTATGAACGAAGTTTAATTTCCTTAAGGAAAATGTCACCTTGTTGCTTTGACTAAGGCAACCTGCAGGCAGAGCGATCATGTCAGACATCTATCGTACATCCAAGAAGGAGCCTTACCTTCTGAGGGCAGTAAAGTGCAGACTGTTATCTGGAGATGTAGGTGTATGTTCTAGACGGAGAGCGGGTTTCATTCTGGGCACTGGGTGGCACATTTAAGAAATCCCAAATGAGAATCGTATCGTCGTGGGAACTACTAATGATCTGAAACTCATCAAACTGGAGTCTAAAGACACGTCCCGAGTGTTCCTGTGAGCAACAGGATAATGGGTCAGCAGGGCAGGAGGAGGGGAACATTCATCTCAAAGCTACAGCCCAAGCTACAGCACGACCACAGAAGGGGAAAGAATCAACTTCTTCAGTAAAACTAAATGTACCACATTCATAAAGAATAAGAGAATGGTCAAATCACATCTCTTTGCAAAGATGACTGAAAAGAAAGAAAAATCAGCAGCATTGCTGGCTGTGTAAGCACTTCTTTAAGTGCTGGAAAGGCCAAGCACATGCTGAGTAACCCAGTTCCCATCACACACAACCAGTAACTGCCTCCTGAAGTAAAAATTCGTACGCATTTTGGTGAAAGGAACGATGAACTCCTTTCCCTAATATATTTTTCATTAAGTCTACTGACATAAACCAAAACCCTCATGATAAAGGAAAATATAACTTAAGCAACAGCCTTAAAGCTGACAGTCTCCTCAAGTCAATGTAAGTTCCCGGGGCAATTCAGGTGACTCGGCCTGCCCTTCCCTCTTCATATCCCTGCCGTCCGAACCCAAGGGTCAGGAAAGGCCCAAAAGCTTCCTCCCCTCTTTTTAGTACAAGGAAATCTAAAGCCAGCACTAGAGTGGTGTTAGGGAAACACACAGGTAACTAGAATTATTTGATATTGTCGTCTTTTTGTTTGTTGTTTGTGTTTCGTATCTAAAAATCTCAAACTAGAAAAAACTCGATCTCTCTTTCAAGCTCAGATCCAAATCATTCAGGATATAACTATATATATATATATAGCTTTTTCTTTATCATTAAAATAAGCAGCAACCTAGACTTGCTTTATAAAACATCCAGAGTTTCTCACCTACTCCACTATAAAGTAAGAGAGTGTCTCTCACGAACACTTACACGTTGCAGGTAACCCCAAAGGAGTGAGTTTTACGTACCACTAACGTACGCAAGCACAATGTACTTGCTGGGGCACGAGGGTCAAGAGCAGCTTGCAAGTCCCAAACTTTGATTTTGCTATAAAGTAAAACGAAAAGGTCATTATGAGAGAGCTGTTTCAAGTATAAGCATAGACAAAACATCTGAAGCAATGGGAAGCGGGCCAGATCCTCCCTAAACTAATTCTCCCTTCAGCAGCACTAATCTATCACCACTAAAATACTAAATTCAAAACTATCTGTGTTTTAGAAATCTACTTCCTTTTGGCAGGAAATCCAGTGACTTCTCTGTGATGAACCGAGTAGGTTGGCTGCATGAAAGACAAACTGACTATAAATACAGGAGCGTTTTGGAGCTGCAGAAGAGCTGGAGAGCTCACAGCTCTGCCCAGGAGGTGCAAAGTTCCCAGGGGAATTGAGCTGGGACTGCCCACCCCAGCGAGACACCCAACCCAGATGAAAGGCTAGAGACAAACACGGCTCAAGAATTGTTTTCAATAACTCTACTGTTCATTCAAAGTATCAATCAGGCGGAGAGAGAAACTGAGAACTTGGCCAGGGATATAAGCAGTCCCGAATCCAGGACACACTAAGAAGCAGGTCAGAAGCGCTAACAGTGGGGGTCCTGCCTTCAGCCTACCAGAGATGGTCACTGAAGAGTTCTGAGAGCCCCACGAGATATATTTACGCTCGCAATAAATATTTTTGAGTCCTGCTGCCTTACAAAAATAGAAAGCCTAAGCTATTCTGAGCACACTGGCAAGGAATAATTCCTGAGGGAAGAAACAAAGGAATGCTCTTGGAGTGGCTGTCACTTGGGCCAAGCTAAAGTTTACTTTCCATGGACAGTCAAACTTGAGTGAAAACACAATTCAGGAGTGTGCTGAAGAGCACCAGAGCAGCAGCTTCTTGGCTACTTAAAACTGCAGCCTGCTGTGTCAAAATGCTCAAGCAGCAGCCAGTGGGTTGAGCATCGATCCATTGGTCGAATCAGAAGAGGGAACACAAGGCTTGATGGCTTTCAAAAGACTCTTGACTAAGAAAAGTGATTTTATTTTTTTTTTTTAAATTCCTTTCAAAAACGTACCCGTCGTAGGCTCCACTAACAATCCTCTTGTTGTCGAACCTGATGCATCGAACCAGTTCTTCGTGGCCTTCTAATACTCTTAGACAGGCACCACATTCAATGTCCCATAGCCTTAGGAAAAGGGAGGAGAAGGGCTTTGGTTACTCCAGGCACAGCACCGTCCCTCAGCCTCGCCAGCAGCGGTTTAAGCGGGCTACAGGACGGGATCCTGGGGGAGGTATCGCGTAAACGCGCCTAAAAAGGCATGTGAACCACGAGACCTTTCTTGCAAGCAATGCAGAGGTAAGTTTGTGCTGCAGCTGGAGTGTATCAAAATTAATTGAGTCATTCCAATTACACAGAGCGAAGGTTTGATATCTGTTACGTTACTGGGGAAAACTTTAATACACTATTTTCTCTTCCACACAAACCATTGATTAGAGGTTCAGAAAACCAGTCAACCAATGTCTTCCTCATTTCCAGCTGAAGACAAGGTGATAAACTGTAGCAATACGTAAGTTTTATTTACCTTTGACATAAAACCCCAGTGTCCCACTCACTTTTTCGCTGGGCTGTGACAGGTTTACACTAAAACCCCAATTTGGTTTGGGTCAGACATCACCTGCTCCAATATCAAGCCACACCAAAGACATCTCGCGTGTGCTGCAGGTCAGGACAGCGTGGAAAGTCAGAGGAAATCCTGCTTTCACACCGTTACATACCCAGAGCAGCTTGTGGGCACCCACCTAATGGTGTTGTCTGAAGACCCGCTGACCACCAGCCGATCCCTGTACTGGAGGCACGCGATGCCACGCTTGTGCCCGTTCAGAGTCCGAACAAACTCACACGTACTTGTGCTCCAGACCTGTGAAACACGAGGGAAATGCTCCTCTGAGAATTACGCCTAAACAAGGGGTTTGAATTTCAAGTTGAAGCTAGGAATTCACAACTGGAAGAGGTCTGAGGCCGACCTTGGATGTAGAGGGGAATGAAACGTCCCCCGCAGAATAATATCCTGGGCAAAGAGTGGGAACCTGGAATGGAAGACCAGCACTACGGGGACACAGCGGTGACAAGAGCCACGGGCACGGCTATTGCACATGGGGTCAATGAGAGAAGCTGGGAGGGGTTCTACATGAAATATTTTCAGGTGGTAGGGACTGTCCCAAATTATTTCCAAAAAATTGATTACACTCAAACCTTGATAAATTAGTACACGTTTTTAAAAGTGGAGGTTATCACATACACAAAACCCCCACATTTTTTTCACCAAAGGCACCGCCAGCAACCTCCTAGCAAGAGAAGGCCAAAACCACAGCCTATAAAAATTTGGTGGCTGCTTCTTTCTTAACATTAAACAATTCAATCAACTTCGCCCATTTTTAATGAACTGTAATTGAAGTCGTTATGTCAAGTATCCAGTGGCTCATTTTCCAACACAAGAGCGGAGCGGGATCTCTGGCAGGTATCTGGGCATTAAACCGCCAAGAGCTTTTTGGCACAGCCCGAGGTAGCTCTGGTTCAAGAGAGGGAAGGGTGGAAACGCCTTTGTTATATTAATACACTCTGGGTAACTCAAATTTCCTGGTATGTAATAGCCTTCAAATATGGCCTCTTAATTCTTCAAACGTGGCGACGTCTGGTAGAGCTGCTGCGAAGGTGTGGTAAGGAAAGGCAAGCGCTGATAAATTTCATGTCTGGAAGGGGACTGCCAATTGAAATAAAAAAAAAATACAGCTTGGAAAAAGGCACAAAATGTGCCCCATTTAACAAACAAACCCGTTTTGAGAGTAGAGTTCAAACAGCAGAATGGGCTTTACTGTTTTGTTGGGGTTTTGGTTTTTTTTTTTTTTTTTTTTAATCCGGGGTATGAAACCACAAAAATGNTATCCCAAACAGCAATTGATCTGTCCTTGGAGCATGTCACCATCAAGCCATTACTGAACCTCAAATGAAGCACTGCCTCGTTGTGATGGATCAACGTGTTCAGAACTTCACCTGTATTTACATCCCAGACTCTGCAAAAGAAAAGGATTTTATTCCAAATGAAGGGTGATGGCTCTGCATGGTGTAAAGTCAGAACATGCATAAGTCTGCTGCTGTCCCTAATGTAGCTGCCTGGGTGGTTAATACCTCTTAGGGCTTGGAGAAGGCCTAGATGGGTGCAGGGCAAATATCCTAACTCAGTAACAAACAATTAGGCCAGAAAATGCCTAAGCTGGGACCACAGCAACAATTCTACAGCTCTTCCAGGAGGACCACATGCTTGCATGATATAGAAATTGATGGAACAGACCAAATCAAGTACCACAGAATGACATGGAGTTGGAAGGATTCTCTGGAGATCATCTAGTCC
Source organism: Pedionomus torquatus (assembly GCA_013398155.1). NCBI lineage: Eukaryota > Metazoa > Chordata > Aves > Charadriiformes > Pedionomidae > Pedionomus > Pedionomus torquatus. Next base: position 13,518 of record VZRU01002652.1, on the reverse strand, counting down.
AAACCCCTGCCAGAGCAGGTTGCACAGGAGCACATCCAGGAGGGTTTGGAATGTTTCCAGAGATAGAGACTCCACCACCTCTCTGGGCAGCCTCTGCCAGGGCTCTGCCACCCTCAAAGGGAAAAAGTTCCTCCTCATGTTCAGATGAAACTTCTGTTCCAGTTGTGCCCATTCCTTCTTGTCCTGTCACTGGACAGCACTGGAAAAAGACTGGCCTCTTCATCCTGACATCCACCATTTAAGTATTTATAGGTGTTGATCAGATCCCCCCTCAGCCTTCTCTTCCCCAGACTAAAAAGACCCATGTCCCTCAGCCTTTCCTCCAATGAGAGATCCTCCAGGCCCCTCCTCATCTTTGTGGTCCTCTGCTGTACCCTCTCCAGCAGTTCCCTGTCTTTCTTGAACTGGGGAGTGCAGAACTGGTCCCAGTGCTGCAGACGGGGCCTGCCCAGGGCAGAGCAGAGGGGGAGGATGACTTCCCTTAACCTGCTGCTCATACTCTTCCTGATGCACCCCAGGATGCCGTTGGCCTTCTTGGCCACCAGGGCAAATTGCTGGCTCATGGGCATCTGCTGTCCAGGAGGACTACCAGAAGCGTGTTTAGATCAGCTCTTAAATTTGAGACGTTTTATAGATTGCCATTGGTGTTCCCCAGTGCACCTGGAGGGGACAGGGCTCTTCCACAGGACTGTACCCAAGTGTCTTTATATTGGACATCCCCTGACCATTGAGTTCATACAAGAATTTGAGGTCAGCACCATCAAAACAGCAGTCAGACAAGGGCTCCATACATCCCAAATAGCCTTCTGTAAATAGTCATAATTAACAGATGTCAGAGGGCAGAAAAGAAACCCTTCAGGATACACCTTGAATCACTCGGATCATACACCTTCAAAATTCTTAATACTTAAAAAACTATGACAGATTTGGAAAAAATTGTATTGAATGTGATGCTTCGCCAAGTATGAATACCTTGGGCTTGGAATATTAGTACCACGCTCACATTAGGGATGTTTTCTGACATTTAGAGATTATTGTAAATATTCCCAGCCCTGATACTCAAATGAGTTTTGTGCAAAACCTTAGCTCTCACCTCACTGTAGAGTCTGAAGATCCAGTTACAATGACTCTTTCATCGTACTGCAGACAAAGAACTGAGCCAGTATGTCCTGTTAATACTTTCAAACATTCCAAGCTTGTTTTGTCCCAAATCTGTTAAAAACAAGAAATTTAAATGGCTTATCAAGATTGAGAACATGGATTTGAGGCTTGAACATTGCGGCAACTGCGACAGAAGGAAGAAAACCAGAGAGAGCAGGAAGATTCCACGGGCAGTTGGCTGGTCTAACCAGTGGGTCTCTCCTCCCTTATAGTTTAAGGACGTCTTAATGCAAGTTTTTGACAGAATAGAAGAAAAAACAAGGTTTATGAAAAGACAAAAGCCTGTTTTGTAACAGGAAATGCCATGGATGATTAGTGTGAAAGCAAACTCTTGGCAAGGACAAAAGACACCCAGTTAAGGACAGTGGCACACACAAATTCTTCATTCATGTTACATGAACTCTGATGTCACGAACATTTCTTTTCAGTCAATACTATTGATCTCCACCAAACAACCCCCAAGGCCTGCAGAACAAAGTAGAGGTTAGAACTTTGCCAGGCTATAGAAGACTTCCCATCCTCATAACCCCTGCACAAATAAATACCACCCCTTGAAGATACAAGAGAAACCAAGGAAACACAAACAGTCAGTTTTCCAAGGCAGAATTATCATAGAATGGTTTGGGTTCAAAGGGAACCTTAAAGATCACCCAGTTCCAACCCCCCTGCCCTGGGCAGGGACACCTCCCACTAGAGCAGGTTGCTCCAAGCCCAAGCCAGCCTGGCCTTGAACCCCTCCAGGGATGGGGCAGCCACAGCTTCTTGGGGCAACCTGGGCCTGGGTCTCACCACCCTCAGAGTGAAAGATTTTTTCCCCAGATCTCATCTCAGTCTCTCCTTTGTCAGTGTCAAACCCTTCCCCATTCTCCTATGGCTCCTCTTTCTCATCAATAGTCCCTCCCCAGCTTTCCTGGAGCCCCTTGAGGGACTAGGAGGGGCTCTGAGGTCTCCCCAGAGTGTTCTCTTCTCCTGAAGAATCCCAACTCTCTCAGCCTGTCCTCCTACAAGGAGTATCTCTAGAGAACAGAGCGTTTACCTTGATGGAGTTATCTCGTAGGCCACTGATAATCTTTTCATCATCGTACTGTAAACAGTAGACACCTTTGCTGTTTTCAGAGCGGCACTGAATCCTCTGCAAATTGTGCCGCCCACATCGCCAGTTGGATTCTATAGTCTAAGGAGAAGGGAAAGAGTCGGGAGTTATGCAGAAGGCCACACGCTCGAGCGAGGTGACTCCAGTGCTTACACAGCAATCCTTCCACTTTTACAGAAGTATATAAAGCTTAAACATATCTTTTCTCCCCTCCCCTAAGAAAAATACCCAACACGAAAGGAATGAGAATTAGGACTTTTATAATTTGTCATGAAAAGTGCTGTTTCGTGGTGAAAACTACGTTCAACCAAACTCAATAAGCATTTCCAAAGAAGCCACTGGAGAGCTACATTTCATATCAACGTGGTTCCCCCCATATTTACAGGAGCATCTGACACAAGCCGCAAAGAGCAAAGCAGGAGCTCACATGGTGCTGCTTCAACCTCCCCTCAGTCACCACCATCAGGGAGCTGCCGAGTCCACCAGGGAGGTGGTCGTAGGAGTTCTGGGACCCTTCCCTACCCAGTTGATTCACCCATTAACTGCTGTTACACATCTTAGGATGGCATTCTGAGATACGAAGGCCTCCTCTAAGCACCTTAATGCCTGGTAAAAATAGAACTGAACAGGGACTACAGGATTTCAAATAATCCAAACTTTCTTTCCTCCTCTCCCTTAAAATCTGCAGAAGCGTTAATTCTCAACATTTTCATTCTGAGAGATATTTTAAGGAAAATGACCTGTCACAACTTAAAAAGCCACAAACTATTTCAGAGCAGGACCGGGACGATTTCCATGTTTTAATCAGCTTTATTGCTTGTAAGACAACCAATGCTGGCTTCCAAGAACTGTGGCGTTTTAGATAGGAAGTTCATAACAACAATCACAGAAGAATCCATGCACGGAACTTCAGGCCACCACCCAGCACCTCGACAGGCTGGGATGCTTTCTGCCTTCCAGTACAGGCACCAGAATGGGCTATTTATTCAGCCATCTCCCTGGGATCCCTCCCCAAACGCCTCCTGGAAACCTGGGGGAAGCTGATCAACTGCCAGTTTGTTTAGAAAAATGTATTTATAACCAAATCCTAACTTTCAAAGCGGAAGCAGACACCTCAGCAGCTTCTCCATGCCTGGAAAACAACTGAAATGCTTATTAAACACCAAGGTGTAGTGCAACTATGATGTCCAAATCCTTGGAAAACACATCTGCTCCCAGGGAAAACTAACCCACTGCTTTGCTTTCCACACATTTGCTCATTCACTTGTCTCCCAGTATAAAATTTGGAGAGAATTACAGAGTCATAACACAAACCTTATGTGCCACAGGAATTTGTCTAAACTGTAACTACTCAGAGATGCTTCTAGAGGAGATGCTGAGAAGTTGTTCATCCCCTCTTGTTCTCTTCCAGTTCAGTGGGGTGAGTTAAAGAAATTAAGATATTTAGTCATCTGCCAGTTTGGGACCACCTTTTCCAGCCAGACATTGCCGATTGTCACACTGGGAACTGGGCTTAAAACATCCAATCTGACCCTGTGCCTGCTCAGGCCTGCCCTGAAGGTAAGGGGATGCTCCTTACACTGGGGGTTTCTAGGAGGAAGGACAGACAATTTTCAAGCTCTATCTGAAGGTTTATCACCTGCACCAGGAGGACAGAACTGCAGCTCATTAACTCCTCTGCTGCTAGAGGTGACCCTTGGAAACAGGAGAGGATCACAGACACCAATAGTGTGAACCAATTTAATTTTAGACCCAAAGGCAAAATATTTAGAGATGCAACTCTAACAACTGAAGAACCAGGAGATAAAGCATCACAGATTTGAGTTAGCCAACTGAAATAATTTTTGAAACTGTGTAAGTTCAGATATTCAATTCTAAAGTCTTAAGGGAGGGTTTCCTCTAAAGCAACGTTCTTGGGAAGGTCTGCAATACGCAGTCGCACACCACGCACGCCGCATTCCTCCGGCTGCCCAGTGCCCAACACTGTGACATTTCCACTTCAGTGGGTTTTGCTAGTTACAGGTTATACTAAGAACTCCACAAATCCCAGAATGATATGGGGGTTGGAAGGGACCTCTGGAGACCATCTAGTCCAACTCCCTGCCAGAGCAGGTCCAACCCAGAGCAGGTTGCACAGGAACGTGTCCAGGGGGCGTTTTGAATGTCTCAAGAGCAGGAGAATCCCAGATTTTGCTCCTAAGAGTCTCCTGACCAAAAGAGCAGTCGGTAAAAGCGTGCTCAGCGGCCACCCGGGACACCAGCCGGCTGCACTCTTACAAGTTGACTATAGGAAGCTAACATAGGAACTTCCCGTAAGAAAACGCTAACTAAAACTAAAAGAAAAGAAAGCATTATTTATATCCACGTGAAGGCACGATAAAGCAGTAAGTCATATGCAGGTGTGTATTTTTTAATTCTGTGGAGAGATGTCATTTCATTTCGACATTATATGGTGTGGCTACTGTGGGAAAATACTTAATGTTTTTCGAGAACTTGTAAAATCCCCTTACACTGCGTAAATTTTCAGTGTGCTGGGAAAGTGGCCACAATACACAGAGAATATACAGCAGCCTTTCAATTGGCAAGAGAGTGAAAACAGATGTGGACCTATAGAGAAATAACATTGTTTTAGATGACTAAATAGAGCCTGGTGGGTGGGCAACCTGGAGGACTCTCTGAAAAGGAACATGTTTAATACAATACTGGTGACCACATCAAAGCCCTCTGCTGGAGGAAATTTCTGGTTGTGACTGAAGGCTTCGACCGCAACCTCTTTCCAGGAGATACCTTCATAAAGCGCGTATATGCCCAGGAGGCGGCAAGGTACAAGGGGTAAGGAAGGAGTTGCTGCATTCTATGGGTGTTGCAAGCATCAGGGAATCAATGATGAAGAGACCCAGAATTTATTTGCATATTTATGGTACCAAACTTAATACCAACCTATGCAACACTTACCACTGAGTCCTGGTAGGCAACAGGATGCTCATGAGCCAGCAATGTGCCCTGGTGGCCAAGAAGCCAAGAAGGCCAACGGCATCCTGGGGTGCATCAGGAAGAGTGTGACCAGCAGGTTGAGGAAAGTCATCCTCCCCCTCTGCTCTGCCCTGG
>VZRU01002651.1:8265-30180 GCA_013398155.1 Pedionomus torquatus | reverse complement strand
TCCATCGCCCTGCAGTGGAAGGAGCGACAGTGGGTGTTGCCCTGGGCAGCTGATGGGCTGTTTCGCTGATGCTGATGAGGCGGTGAAGCTTCCATCAAAGCAGGAAAATGCAGACACTCTTCTCCGTAAGCCTGGACCTCTGTAAGGCCAAAAAAAAAGTCACAGGAAAACATTTCTGCCTTTAGAAAGTCTCATTATTATTTTTTCTTTTTTTTTTTTTTTTTTTCCGTTNTCTGTAAGGCCAAAAAAAAAGTCACAGGAAAACAATTCTGCCTTTAGAAAGTCTCATTATTGTTATTTATTTATTTTCCGTTGCCATGAATAAGCAGGGAAAGGAGAGATGCTGTGTCTGCAGGGCTGGGTTCCACACACTCTCCAGGCTCCTGCAGCCTTTGTGCTGGAGTTTGTGGAGCAGCCTGGCTCTTCTGTCCACGTACAGCAGCAGAATTCCTCCTGCTGGTACCTATAATACCATTTGTTTTGTTTGTTTTTGATTTTTTTATTTTATTTTTTTTTTTTCCCTGATTGAGCATATAGTACTTCCAAATGTGACAGGAGAGGTTTTGGAAGCAGCTTTGGCTAAGCTGGAAAAAAAAGCCCAATCATTTCAGAATAAGCCTGCAGAGGAGAATGTAGCAGTGAGTCGTGCCAATAACCAGTGTTATTTTCTATAAGAGGGAGTTTTTTGAGCACTTGATGCCTCTATATTCAAAATAAAATGAAAATATTTCCTGAATACTCTAGGAAATACAGCTTTATGTTTCCTATCCTGTGCCTGTTTTTTAAAAGAAGGGTCATATTTCTGTATTTCTGCACAAAAGCGAAGGTAGCTTTGGTAGTGCTGGTGGGCTGGGATGAGCATCCAGGAACGCCTGACCTGCCACGAAGGAAAGAGGAGCTTTATCGTGCAGGTTCCTTTGCTACTTGCTGTACCCTTGTTTCTGTGAGCGGAAGGTCTTGCTACTCTTCAAATAAAATGAAAATTTATTAAAAAAAAAAAAAAAAGTACATATAGTTAAGGGTGTAAAAGATGTGATTTCTTTTGCCGTCTGTCTCCTGTTCCTGTTGAGTGATCGAGGAGGAGAGTGAAGACAGTGGCGTTTTTTTGACATTCACATGGTGCTGCTGCAGTAAAATGAGTCATCCTTCTCTCTGCCACCACACAGCAGCCAGTGTGCGTTTTTGGCAAGAACGAGCAAAAGTTTGCAGGGCGCAGTTCTTTCTAATCAACTGCTGTTAATTCCGTCCGCGTTCAGAAAAACAAGTGAAGCGGCCCCTCTCTAAAGGGTGATTTAAAACTACTACTGAGTGATGTGACTTGATGAGAGTGTGTGCAAACTAGAATAACATTTTCTAGGGAGTCAGATTCCCTCCTGAACCCTGCACTGCTGCCTCAGAACCAAGCAAAAATCTTCCTACTCTTTTCCTCCATCAAGCTAAGCAAAGTGCTGGCTGTTCTGTACATCTTAAACATTGATTAATTGTTTGTGATTAGAGTTCTGGAATAGAGTGAAAGAGGCATTTCAAAAAGAAATGGAATATTTTTTTACGGTCATTAGGAAGGTGATGCCTTCGATCTTTAAGGCCTGTAATTAGGCTAAACGCCAAAGAAAGTCTTTAACCTCCTTTTTTTTTTTTTTTTTTGTCATGCTGGATCATTTCTTGCTGAGATAAGTAGAGTGCAGGATGGAGCCTTAATAGCAGCGTGTCACACCTTGCCTCCTACAGAGAAGATTTTGTACATTATGCAATATTTAAAAAAAAAAAAAAGTGAGCTGAAGCAAAAAGAGGGCCACTGACTGAATATTTTGTAAAGAATACGTTTAACATATGCATCTGAAGGCCAGAGAAAGAAAAGATTCTCCAACTAACTTATGTCTTCTGCATTGTTCTGTTGTCCTCCCACTCTCAGAAATAGTAAGATCTCGGTGAAAGAGGGGGGTTGTGCTCCCGTTCCTGAGGGAAGACTCCTTCCTTCTGGAGCATCCTTCTTCTGTAAGGTTTGGCTACAGTACCGTTCAGACGAGATAATCACTCCACCTGTTAAAGTTTCAACTCTGGGTTATTTCTTAAGGAAATACTAATTGCAAGGGCAGGTAACTCGATAGACTGTTGTAAAGACATTTTTTCTGCCTGTTCTTGTAACGTAATAGCTTTCCAGATCTAAATGATGTTTTTCAACACCACTGGGAGTATCTATTACCAAGCAGCTATTGGTGTAAGAATCCTGCAGATAGGTTTGCAAAGTTCATGGTGACATCTATTTAACATATAGCATGGTATATAAATACTGGTTTGGGTTAAAAGAAGTAGGATCAAGTAAAACAGTTACATTGCATTTATTTTGGGTGGGTATGTACAGGCATACATTGTGTAGTAATACACAGAGCAGTCAGGCAAGCCAGCATTTTAGAGATAGATATTGTTTTTTTCTTCAGTATGCTTGGTTTTTGTTTTTTAATATACTTTAAATATTTATAATGATAAGTGCACTCTTTTTATGTTTACAAAATAAAATACGCTGATCATTTAACTGTCTGCTTGCCTGAAAGTAGTTTTAGAATTGGTGTCTGGAACTCATAAATGGGAAGAAAGTAATTTTTAAATAGTATTTTGTAACTGAAAAGCTTCGCAGGGTCATGATAGTTGCTTCGTTTCTAGTTGCCTGTGCTGGGTTTGTGTCTTACGGGGGTTTGTGTGTTTGGGATACAGCCAGGAGAGGCTGACAGCAGTGAAATTGTCTAAAATGCCATCAAGAATCTTCGCAGGAGTATAGAGCTTCAGGTGACTTTTAACTGGCTTGCTTTATGTGCTGCAGTTACGTTGTTCAGGTTTACACTACTTCAAACGCTGTGCTCAGCATCCTACAAGAAATTAAGTTATCTGGCATCCCGGTGTGCAAATAGAAGACTTTTAGAATTGAGATAAGGAAATACTGCTGTAGTGGAAATCTGAACCGACAGATTTTGTTTATTCTTTTCTTCCAATAAAAGTTGTTCTTTGGCCTTTCAAAAATAAATTACCAGCTTTTCACTCTTTCTATAGAATTTGCTGTAACAGCAAGAAAATTATTTTTCCCTAGTTTACAAAAATGAAAGTTGCTTCCCCGTGAAAGGCTGTAGCCTGGGAATATTGAATACCTTTCTGTGATTCTTTGATTTTTTTTCTCCGTAGCCGAGTCTTTGCTGATTGTTCTCTACACAATATTCTGTATGTGCTTATTAGCAGAGAGTGAGGAAGAGGATGACAATGACATGGAAGTTGAAGATCAAGATAGTAAAGAAGCTGAAAAGCCAAATGTCATTAATTTTGATACCAGTTTGCCCACATCACACATGGTATGTTTTTTATATGTTGTCCATTAAATACATCTTGAAGAGATTTTGGTTGTTTTTCTTTAATTATTGTAATGTTCTTAAGCTGAAGATCTAATTCCATTTTATCTTTGTACATCACCAAAACCTCTTATATACTGTCGTTTCCTTCCTGGTTTCAGTATTTAGGTGCTGATATGGAAGAGTTTCATGGCAGAACAGTGCACGATGATGACAGCTGCCAGGTGATTCCAGTGTTGCCCCACGTGATGGTGATGTTGATTCCTGGACAGACGTTACCTCTTCAGCTTTTTCGCCCTCAAGAGGTTAGCATGGTGCGGAATTTAATTCAGAAAGACAGAACGTTTGCTGTTCTTGCATACAGGTAAAATACACGAGTGCGTTTACTGATGGTATGCAGCATGTATTTTTAGCACAATTTCTGTGGATGCTAAGTCAAAAGCAGATGGTTCCATCAGTTCTGGGATGAATAACATAAGTTGTGGTGTTGATCTGCTTTTCTTGTTTGAGCATCCTCTTGATTTCAGTAACTATTTGAATGCATTGCTCCATTTTGCTTAAAGAACGAACCTTGATCAGAACCGTAAAAATCAGGTTCTTGTTTTGAGCACTGTATTGTTGTAAAGGTGTATTGGCTTGTTTTGTGTGTAAATTAACAAACAGATAAATGTTTCACGATGGAGTTGAGAGACAGGAGGTGACAGAAAAGTGGAAAAGATAAAGGCTAATCTGTGCCAAAAGAAGCTGGGAGTATTCCTCCCTCTTCCTCCAACTTACTCTGGTTTAAATCATGGAGAAGATGGGAACAGTTAATTGTAGAAAATCAGTCTAAAGAATTTTCGTCCTTTTCAGTATCTGCATTTCAAATGCAGAGGAGCCCTGTGTTCCCAGAATTTCACCTCTGAACCCTAAAATAAAACCAGGTCAACTGTCAAAATACCCCAACCAAACAACACATCAGAAGTTGCTTTCAAAATGGAAAAATTATGATTGCACCTAGTTGAAGGTATTTTACCAAATTTACTTATTTTGATAAGACTAATCACGTAGAATCAGACTAGCTCGTACAATCTGAATGAACAATGCTCTTTCAGGGGTAGGTAACCTTTTTAATTCTGTTACTTTCAGTAACACACGTGAAAGGGAAGCACATTTTGGAACAACAGCAGAAATATATGCCTACAGAGAAGAGCAGGAGTATGGAATCGAAACGGTCAAAGTGAAAGCTATAGGAAGACAGAGATTCAAGGTGCTTGAAATAAGAACCCAGTCAGATGGGTAAGAAAATTATCTGTTTGATTTTAAATACTGCAAATCTTGTTTCAGCAAAACGTTTCCATTTTCCTACAGATGCACCTGCCGTTTCAGTCACACAATTGACTGATGAGTATAGGTATTAATCAAATGTTTAATGAGTAACTTCTCTGTTTATTAAGGACTTACGGCATTTCTTGTTCTAAGTCTCGTGTTTAGTTGTTAATAACTTTTCTATAAAAACTCTTAAAGAACATCTACCAGTAGTTTGTTTTGATGTGTGTGAGGAAACATCTGTCGCATTGACTTTTTTTCTGAAAATTAAGTTGGAAGAAAGATGGTGTTTTGTCTGCGTTGTAAGTTCTAAAGCTTTATTTCAAAATCGCTCACATCCTAGTTTCAAACCAGATGTGAAGTGAGAGGATACGATATCAAGTGTGTGCTGCCTTGTTATCTTGTGGAAAGCCTCCCTGATAGCAATCAGATTCTGCTGCTTTCAGAAAATGAAAGTTAGAGTTTTTCAAAGGAGATCTTTCTAGAGATGGTCTGTGTTGGATGTATTCCACTTCGGAGCTGCAGTTGCAGATAAAGTTCTGAACTGCTGCAGGCAAGAGTTTGACAGTACAGCTAATAACAATACGCTTGGCTATTTTTGTACTTGGAGTGATCTTTAACTCCTGAGCCTCCACAGCAAGGATTCAGCTGCGTGATTCACAGATGGGAGAGGGCAGTAATTGCCTAGAGGAGTGGTGGTTTTCAGGAGAAGCTGCCCATGAGAGGGTCTGGTAATAATAACGGGGAAACAAGTCACTTCTCTGCTTTGTTTTTCTCTTTGTAAAACATAAAACTGCATCGAAGTTTCTAGAAAAATACCTGAATGTGAAAACAGGTTCTTGAGGTTTTTTGCTACCTACAAGCAGGCCATCGTTTTCAGTTTCTCAAGTACTGCATCTTGTTTATTTTACCCATTGTCACAGTTGAGTACATCCTGGCCTTCAGCAAGTCTTCCCTCTTCCTTTCTGACTGTTCACCGATACTTACTCATAAAAAAAGTGCTACTTGTGGATGATTCTTTTCATGGGCTTGTCAAACACACAAATCAACTTTGGTAGGAGTATATTCTCTTCTGTATTCTGGTCCTGTTCTTTTCTATATTGCAGTGTGTTACCTGTGATGTTTAGAGGCTCCTCTTCTAACCAGTATTATCACATAAGATGATTAATACCCTTGTCCACTTACAAGAGTGAATGAGATCCTTATCACTTAGTTAAGAGAATGCTGAGTCTTCTGTTATTTTGGAGTTCTTCTTGGCATCATGCTCTGCACTGTGTGTTGCATCCTGAGCCTCTGTCAATGTCACTGTCCAGAGATACAGGCTCCAGATGTTGATTCGGAGAGATTCTGACAGTTCCTAGAATAACTGCTAGAGGTTTTTATAATATTTTCTGCAAGGCATATACCAGGTCTGTAAATCTTAAAGCTTATCGTCTGCATTCTGCTACTGTTCAGTGTAGGGGTATTTGCTTTAGAAAGAGGCCTAGGAACAGCCTGAGCTCAGCATTTTCCTATGCTTTTATGACCTGCAGCTGAAGAAATTAAGAATACATGTGCTACTTGCAATTTATCACTGTCTAACATCTGGTTACAAATAATATTCCAAATTTTACAGCTTAGAAAAAGCCATGGCTTGAACACAAGATGGCAGTACTTGGCCAACTACAGTAGCAACAGCATTGTTGCTGAGAATTCAGTATCCAGAAGCAGTTAAGATTGTTGTGCTTTTAAAGCATTTTATTGTGATGATTTTATATCTGCTGACTTCCAAAGATCACTTTTACACAGCACGTTCACAAGTTTCATTTATGATACGAATTTTTAAGTGTATGAAATAAAGGAGAAGAGGTGGATTTTTCTCATAGTGGCAAGTCCTAGATTTATTGGAATGACTTAAAACTAATACAGAGTTATTCTGCTTTCAACTGATGCATGTTTTGTGGAGTGATGAGTGACCTTGGACCTCCTGGTGTTGTCAGTGCAGTTTGGAGACGTGAGCCTGTGTTCCTCCTGAGGAAATGGTGCTCTCTGCAGGGTATGAGATGCTTTCCAGGCTCCTGTGCCAATGTCCTTAACTCTTCCTGTGAGTGTCCCTGGTAGCATGGCAGTTTGCTGCCAGTTCTGACCATGCAGCCCATGAAGGGATAGAAGAAGAATGTAATTCTTCTTTTTAATTTATTTGTAATTTATTTGTTTTTAATTTTGTTTTTAATTTTTAATTTTAATTTGTTTTTAATTTTTGTTGTTGTTTTTTTTTTAATTTATTTGTTCCATCTGTACAAATAAATAATTTTCATTTAAATTGTGTTCCTATTTTTCATGTATTGAAGGCAATGATGAAAAGCAACAAACATTATCAGACTAAAACCCTGTTTGATAGAGGGAAGAATATCGAGCTTCTTAGCAAGAAGAAAATTTCTGTAGATTGTGGTGTTTCTGATTGCTGACTGCTTATTGCAAAAGATCATTTTGTAATTTATAGTAAGTTAACAGAGTTCAGTGTTGTCTCTACAAGTAAAATCAGAAATTAGGAATCATAGAATGACATCCATCTTAATATTTCAGGTTTTTTTCATGCATAATACTGTGTAAAATATGAAGCCCTTCCTGCTAGACGGTATTCTTAGTAGCCATGTCACTGTTACTGAACACTTTGTGGAATAGGTGACCTGGTTGATACTAAAAGATGATCAGGGTCTGTATCCTATTTCTGCTGATTTTGAACTCCAGCTAAGCACATAAGCTCTTGTGGTTTGAAGATAGCAAACTGCATTTCAGGTAAACTTCCTTTCTGAGGCTTTGATATGTAATAGCTGACTATTAGGTTATACCAAAAAAGAAACTTGAGGAGACAAAAATCTAAAAATACAATGCTGAGATGGTAGAATATTCTGCTGTGTTGCCGCTGCCAGTCTGCCTTTAATTCTGTCCCCCAGAATCCCAACAGATCTAGCGCTCTAAAGTCTAAACCAGCCTGTTGTATCCTATGGAAAAGGTAGCTAGTGGTGTGAGAGGGTGAAACAGCAAAGAAACATTTGCTGAAAAAATTAAAACCGTGGTCTCTGTAGAATTCCGTAGGCCAGTGCAAAAAATAATGGGAAGATGGCTAATTCTGGCTTTTAAAGGAAAAAGAGATATTGCTTCTGTCTCTGATACAGCGACACTGAAGTCTAGTACGCTGTCTTTTATAAATTTGCCAAGGGGTTGAGATTGTCTGTGTTGTAGAATAGAATGCATTTGCTTTGCTACAGGTCTGCTGTGTGTTCCCTAAGGTAAATTGATTAAAAACCTGGTGAAATGGATTGCTGCTTAAATTCTGTAGTACTATAGAGTGATTAATCTTTTACACACGCATCTATTACAATTCCAAGCCTCTATTTTATAAACAATAAAATCAATATTTTTTAAGAACTCTGTGTATATTGTATGTGTGTATATCCCATCTTTCTTTTCTTTTTTTCAGAATCCAGCAGGCTAAAGTACAAATCCTTCCGGAGCGGGTGCTGCCGTCAACAATGTCAGCCATACAGCTGCAGTCCCTCAGCCGATGCCATATATTTCCTTCTTCCAGACCTACAGCGTGGCAGGACAAAGCCATACATCAACGGTGGCAGAAATATCAAAAGGTTAGAAGCTAGTTGTGTTTGGTTGGGGTTGTTTTTTTTGTTTTTTTTTTTTTAATTTTTGATGGTATTTTGAAAATCAATATAAAATTCCATCTCTTCAGCTGTAGGAAGCCCAACTGGGATGCTAGATGCCAACCTCTGTTTGGTCTCATGTTCTGTGATTATTTATCAGCCATCAACAGTGGGGAAGATTATTACTTCTAATTATTAGATTAATATTAGTACATAATAATACTCATATAATATTACAACCTTTCCTTGTTACATAGCCAAAACCCTTCAGAGAGAGTGCTGGTTGGTAAAGCTTGTAGATTTGATTTGTAGGCAGGTCAAAAAGCATCTTGACTTTTACTGATGTTACTTTGACAATAAAAATATTGGCAGTTTGTGTCAACAGCGACAGTGCTCTTGCTTGGTACTTACGTTAATAGCTTAGTTTTTAGACTAAGGAGGCTTTTGTAACTCTTTCTCTGTTTGATACAAGCTAGAACAGGTTTTATAAGAGCAGAGGTGACTCTCAAATTTCAGTGATGAAACAGAAGACCTGGAATGTCTTAGTTAGGAATCAAAATTCTGTTTGCTTATTTTATTTAGAACTTACGTAAGTTAAAGGACGACCCTCTGTACCTGCAGTTACTTGTCTACAGAAAATGTGGATCTCCTTTTTTAATAAATATTCAGACTTTACACTTTTTAAAAAAGCTTCAGAATTTTAAGTACTCTGGATTTTGAATTAAAAAAAAAAAAAAAAAAAAGAGACACCAAACATCAGTAGATGAGAAATAATTATTATCAAGATGTTGGCATTGCCATTGGGGAATTAGCTTATACTTTTGCTTCACTGGCACAAATTCCATCTTTGCTTGTTTATGCTGTTTTTTTGCATCGCTGCAGCTGTGACAGTAGGTGGAATCAGAGGGGAATTCACACTAAGATTGTAGGGCAGAATTTTGAAGAGTCCTAAGCGGCCTAAGCTACAAACTTCTGTGTTGCTCAGGGGAATAATAAGGTGTGATTTGTGCTAGAGACAGCTGTGCTGTTTAAAAGGTGCTAAAAGATGCATTTATACAAGTGAATGTGCACTTTTCTCGGTGTACAGCGTTTTCCTTTAGGAGTCTGAAATAAAATGTACTGTCAAAAGGATAATTTTGCTGGGATAAATTATGTTCCCATAATAAGCCCCATATTAGTGTATTGCACCAGCGTAGTTATTCCAGCAAAAGCCTTCCAGGTGCAAACCTGCCTCATTCTCGGGCACAGCACCAGCGTTTTAAAGACCAACCATTGTAAACAGTGGACAAATGCACCCAGAAAGGTTAACGCGAGCAGAGGTAGCACTGAGGTCAGTAGGGGAGGATGTGGTGAAACAGGGCAACCTGACATTTCTGAAAAAAAACTGAAATGATGGCTTGCTTATTCAATTATTATTTAACCTACGGTTTTGGTCAGTGGCGTATAAAAGGAAAGATACCTTGAAGTCTTCTGTACAGTAGAGCTCTTTGGAACTACCTCCAGAAATCAATATAGAATCCTAGTAACTGCTCGTTGTCAGATGCAGTTAAGGTTGGGAATTGTTTTTTTTCTTCAATGGTTTTGAACTCTACACCCCAAAAAAAACCCCAAACCAAGTGAAAAAAACCTGACCATGAATAACAAAGAGCTATTGATTTTCAGAGTTATTGAACAAGTTCATCTATGATTTAGCAAGCCCAGAAACACTTTGAGGGGGGGGACAGAAATCCCCTTCCAAGCCATCATCTGATAGAATGCTGAGATGCAGTATGCCCGCTGTAAAAAGAACGTACTTTGTGGCCTGAGATGCAGATCCTGGGTGGGGGCACTGTCCTGTTGACCTCTGTCGCTCTATTAATGTCAGAACCATAACAAGTCCAGTACGACAGACTGTACCTCTCTCTGTTTGCTCATATAATGAGAAACACCAGTAAACAGAAGTTGGTTTTAAGAACGATTTCTGCTCCAGACAAGAGCTGACCCTGTGTCAGCTGTTACAGAAAATATACTGGCTAATTAAAACAATTACTTGAGTTTTGGTGTTTCTGAATTCTTTCTTCAAAGTACCACTTATTTGCTGTGGATTTTATTCTCTGTTGCCTGATTGTTCTCAATTGTAAAATAAGGATAGTTGCCCTCAAAGGGAAAATCAAAATTTAATTTGTAAGTGAGCACAGCTGTACAATTTGAGGTCCTCTTCTGGAAAGCAATGTGGTTATGTAGTGTATCGCTTTTTAGATTTTTAGTAACCTAAACCTATAAATTTAAGTGTTCTGAAGTCACTGTGGAGAATTGGTTAACTAAGGAAATAGCCTTACACAGCTGGAAATTTGGTGGTTAAGGAATGCAGTTGTAACTTAGGATTTCTTGGCTGCGAGCTATGCGCAAACTACACACAAGTTGAAGATTTTTAGAGGTGGTATTGGTGGCTGCTCTGTTTTGTTCCTCCAGATCTGCTCTGTATTGTTTTATAGATGTTTTTGTGCACGATTCAAATGAACATGTTACTCATGTTCACGGTGAAGTAAGATACCATAGGATGGGCTGCTTCTATTAGTAAACAGTAAATTAATAAAATTCTTATTTTTGAAAGAATACCCCTCAATAAAAATAGTTATGGGGCCTTCAGGGGATTTTTCTTTGGGGTTGTTTTTTTTTTTTTTCATTTGTTTTCCTCCTCTACATTTATTTCTTACTCAATGCTCCATTTGTGTCTAAATTTTTCTTCGTAGGATGTTAAATGAATATTGTACAATATTTTGTTTACTGTCTTTGGATAGTTATAATAGAGCTGTTCAGTAGCTTTTCAGTAGGCTGGCACAAGCACTGATGTGCTGTAAGCAGTTCTGAAAGTGTGATTTCCATTAAAAATAGATACCAGAGTGAGAGTGGATAGCAACATGCAATTAAACGTCAAGACTGCCCAAGTTTTCATAATCATTAATTGTTCTGCTGTGAGAAAGCATCCTCTGGAACTTCCTACTTGCACGCTGCTATTTTTAGTTAGGTTTTTAACAGATTAGTTTTGTATTTAAAAAATACCATCCTATTGAGTTTATATGACAGCTTAAAATACCTTATAGTCCATTAATCTCATCCTTCCATCTTATTTACTTCTGCATTTGACCAAATTGCTATGTAGTAGTAGTTTAGGCAGCCCGCGGGGTTGTTGCTGTTGTTGCTGAAGTGGCAACAGTTGGTGCAGACTAAGGAACAGGTGCATGATATAATAGTACTCAGGTTTCTTGAACTGTCTAAATTTCAGATGGATGGTCGTTTCCTGAGAAAATCCATACACTTTCTGTCTTGTGCAGAAATGTTAACTCTCAATTCATTTGAGAAGTGGTTTGGAAGCTTCACGCTGAAGTACTGCTCCTGATTGTGGTAGTTTGTTTTATCTTTAAATAATCACGTCTGTCTCCTCTGTTTTATTTGTCTGAACAAGAATGGTCCCTAAAATCTACTAATGTTAAAGAATAAGTATTTGTGGTTTTGGTTTTAGAGGAAGTTCCACTGTGCAAGTTTGACATCTTGGCCTCCCTGGCTCTACTCTTTATATGACGCTGTAAGTTCACTCTTTGTTTTACCAAATTATCTACAATTTGTTTTGTATGTTTTAATGTCCAATTATTGGATAATGTAAAAACCTCAGTATTGTTGGCTTATCACTTAGATTTTAAAGTATAGTTTTTCAGTTTACTGTGAAAAGAGCATGAAGGGCTTCCCCCTCTGTAGAGTTGTTCCCTCGTGCCAGAGCATGTCTGGGATCAGTAACAGAGGTTCAGGTTCCTGCTGTGTTATCTCAGAGCACAGACTGGATCCTCTGTCCCGCATGCTCCAGGTAAGTGGTTGGGACACTCAGGTCTGTCTTTCCTGTTGGACTTGGTTTACTCTTTAAAAAGTATGTATTTCTTTATGTATGTTGGTACATAAAGTAGTTGGTGTCAGAGAGGCAGAAGCAGGGAGGAGGCTCGCCCTTATCTCATTGGTAAGGTTTTAGAATTTGAACGGTTGTCTCCTTATCTCCAATGAAAGTTATAACCACCTTGGGCCACTGGTTCATTTTGGCCCGTCTCCCATTCTGTTTTGCTTGTAGTTTAAAATATGTAGATACAAAATGAGCCTGTAGTTATTGTAAGTCTTAAAAGCTAATGTCCACTTAGGGAAAATAGCTTACTCTACATTTTGCTTCCCTTTTTTTTTTTTTTTTTCCTAAGAAAACAGAAATACCTATGTATTTAAATTAGGCTTTTCTTCTAACAAAAGGAAACCTTGATGGAAAGAGTCAAGAGGCAGCTACATGAATGGGATGAAAATCTTAAAGATGAATCTCTTCCAACAAACCCGATAGGTATGATGTTGAGCTTATGAAATTTCAAGTTTGGGGTTTGGGTGGAGTTTTTTTTTTAAGTTCCTAAGAAAATAAGGCTTAGATAATTACCTTTTATTGGTAGTCTATCCCTCACTTCTGGTTTCCAATAAATTTTGGTGGTTGACTGACAAAAGGATGATGGAGATTTTGAAAACATGAACATCTGCAAACTGTGCCAAAACATGTCCAGAAAAAGTAGAACACTATTAGGCTCCATGGTGGGAGGGATGTCATATGGTTGATAAGAAAACAAGAGCCAAAAGCATAAAAATGACCATTATTATGTGAGTTTAGGTGTTAGTATGTATCATCTCCTTTGCTCTTCCTTTTATTACCTCTTACCCAACATCAAGGAAAATAGCACCGGTAACTTAATCACAAAGGAGTTGGGGTCATCCCCCAGTGAGCAAGTCTCTTCTTCTCTGCAGGTCTCCAGTACCTAATAAGATGGAAACTTCAGTTGAAGCCTTTTTAAGGAGAAAAAAGTTCTTTCCTGTGTAGACTCTCAAATGCCTAATAATAGGAATTTCAAACTACAGCCTTCAATTAAAGTCAGTTAAGTGTCAAATGCAGGGCTGGGCTCGATAGTTTTATTGTACATGGAACTCTCATATCCAATTTACCTAAAGCGGTGCTTGAAAGCACTTCTTGTCTGCATTGCCCAGAGTGCTGCTTAGAGGACCGGCTATAGAAAGCATATTAAATAATCTGAAAACAAACAAAAAAATTGGTATTTTTTTGGCATTTCTTTTCTCATGATCCACAGCACACTGATATGTTGCTGACTTCAATTTTCAGGCTGTGAGGAATGGGATGATTTCCATCTTAGCAAGGTTTTTGTTAGCTAAATTAAAGAACGACTGTAGTAAAGTCCGCTACCGTTTCTGTTTGTGCCTTTTAATGCCTGAGGGCAGTTGCTGCCTACAGATGAAAACTTTTTTTTATGTAAAAAATAAATTCTGTCATCTTGACTAAGTATTTTGGGGTCTAATTTTGGTCTGCCTTCAAATGTGGAAGAAAGCTTCCAGAAGGGATTGTATACCGCGTATATCTGATTTTCTTCTCACAATAAATACTTAATGCTAACACAAGTAATTTAACTCGATTGTCATTTATGAAAGAGGTCTATGTTTAGGACTTTTTTCTTTGATTTTTCCCTCTTTCATAAAAGCATGTCTTTCTTCTTTGCCAGAAACAAAGAAGATGTGCAAGTGTCATGATAACCACCAGTAATTCGCTGTCAAAGTAGAAATCTGTGTTAGACTGGCTTTAGAATATGTTGCCTTAGCAGCGTTGTTCAGTCTCCATCACTTGTGATCTTTAAGTGTGGATTGAATAAATGTCTTAGTTGAGGTTTTAAGTGTTATGTGTAAATGATCCAGCCTTAGGGCTGGAGATGATCTCTAAAAACCCAAGTTTTAGCACTCTGTCTGTAGCTGAGTAGAAGTGGTTGGTTTTAATTCTCTCTGAAATTCTAACAAACTTACTCTTTTCTCATTTCTAGATTTTTCTTACAGAGTTGCTGCTTGCCTGCCAATTGATGATGCGTTGCGCATACAGCTGCTTAAAATAGGTAGTGCCGTTCAACGACTCCGGTGTGAATTAGATATTATGAACAAAGTAAGTATTTTTTCTTTACCTGTCATTAAATTGTTCTTATGAAAAAAATTAGGAGCTATTGTTAACAATCTATAACAAAAACTATTAAATTTCCAAATATTGCTTCAATGGGGTGAATATAATATATTAGAGATATATGAGATATATGATTATAATCTGTGAGTGAGGGTGATTTAAAAGACCAAATGATAGTAGGTGTTAACGATCGCTGGTGGAAGAGAAACGCGAAGTGAGCTTTAAGAAGGGAACAGTTGTATGATAAAGAGTAATATATATATATAGTAGAGCAATTTTCCTCCCTTAGTCTCTGAGATTAGCAGACGGTGTGTTTAAAACATGGGCAGAACCGCTGTCACCTGCAAGAGAGGAAGCTGAAATGCGGCGACAAGCCCAGAGCCTCTGAACAGAGGTTTTAAAAAGAAATATGCTTAATCAGGGACTGTCCAACTGAAGATCCAAGACACAACGTGTTTTTTGTTTTTTTTTCCAGAATACAGTGGATCATTTTTGGGGAAGAATTTCACATGTGTTATCCTTAAAAAGAGGTAGAAGTAATACACATAGTGAAAATGAATAGTGGTGCTTCACCACGGTCATTCAAATGCTTCTTTTCTGGGCAGTGTCAGTGATGAATCGGTTCATTCTACTTTCGAGAAGTTGTAGAAGATAGATTAATTTGTTATAATCTTTAAGGGAAAGATCAATACATCTTACATATTTTTTTGGTGAGGAAATTAAAACCATTGATCTACAGAACTCTTGGATTTTAGAAAGACTTAATGATTGCATTTGTACTCATCTGCCTTTTCTGTGTTAGATTTTAGAAGAGCAAAGTTGTTTTTTTTTTCTAAATTAGCTTTTAGAGACCTTAGAGGGTTGACTCATTTGTTATCTTTGTGTAGTCAGATCCTCTCCTGTGTGGGGGTCTTCAGGGGAGAAAAAAGTATATAAAAATCATTATGTCTTTTAGATAACAATTAATGTTTACCATAAATAAATAAAAGGCATAGGAAAAAAAAACCCTTGGATAGAAAGAGAAAACAGAAGCGTCTGCTGCCCAAATAGAGGAATGGGTACAAAATCGGTTCAGAGGGATGGGGAGAGACATTTTTAATATGTGCTGACAAGCAGCTGGGAATGAGTGAAATTACCCTCTTTGTTTTCCTTTCCAAGTGTACATCTCTCTGCTGTAAGCAATGCCAAGACACAGAAATAACTACCAAGAATGAAATATTCAGGTGAGTTTATTGCTCTTCGTCTTTGGGAGGTTCTTGATCAGCAACATTGGCACAGCACAACAGATCAAGCCTCATGTCCCACAACTGCTGTTTTCCACAGTTCTAATAAAATTTAAGTAAATATTTATAAGGAATTTTCTTTATAAAATGAAATGAGTTACTTGAGGATTTTTAATAAAAAGTCAGTAGATCTGAATGTTGCTGTATATCCTGTAACAGAAGTTAGTGTGAAAGGCCGTGTTGTGCCACCTTGCCTCCCCGTGAAGAATCATGCTCTCTCTGCGGCGAGTTTTGAAATATAAATTTGTTACGTAGAAAATGTTGTCTGAATTATTCCTGAATAAATTTGGTGAGATCCCAGATTTTATTTCTCAGCACTTCTTCAACAGCAGATTAAAATGCGCTAATTGGGGGTCCAGATAAGTTCCAAGGACGTTGTCATGCAAGGAAATTGCCTGTTTGTGTCACTAAGTGTCATGATACCTTTTTTTAATTTGAAGAATACAGGGTTTAATCCTAATAACTGCACTAGGCTGTATGTTCCTATTATATATTTGACCTAAGCAATATCTTCCATGTTCAATGATGATAAAACTACACATTTTCCAAATAACGTCTGCTTCTGGCAGTCTTGTCACCATTTTAATCTTGAATAACTAATATCTGTCCATCACCTATGATAACATCGAGGTTAAAAGATGTCGTGGTTTAACAAAGCAGGACTCCCCACGGTTTTCCTTTATCAGCACGATAAGAACTTGATGTGGCAATTAAAAGCCATTTCTTATCTTCTAATCAAATAATGGATTCCAGAAACGATGGTTCCTGCTGTGTCGATGGGACATACTTAACAGTATGAGAAGTCAGTGGAATGAATTAATGTATTTTCTTACTTTTAAAGTTAGATTTAAAAGTAGCAATATAGCTGTTACTTGGCTTTATTAGAAGCTGCTATTCAAAAGCAGAAAATAGAGTAAATTCTGAGTCTGTCACGTACCCTTTTTTATACTCAGCTGTAAGGTTTTGAGGGGAAGATTAATACCTGCCTTAAATGAGGTGGTTTCCGTAGCATCCTGCCAGCTGTGCTGTAAATCACTTCTCCCCTTAACAAACAGCTGGGCGAGGTTCATCTGACCATGAGAATGTTTCCAGCCTTACTCCTGATAACAGCTTGTGAAATATCTTTTCTGAAGTAGGGACTGAATAAGTAGGATAATGTGTCAGGAATGTGCCAAATTTATTACACTGGACACTTAACATTTCTGCAATTCTAAGTTAATTTGACCAATTCTGTTTTACATTAGTAGCTATTTTCTTTCAATTTTTAATAACTAGTTAAAGGGACTTTTTTTGTTGTTGTTGTTGTTCTACAGCCTAAAGTGGTTCATTTGTGATGAGATACAATTTTAAGCACGGTTGGCATTTTTTTCACTCTATTTGCATTGGGCGGCCTTTGTTTTTCGTTTGAACTCTGACAGAATTGTTAATTGTCTGTTGTAGCTTATCCTTATGCGGGCCCATGGCAGCCTACGTCAATCCTCATGGGTACATCCACGAAACCCTGACGGTATATAAAGCCTGCAACTTGAATCTCAGCGGACGACCGTCAACAGAGCACAGCTGGTTTCCTGGGTAATAACAGTTAAATGAAATTTTATGAGTAAATGACAGGAATTGGGTTGTAAATATATAATTTTTGAAACGTCGTCATTTCGCTCATGCAAAAAATAGGGCAGTAAATTTAGACTTTTTTGAAATACAGAATAAAATGGAAAATTCAGATAGAATGTTTTCAGAATTTCTCTTCAATTATTTTTTTTTTAAATGTAGAAGTCTTAAGAATTTTGAAAATGTAGCCTGGCATCGGAGAGTTATGAACAGGGAACTGATGTCTGAGAGTTTCTCTTTGTACAAGATGCACTTAAATCATAATTCCTGTTCCCATGCATCTTGCTTTCATCATAAAGTAAATGAAGTGCAAATGAAAACCAGAATATGTGAATGCAGTTACTCGACTGAAATACTTATTTTGTAGTTCTAAAAACTCAATAATGTTACATTAAAAATTGCTAATGTTTTTATTAATCTGATTACCTTTGGGTTTTTTTTTTCTGGTTTTTAATTAGTCCGGCTCTCTGAAACAGTAGCAGAATTGAGGGTCAAGATGTAGAAGTTTCCCTAATGGTTACAGGTCTTGCATCGAATTATCACCTCTCTCTGGTAGCTTAAACTTAATTTTTGTGGCTAGATGTTGGCTTTTTTCTGACTTAACCACGTAGCGCTGAGTAACAGCTTGGGGGGGTGTATATGCCATATCTGTCACAAGATGTGCCATGGTTTAAGATTCCCCAAAGAAAACTTGCAGCTTATAATATCCGGAGTTAATCTTTCTCATCTTTATGTATTTTCTCAGCTCTTCTGTTCTATGAGGGTTTTGAAATATTCACGTTCTGCCTTTTAAAACCGTGAAAGAAAAACTCTGTTGCCCTGGGAATGCATTTCCCCGTTAATCTAGGGGGTAGTGCAAAAATCCCTTCTATTTCCATTAAGTATCTCAGAGAACTATTTTCTGCCTCTTCTTCAAGGCACACAGAGTTTCATCGGAGTGTTGAAACCTTGTGCTAATAAAATGCTTTAGTTGCTTTCTCTGAAGGCTGATTTTATTTCATTTTGTTTTATTTTTAAGTTAAAATAATCTTAAATTATCTTAAATTATTTTAAGATAAAATTATCTTAAATGGTCTGCAGGGTGCCTTAATTCCTGGCAGTGGAGTTGGGAGCTGGGTGCCTTAATTCCTGGAGATTGGGGTGTTTTTTTTTAAAATCTAGCTTGAGATGAGTATTACCTTCTTACTGCTGAGTGAGCTGTCCCCGCTATGTGTAGAAGAGCTTTTCTTTACATCGTTAACCTTTTTAGCATCAACCTTTTGTTATGATTTTGGCAGATACGCCTGGACTGTGGCCCAGTGCAGAATCTGCGGGAACCACATGGGATGGAAGTTCACCGCTACCAAAAAGGATATGTCCCCCCAGAAATTCTGGGGCCTGACGCGCTCTGCTCTCCTGCCTCGGATTCCTGAAGCGGAAGAAGACTCGGACCACGATAGATCCCCGTTGCTCTGCCTGTGACCTGGTACCCTGCTTTGGAGATGAACAGGCAGCTTTCTGTCTCTTCAACGCATCTGCTCGGTTCTGCTTCTGATGCTTATGTGAACTTCAAAAAAATCTAAACAAAAACAACCCAAGAATCCACCACAACTCCCCTGCAAAGACCAACCGGACGAGGCGGCTCACTCCATTGGGTTGGGTTACTGGTGTTTCAGACACACTGGGAACGGCAGGTTGCATCTTTAAAACGCTGAGGAAAGGAGGCGGCATCAGACGGCAAGAAATCCATCTGGACAGCCTTGAGACTGGACTTTCTCCTTCCTTGTATAATTTCAGAGAATATTCACTGCCGACAACTTGCAGTGAGAGAAGGTAGGGGGAGACTCAAATTACAAATACAGTATAATTTATGCAATATATGTATGATGGTAGAGACCAGTTCCTTGCTGCAGATTATCTTCCAGGATATTCTTTAAAGTGGTTTTGCTGAGAATTCCCGTTTCTAACGTAGGTGGAGCTCTTCACGTTTAGTGCTTGTGCTGGTTCTCAGACATTTCGCTGAACAACCGTTGAGGAGAGCATGAGATGAAGCATCTCTCCCGATGGATACCGTGTTGGTCCTGTCAGTGGCAAAGCTGGAACCGGGATCTCCAGAGCTTCCTGTAGCCGGAATGATTGCATTGAGAGGATGCCCTCTGAAAGGAACCCCTGGCAAGCACTCAGTCCTTAGGAGTTGTCTCATCTATTTGGTCGATTTGACTTTTAGAAGTCTTAAACTTTAAGCTATTTATACAAAATGTACAACTCAGTCCCAGAACTTAAACTACGTTGTCATTTACTGTTGATTGTGCTTCTGTTGGCTTTTTTTGCAATGATTTCTGTGAAGATCAGTTTCTCAGCATGTGCCCAGGGGTCTGTGAAGTGCTCTTTAAAACACGGTGATTTTTTCAGTAGTATTTATTTTGACAAGGGGGAGGCAGCACCTCTTTAATTTTTCCTTTTTTTTTGCTTTTACACTTTCATATCATAAAGGAAAATTTAACATTATCAACCTTAGCTTACAGAAAGCAAAAGTTGCCAAGTAGATCAGAAATAAGAGGCAGTGCTTTTTGGTTTTGGTCTGAAGTACTGTCTGCGCGACAGAAATCAGGTGTCAAAATGGGGCAGCTCCTGTCACTGATTTACTGGGTTGGGGTTTTTCTCCCCCCCCCACCTTCAGAAGGCACCTTGGTGATGGAAACTGAAGATTTCTTCAGTGTGTGAACATACACCCTTCCGTCTCTCCAGTCTGCAGCGTGTGTCCTTTCTTTTGAAGCTGTATCATGTGCTTTTTAGTTCTTCACAGGAAATCTTTGAGAACTGGTGTTGTCAAACAGAACGACACGAAACTACTTGGGATTTCAGACATCGGCCGCTCCTGGGCCCAGAGAGGCCGAGGCAGAGCCCTCTACCAGGAGCCGCTTTGAGTGGGAGCGTGGTTCCTGCTGCAGCACAGCTAAAAAACACCCCAGAAGACACTGAGTGGCTGTTAAGGTAGTTTATTAAGCTAGTTGAGCAGAAACTAATGACTGTTTAACTCAGGTTTAGTTCTGTGAAGCCTTCTACCTCTGTGCTTCTGTGATAATTCTCTCCCCAGGCATCTTTAATACCGCATTTAATTTTCTGTGCAGCACCCTGCCTGGCCAGTGAACTGTGAAAAGCAATACTGGGTTGAATATCATCCTGAACAAATAGAGGGTGAACGACGGCTCGTTTGCCTCTAGTAAACCTTCTGTCTTTTGGTTCTGGTTCTGTAACGAGCTTTCAAAAGGCTGAAACGATAAGCACTAGCTGTGAGACTGTGAAATCCCTGTGCTTGGGTGTAACCACTGTCATCAATCACGCTCCTGCTCTGCACATCCATCCACATGCGTGTGCCACACACACACACTCTTCTCAGTGCTGTAGATTTGGGTTATTTCCCCCCCACCCCCAGATACCTAATATCTCGTTGCCAGTACCCCAGGAGGACTTGTGGGTGGCAAGAAGTTTGAAGGTGCTTCAAAAGTCCCTTCTGCTGCCACTTGATGTGAGTGGTCACTGCGGGGAATGTGGGTGAGGTTTTTTCCGAAACGACGGCTTTCTCCGCTGTCGCTGAACTTCATAAGCTCTTGGGGTGTTTTTTTTTCCAGCCGAGTCTTTTGGATCGCCTCAACTAAAAATGGTATTACGTTGGCAGTGTTTGAATACGAAATAGGCATATTTTTTGGTATTGTGTATGTATATATATAGGCAAATGTAAACTAATATAATCGAGTGAGAGAAGTCGGGAGTAAATTTAGCGCTAATTTAATTTTATTGTCGATGATGCTGTTCCATCTGCTTAACCTTCTGTGGAATGTTTGCTGTTTTGAAGTCCCTGGCGCTTTCCAGGTTGAAAGCAAGCAGAGAAAATGAATCCTGCTGTGGGGGGAGCTGGTCATTGAGTGCTACAGCTGGAAGAGCGCTCAGAACACCCAGCGTGGGACGTACGGGGTGAGTGGGGAGTCCGGGATGGTTCTAGCCATGGATGAATACTGCTAGTTCTATGCTTCTTGTCTCCTTTTTTTGGAGAGAAAACTACTAGACTGGGACTTTGGAAGATTATTACTGATAAATATGGACATTGTATGCTTTGAAGAGCTAAGTACAAAGGAAATCACATTTTATGATCATTTCCTAGGTGTCTTCTACAGCCGTTGGTTGGCCTGTAGCTTCCCACGTTCATTAATCTAATTGACTTGCTGGCTGCTGCCAAAAGGGATGATTTGTCTCTTCTCCCCTGTCATCTCTGGCCCTTTTTGTGGAGATGAAGAATTAGTCACCGGGGAGGGGGTGGTGGTGGGGGGTGATGGTGTCCTGGCTGTGCAGCCACGTCCTTGCCAGGGCTGACAGCGGGAGGGGGGACAAACAGTGGCTTTTTGGGACAGACCCAGGTACATGCAGTTTAAAACCGCTCATTTTTCAAGCCGTTGCTGCAATGGCATAAGGACGTCCTACAATCAGAGCCTCTAATAGTGCATGTTTTCATTTAGTTTTGCGGAATAGAATCACATAGGACACTCACACACTTGGTCTAAACCGTGTTCCAAATACTCTGCTGTTTGGTTTTGGGGNAGAAAGAAAACCCTTGGGTTTAGATTGTGTTTTAAACTGGTTACTTCCAAAATGCAATATGGAAACTGGAAGAGTGCCAGATTAAAGAACGTGGAGGGAAAGGACAGAGAAGGTGAGAAATGACATGGAGGGAGCAGAGCTTGTTTTTCCAGTTCATAATC
>VZRU01002649.1:93350-107473 GCA_013398155.1 Pedionomus torquatus | reverse complement strand
TAACACCAGCCTGTCTTCTCACTCTCTTTGCAGCCTGGAGATGCTCGAGCTCTCCAGGGCCCCTGTGACCAAGAGTCTCCGGAGAAAACCCTCGCAGCACCGTGCCCACGAGCCCCTTCGCAGCGCTGAAGGCGTCGGTTCCTCTTCCACCCCCTGATCTGAAGCTTTTGCAAACCTGAGACCTGTCTCCTCACAGCCAGATGACAGGGATGAAGGCTGAGCAAGCATCTCTCGAGACAAGAGTTAAAACTCAAATTGTGTCCAAACTAGCAATAAAATCAGATCCAATCTGAATTTCCTTCCAGCTCCTGATCTCTAATCATTTTGCATGTGACAGGGGGATAAGATGAGCTTCCCGGACTGGTTCTAGACCAGCCTCCTGCATGGCCACAGCAGGAGCAGGACAGGAGGGTGGCCCTAAACCCTTCCTGATCCTGACAATCTGCAGCTGGGGGCCTTCCTCAGCCAAGGATATATCCGTAAGTAACCTGTGTTTAAAAGCCCTTGATGGCCTTTTTCTGTACATATTTGTCTAATGACTTTTCAGACCCATTTCTGCTCTTGGGTTCCGCTGGCCCCGACAGTGAGTTCCCCAATTGAATTAGGCGTTGTCTGAAAAAGTCCTTCCTCCATAAGGGGAGAGATAAAATTATCTTGTCTTTCATCTGTTGCTGGCACCAATCTGAACTCAAATCTTTCTTGAATCTCTGCGAGCAAGTGCAAGTCATGCCTGGCCACAGGCTGGTGTGGGGCAGGGTCCGGCTGCCCGAGGGATCCACAAAGGAGCTTTTGGTGTCCCCAGGGCCATCTATCTCCATAAGGCACAGCCTGTCCCTAAAATCTCCCTAATTATGCGGGGTTTCCTATTAGGACAATCCCAAATAACTGCACTTTCAGGCCTCTTGAGCTTTCCCACCTCTACCAGCTTCTTTCTAAATCTCCTTCATCCATTGATGTAATGGGACAGAAGATTTTCTTTTCTTCCAGAAATGGAGAAACTAAAGCAACGGAGTTAAAGTTTTCAAAGTCATGCATAAAAAAAAGGGGAAGGGAAGGGAAGGGAAGGGAAGGGAAGGGAAGGGAAGGGAAAAATATCCTTTCTAGAGGTGGGAACCCTCAGTCTGTTTTCAGCTGGAGATGGAACAACTCAGTCACATCAGGCTGGTTATAGACTGGGCCAGATTTGACACCACCAGATTGGCTTTCCAAGGTTTCCATTAGGCTCATATCAAAGGTAAAAATAAATCACAGGGCTCTCAAGTGCTATTCTTGTGCATTTGTCCAAACAAATCTGTCCCCTTCCCCTTGGAAATTACCAAAGGAAGCTTCAGCCTACATGTGGTACCTTTTGCTGATACAGACCTTATTGCTGTTGGGCCACAAACACTGTTTTAGCGCTGAATGGTGGCGCTTTGTTTTATCAGTGCTCTCTTCACACACCCCAGAGGGTGACAATGTTCCTTTGGGTGGTTTCTGAAGCAGATGACAAAAAAAGGAAGACTTGGGAGAAATTAAAAAGAAAGTTCCTAACGACGAAAGGGATCAGCACACACCTCCATTCTCCTGATGTTAAACACTGCTGACACAGGCCCTGCACTGCACAAATCTGTACTTTCCTTTAAATTAGCAATTCCACAGACACAGTAGGAGCTTGCATAAGAATTGTCCATAAAGAGAAGAGAGTCACAATATCAGCCTAGCATGAAACCCTGGTTTCTGCTTTTTAATTAAGATTTCAAGCTTGTGTCTCCCCTGAGGTGCTGCGGAAGGTTTTGCCAGATACAATAAGCAGCCGGGGTCCCTCTCAGCAAATTGGCTTTTCGTAGGATCCTAGTTCTGCTCACATACCCTTTAGTGCCGAATCCTCAGTGCCAAATTTGGGGTACAGCACACACAAGAAGGTGAAGCCCAGAAGCTGGGTGCTGGGACCCATCCTCTTGTGCCCCCTCTTGCCCAGCAAGGTCTTGCCGGCGAGAGGGGGAAGCAACAGGATGTGTTTTTTGGTACACATCACTCTCAGCATTAAGCAGAAACACAGTAACTCTTAGGATGACATTTCCAGTGTGAATACCTGTGTTTGTGTATTTTAAAAGCCATTCTCCACGCTCCCATGGTCTCTTAGTATTCTCTTGCAGCTTGCCTTTCCCCAGCGGCTCCCGCCTGCCATGCCTCCCTGCAGCTGGAAAATGAAGCCAAAGACACACGAACAATCAAAGAAGTTATCTTCCAGCATTAAAGGCAGATGTTGGCATTTGCATTTGTGCCGGTCCATTCCCCTATCACACCCCTATTCCCCCACCGGTGATTTCAGAGCTGAGCCCCGTGGATCATAAACACCTCAAAGATCAAGCAGTAGCAAAAACGGGGCTCCCTGCACAATGTCAAAATAACCTCATGGACACAGGGGTCACTACCAGAAGTCCCTGCTTCCCTCCCTTTTATATCACTGCCAATTTGGGATTCATTTAGGAGGAAGCAGAGACGCCACGAGTACCCCAGCCCGGCTCTCCCCTGGCTGCTGTGGTTTTGGAGGTGTCAGGACTCACCGTTGTGAGCATCCATCATCCCCGTTAATGCTACCCCCCCAATGGCAAGCCTTTCCTGAGCAAATACAAGCTCACTTCTAGCAGAAACCACATCTTCCCCTGCCTTTTGCTGCCTCCCCGCAGGCAATGCTGGACCCAACCCAGGCAACACCCCGGAGCAGGGACTTCTCAGTGGCAGCTGAACAGGGTCCCCATGGGAGAATTTAAGGTGCCACCTGCAAAGTAAAGGGAGAGATACACCACTGGTCATGCATCCCAGTGCTGGCTGTCACCACATCCAGGGGACAATGGCAACGATTGCACTTGAAGCACCTCTAAAGGTTTCACAATCACTCCCATAAAAGCATTTAATGTGCAATAAAAATGGCAAGTAAGTTATCAAGGGCCGGTGCGGAGAAGGAAGCTAATGCTTTGCTTTTAGATGTTCATAAAATATTAAGTAACTTTACAAAGAGGAGGGAGAGGGTGCAGTTCGATGGGCCACTGTTACAAGCAGGTCCACTCTGCCAAGCAGCCAGTGAAATGCGGGATTTCTCCGGGACTCATTAACTCCCATCGCCAGCGTTAATGGTCCTGCGGCTGCTCATTCCTCTTTCCCCCCCGCGCCACGCAAATGGCTTTATTTAGAACCTGAGATTGGAGCCCAGCTCCACCAATAACATTTGCCTGGATGTAATTAGGCATCAGCAGAGCAAAACTTCCCAGCCAAGGGAGAGTGGAAATCCAGGTCAGGCAGTTCTCTGCCCGCAGCTACCTCCACCCAGCTTGAAAAGAAATTAATTTGGGGAACTTGATGCTGTGGCGTGGACTTTTCAATGCCCCACCTTTTACCAGGGGACTGAGATAAACTGCGTAGGGAAGTTTCTTTGGAAGAAATGGGTTTTCTGCCCTTGGTGGTGAGCTGGGGGCTTTCACGCCCACCCTGCCATGGAGGTAGACCAATTCAAGCCAAAGCCACCAAAGGAAGACCTGTCCCAGCTCTGCTTTCACACTTACCCTGCCATGGAGGTGGACCTATTCAAGCCAAAGCCACCCAAGGAAGACCCGTCCCAGTTCCTCATCCCATCCTCCTGGTGGATTTTGCACTGGGGTTTGTTCTGGCAGTGCTTTTCCCCCACCATGTCCAAGTGTGAGCAGCAGAGGTTGGACCAGGCAGTGGTGGGTAGCTGGGCTGGGGGAGATGACTGCAGAGCTCTTGCCTTCAATAAATCAGTGAAGAGCAGGCGATTTCCAGGCTGGTGTGGAAGAAGCTCTCCTGGGAGCAGTCGGGAGCCAGGAGCAATGCTGCCTGTCTCCCTGCCATGCACAGTGCACCCGATCTGTCAAGCCCAGGTAATACAAGGGAGCAAATCAGAGCCACTCAGAGACAAGAAGCAATAAAAATCCAAAACTGATGTTTTGACATTTGCTTTTCCCAAACGAGGACAGAAAATTCAAAATATGAGGGGGACAAGACAGCAGGAGTGGAATCCCATCAATTTCCATTCAGATATCTCAAAAGAGCTCATTTTGGAGCAGTAAGATCTCAACTTAAGCCCACACTGCAGTTCAGCCCAGGAGAGCTGTGGGACCGGCACCAAGGCTGGGCTTGCCTGGGGAGTCTGAGCCATGGGGGAAAAATAGTCCATCATGGTCCTCGAGTCAAGGAGGGGGTCATGGTCTTGAGCATCTGCCTTGGGCCGCGTAAAGACTTGTGTCTTCATTTGGCTGCCGTATAAATAATGAGGTGAAAACCAATTTGATAGGAATAAAATTCATCCTGTAGACAGAAAAGACACAATTCTTATATATATATGCCTCTGTGTGTGTTTTAGTGAAAAGGCATTTAGTGCCAAACAAAACTAAAAAAAAAGTGTCCTGAATTAAGGCTCATTTCATTTTAAAAACGTTGAAAGGCAGAATGTCAGGCGTTGTGCAGAGGTTTCTTTGTTCGTTGTCACAATTCGACATGAATTTGCAAAATACTTTGATTAAATCCATTCTGATTTTTCTGTCAGAAACATTCCAGGTGACAATTTTTACCCAGAAAGCTCCACTTGTGGCAACTCAGACAAAACAGTTTAACATCAGCCTGGAGGGAAGTGTTTCGTTCTTCCTTTCCTGGAGAAAAGAAATGAATGCCTCCAACAAAATTGACACTTACAGGGGAAGATAATTTGCAGAAATCTCAATTTTTATAGAAACCCGGTAGAACAAGGATGTCCTCATGGAAAAATCTCGCTCAGATTCAATGCTTCCCTCACCTAAAGCTTGCCCTCCCCAGACTAAAGCATCTGTTTTAGAAGTTTTTTAAAAAGCATCTGTTTTAAAGAGCTGGACCAGCGTTTTCCGAAGGTAGGATGGAAGGGGAATGCACGAAACCATTTGCAGACTCCCCAGCTCCAGCAAACGTGCTGGTACCCAAGCGGGGCCCCAGGGGTTGCAGCCAAAGGGCTGGTATAATCCAGCATGTGTTTCCTGACATTGATGGAGTGACGTTAATTTATAGCAGCTGAGAGCCTGGCCCTGAGCCCTTCTCCATGCTCTTCGCCACGCTGAGCGCTGGCCCTGGCTAAATCTTGTGCTGTCCCTTCCATATGGCCCTCTCTGGCTCTGAGAGGGTTTATTTGCTCAAATGGGATGGAAGGAGAGATGTAAACGTCTCTGACAGCCACAGCTTTTGCAGAAGGGAGGACCACCTCCCAGGTATGCGGCACGTTCCCCCTGGAAAAAGGCTGAGACCTGATTTGTCACCATCAAACCCCCCCTTTCCAGGAAAGCCCTCCTCAAATCACCCCTCTGGAGCAATAATATCCTTCTTCTCCTTGAATTCTTCCAAGATTGTGGACTGGCTGTTGCTCTCCAAACCTGGCAGGTCAGAGCTTCTCCAATGGTACCCCAAAACCATCCTGCACTGTATTGAGATGTGCTCCTCTCCTCCAGGACCTTGAGGCGATGAGACCTGAAGGACCCAGAGCTTTTAAATTTGGGGGGCTCAAGGCTTCTCCACTCACTGCTGGCTTTACTTGGCTTATTTGAAGTCCTTATTGAGGCTTGGATTTTATTTTTATTTTTCTGCTGCTAAATTTTTCCTCCTCTAGGGTGGAAACACTGGATTAGACTTGCCCTGTCTTTTCTCCACAGGTCTGTTTTGGTTCAGCCCCATTACTGGATGCAGCCCAGGTCTCTGCGGGGTGGAGGGAAGGGGGGCTCACCCCCCTACGCCCCCCCAGCTCTGGACTCACAGCTGAGGTGTCTGCATTAAAGGAAATCCCTGCCTCAGAGAGCAATGGTGCTTGCAGGGTGTCGTTGAGTCCTTTGTGGAGATGTTTTCACTTGGCACAAATGCGCATTTTTGGACTGGCAGAGCAGAAGCGCTTCCAAGCTCACTGCATGGATAAAGGGGGCTGTAGCCAAGTGGTGTAAATTAGAGCAGACCCTAAGCTGGCCCAATTACAGCAGATCTGCCACCAAAACAGTGCTGGTGTGGCGAGGAGGAGCCATCCAAGTGATGTCTGATGCTGCTGGACTCACCCGAGCTCAACTCCGTCGTCCCAGGTTTGCACGATTTCACTGCACTTCTTGGTGGAGAGATCCATTGGTAGGAAACAGGGACTTCAAGAGCTCCAAACAGCAAAAGCCCCAACGCAAAAGCAAATGGAAATTCCAGGGTTGGTTTGTGCTGAGAGCTTGGCTCCCTGGACCACTGGGAGCCGTTGGATGGGGAGCCAAACTTCACAGCTTGGCCTGTGTGCTGGGAGGAACCAACCTGCCAGGGCACATCTCGGTCTTTTACCATTACTGTTAGTGTTGTTGTTGTTGCTATTATTATTATTATTATCATCATCATTATTATTATTACCACTACAACTGTGTCAGCTAGAAATCCCAAGCATGGTCTGGCAGCAACATACTGGAAAAATTTAAAAAAAAAATAACCCAAACCAAACAAGCCCTACAAAAATATGAATGGTCCTTCCAGAAAGAGTATACATTTTTCTTGGCTAATGGCCCATCCCATGATTTGGGTTGAGCCAGATCCTAAATTCTAAGAAAACCTCCAGCATCCCCCTTCTGTTTGAAGGGAAACTGCCAACACGTCTCACCAATAATTGTCTGAATCTAAGGAAAGACATTCAAATTTATGATGGGAGGCAGACAGCCAAGTCCCATTGATCTTCAATGAAAATCCTTCTAGTGAAAACTCCCTCATCCCCCGTCACCGGTGCGAAGAGCCAGGCTTTGCCTGCGCAGCCGGTTTTGTTCCACAGCACTCATCACCACTGGGTCTTGAATTCCTATTGCTATCCTATTATTATCTCTGATTAAGCAGGGTGGAAGAGGAAATTAGGCGATTCCTGTGTACCCGTAGGCTGGCAGTGATGTGCTCTAATAAGTTCCATTTAACCCATTCGTTACCGTCAAACTAAAGTTTCCTGGGAGGACTTTCCCCTCTGGCCTGTAGCCTCCCCATCCTCAACTTGGGCATCGGGCTCAGGCACATGGCAAGAGGGTCAGGGTAATGATTCCACTCGCAGTATTTAAACCCAGCTGGATAAATCCCTAAATGACTTTCTAACAGTGCAGTAAACTCCTCAGAACATAATCAATGCACATTAACGAAGCACTGGGNTTCCAGTGCCTCACCACCCTCACAGGAAAGAATTTTTTCCTAATATCCAATCTAAATCTCCCCTCTTCCAGTTTAAAACCATTACCCCTTGTCCTATCACTACACTCCCTGACCAAGAGTCCCTCTCCAGCTCTCCTGGAGCTCCCTTCAGATCCTGGAAGGCTGCTCCAAGGTCTCCCTGGAGCCTTCTCTTCTCCAGGCTGAACAGCCCCAGCTCTCTCAGTCTGTCTTCGTAGGAGAGGTGCTCCAGCCCTCTCAGCATCTTGGTGGCCTTCCACTGGACCCATTCCATGTCCTTTCTCTGTTGAGGACTCCAGAGCTGGACACAGGACTCCAGGTGGGGTCTCACAAGCGCAGAGTAGAGGGGCAGAATCCCCTCCCGTAACCTGCTGGCCACACTTCTTTTGATGCATTGATGATTTAATATACCTTTTTAACGGTATATAAATGCTTATAAAGGTATATAAATGCTTTAAAAAAGGGATTTTTACATATGTCAGAGACTCACAGGATAATGTTAGGTTGAAGGGCCCCCGGAGGTCTCTAGTCTGAGCTCCTCAGAAGCATATCAGCCAGCTTCAACATTAGCTCAGGAGCTTGTGGGGTCAACTTCTGAATATCTTCAGGGACGGCAGCTCCACCATCTCTTCTGGGGCCTGTCCCAGGGCTGCACAACCCTGCAGGGAAGAGGCCCTGGTACCAGGCAGCTTTAGGGACTTCACAACTACCAATAGCATTCGAAGGGTGCCCATTTCTCCACCAAGAGCTTGTGCTTAGTCCTCTCCATCTCCTGGGGCTTGACACACTAGAGGACATGCTGCTGCATGACACGCTGGGCCAGAAGGTACTTAAAGGATCTGCTTGGGTTTTGCTTTGTTTAACTTTGTGTGTCAGCAAAATTAGTCACTTTTGAACTCACTGTATTAGTTTTACACCTTAAGGGGAAAATGGGCCCTTCTCTCGATTCCAGGCTTTGGATGAGTTTCATTCACCCTAACCCGTGCATAAATTAAGCACTTAAATCAAAGTTACACACCTTCAGCTGTCTCTGTAATCCTCATGGAGAAAAAAAAAAAGCCACAACAAACCAACCCAAAACCAACAAATTATCTCATACTGCAGTCAGCTCTAAGGTAAACACTGGGCTTGGAAACCAGCTCAGACTCGAACACGTATCAGTGTTCCAGGTTAGGTCAGACAAATCCTGCCCCTGGACCACCATCAAGCCCCGAGCTCCAACCAGGATCTCGAGTCATCTCATTACCAGCGTCGTTACGGGATCTAGAGGTCCTGGTTAGACTCGGCGCCCTGTTGTGCCAGGAGCTGCACACAGACACAGAGCCAAGGCCTGGCCCCAAAAAGGCTGCAGTAAAAATAGACAAGACAGATGGAGGCACAGATTTATGGAAAGTCGCACAGCAGGTCGGAAGCAGAGTTGAAATGAGAGCGCAGGCAAGTAGCAGGTCCGAGATCCCTCAATTAATGCTTTTTCTTTGGCACGAAGGCACAAACCATGCTCTTCAAATTGCTCGAGCCCAGATGCTCCGGCCACCTTGAATTTGGAGCCCAGAGAGCTGCAAAGCCTATTTCAGAGATCACTGGTACAGAGCCAGAATGCAACAGCCCCGAATTTCTTCTCTCAAGATCCACAATTCATGCATGTCCCCAGGTTTCCAGTCTCCTGTGACAATTTTCTCTGAAGCTGGGCATCCTCTCCAGCTCCCACAGCTTTCCCTGGGCTCTGACTCATCACACGAACCTTTTTCCAAACCCTCCTTCCTTTGGAAATCAAGACATGCTGCCATCGCATCATTAGTTGTAATAACTGATAGCATTACTGATGGATGTCATTAATTATTAGACCAACAATCGTGCTAAGTACGCTTTGTGTTAGTTATTACAGTGCTCTGTTTGTCTTAATGTAATACTTATAAACAGTATTAATAGTAATTGCATCAATAATAATACCACAGTTGTGAAATGTTTATGTAGCATCCATCTGCTCAGAGATCCACCGCGATAGATAACGCTGCGACCATCTGGCGTCGCTGGGTGCGTTCGGCTGGTACTCACCACCACGGCAAACCGGGCATCCGTCTCCATCCCGCCACCTCCCACTGCTTCCCACTTGCCCGCGGCCATAAATCAACCTCTAAACCCCAGCCCCTCCTGGAGAGGAAGAAGGGAACCCACGGGCAGAAGTTGGGAGACAGAAAAGCGAGGGAGCTTCTCCCCGCAGCCAGAATGTGCAGAGAGGAGGGAATCTGCACAACCACAGAGAGATACCACTGCGAAAGCACAGCCACGTTCAGAGCAGTTATTAGTTCAGTTTCTATTGCTTTCCAGAGGAGCCTTTTCCTTTGGGCTTGGAAAAGGATCCCTCTTGTCCTGGGCTGGTGGGTCCTGCGCTCATGAGGTCCTCACGCAGCAAACCCAGCATCCCACTGGATGCTGCTATCCTGGCTGTACTTAGTGCTGGGAAAACATCCTATAATGTAGCTGTGTCACCTGCCTCGGTGTAGGTATCCCCCCCTGCCCCATCCCTTGATCAGTCTCACTGAAAAAGAAGAGTAGGGAAAGGTCCATTCCTTCCCCAGTCAGTACTGGTGCAGCTTTGACAATAAATCCTGGAGCCCTGCAAGGAACCCACCTGCACAAAATGGGAAATCTCTGGATTGGCCACAAGCACGGATGGATGGCTGTGGGCGCCCGCGTGAGGATGCCAAGTGCCTGGTGCAAATGGCTAAAACCACTCAAAAACTGGATCATCTTCAGTGTCCCCCTTTTTTCTTCATCCCTATGGACAAAGCAAGAGCTTGAAGGTGAAAGGAAGAATCAAAGGGAACCCACGGGAGGAAACTGCTGGAAGAAGCCACTGAAGCTCCAACAGTAGCATCCTGAATGGGGACATTTGGTCTTGGTCACCGTCTCGTGAGCAGGATTTCAGTCCAGGTCTTTCTGCATCAAAAGAAGCGTGACCAGCAGGTCACGGGAGGTGATTCTTCCCCTCTATTCTGCGCTTGTGAGACCCCACCTGGAGTCCTGTGTCCAGCTCTGGAGTCCTCAACAGAGAAAGGACATAGAACTGTTAGAACGGGTCCAGCGGAGGGCCACCAAGATGATTAGAGGGCTGGAGCNAGGCTTGATAGGGCTTGGAGCAACCTGGTGTGGTGGGAGGTGTCCCTGCCCATGGCAGGGGGGTTGGAACACGATGATCTTCAAGGTCCTTTCCAACTCTAACCATTCTATGATTCTATGATTCTCAGGAGACCTCCCAAGAGAGCTAGTCTGAAAAACACAGCTCCCGGGAACAGTGTGTCAAAAGATTTAACGTTCATTCCTGCTTCCCATCAACCCCCAAACACCCCTGGAGAAAGGTTCTCTGCCAGAAACCAGCACTGCTCCTCCTGCCGTGGCTGTGCAGAGCTGTGCGAAAACAAAGAGAAACTCCCAGAAAAAAAAAAAAAAAATTGTGGGGAGATTTGGGCTTCTCGGGCAGGAGGTCATGCAGGGATGGACAAGGTACCAGCAAAACCAGGTCCCCCATCAGCAGGCTCAGAATCTCCATACTGGTTTGCCTTGGAAATTGCCGGCTTCCTTCCAACGTCAAGATCCCTGAGCAATATACACTGATTTAATTCCCCCAGCCAGAAAGCAGGGAGGGTGCTGTTTACCTGCCACTCGGAAGCCCTCTGCTCTGCCCGGGCACGTCATTCAAACAGCACTTGCAATTTTAGAAAATTCGCTTTTACTTGCTGTAGCCAAGACAACCTACAAAGGGCAGGCTGCTGGAAAACTCCCAGCCCCTGGCAGCTGGAGACACACTCCATCGCTGGACGGGCACCCACGTTTGATCATCTTGACCTATGGAGAGCAATATCACAGCAAATCCCCAGCAGAGCCTTCGTGCCAGGTGGAAAGAGACGGTCCCTGCGTCAGGAGCTCCCTGGGATCTACCCATGAAGCAATCTAAAGCAGGACAATTCAATTCCAATGTAATCCATGAGCTACTTTGGCAAAAAATAGCAGGAATCAGCACCAGAAACCTTGTATTTACAAACTTCACACCAGTTTCTTTTATACCCTCTTTGTGGATCTTTTTATAAGTTTCTGGGGCTTCCACAAGAATTTCTGAAGTCCAAAAAGACTTTTTTTTTTTTGTGAGTAATGGTCTTTGAAGGTAAAAGAGTTCATTCCAAGAAAAATATCTTTCAAATATCCTCATTAGGGAAAATATTGAAAAATATCTTTCAAATACCCTCATTAAGGAAAAAGATTCAGGCGATCTGGCATTTTTCTCTACAGAAAAAAAAAGAAAAAAAGAACAGTTTTGACCACACCATCTTTTTCCAGGGGGAATAGCTTTCTTGTGAAAGTACACCTCGTCCTCTCAGACGTGTCCCGAAACGCAGCACGTTCAGCAAAAGCAGCAAGACACAGCTTGTCCCTGCTCACCAGACACATGAATTTATCCAGCTAAAATCAGGTGAAATAATGATACATGTGAAGAAAAGGGGGGAAAAAAGTTTCAAATAAACTCTCCTTTTTTGCGCTCCTCCCAGCTCAACTGCAAGCTCTTCAAAGTTTCCCCTCTCGTTGAGTTGAGTCATTAGTCTTCAGATAAGTGATGCTTGAGCCTTTGATTAAAATTACTGGGGAGCGTCTCTGCATGATTAAAGAGAGATAACACAATAAAAGGAAGAGGACTTTACACCATTATTATGGCAAATAAGTGCAATTCCCGACCTGAGAGCTGCATCAACTTGTCTAATGTAATAAATGCTTCCCCTGTTGGAAATGTGTCAAATTAGACTCCAAGATGTCAGCCTTTGGTTTTCAAAGGTCTGGGAGCTGTGTGACTGCAAGGCTACCACCAGGAAGAGCTGGAAGGTGACGCCGTCCCACCGAGCAGGGCACAGGGGGAGCGATACAGGCTCATTAGCAGCTGACAACCCACCTCCAGAAGGAAGGAGAGGGTGCAGACAGGCACATAGATGGATTTGGGGTCCAGGAGGGGCATGTTGGTTCCGTTCCCACGCAGCACTCACACATGTGAAGGTTTGCCCAAGGCAGAGGCACCAGATATGGGCTCCTTGCCTGAACCTCTCTAGGGGCTTCATCATCCCTTTGTCTAGGGGAAAAAGCATCCTTCCCAATCTTACCCAAACAAGAACAGTTGTTCTGAGGGGGGAAAAAATAATAATTTTTAGTCCAAAGAGAACATCTACCCAAGAATTTGAGGTCTGAAGAAAAAGACCTGGAAGTCCTGGAGGATAACAGGATGCCTATGAGCCAGCAATGTGCCCTTGTGGCCAAGAAGGCCAGTGGCATCCTGGGGGGCATCAGGAAGAGTGTGACCAACAGGTCAAGAGAGGTCATCCTCCCTCTCTGCTCTGCCTTGGTGACGTCCCATCTGGAGCACTTGGACCAGTTCTGGGCTCCCCAGTTCAAGAAGGACAGGGAACTGCTGGAGAGGGGACAGCAAAGGGCTATGAAGATGATGAGGGGACTAGAATACCTCTCTTGCAAGGAAAGGATGAGAGACTTGGGTCTTTTTAGTCTGGAAAAGAGAAGACTGAGGAGGAGTCTGATCACCACCTATAAATACTTCAAGGGTGGGTGTCAGGAGGATGGGCCCAGTCTTTTTCCAGTGGTGTCCAGTGACAGGACGAGGAAATGGGCCCACACCTGACCATAAGAAGTTCCATCTCAACCTGAAGAGGAAATTCTTCACTTTGAGGGTGGCAGAGCCCTGGAAGAGGCTGCCCAGAGAGGTGGTGGAGGCTCCATTTCTGGAGCCATTCCAAACCTGCCTGGACACATTCCTGAGCAACCACTAGCAGAGGATTTGAAAGAGATGATCTCCAGAGGTCCCTTCCAACCCCATATCATTCTGTGATTCCGTAATCTATTTCAGAAGAGCAGCACCATCTGACTCCCTGATGTAGACGAGCCACAAGTCTCTGCTCTCCTCCTGGGAGAAGGATCATTCATTCACTCCCCAACTGTGATATGGGACCACATTCTCTGTCACAAGGAGGGAAGACACCCTACTGCTGGTAGCTTGTAAGAGTGCAGACAGATAGCTCACAGAAACATCCTATTTGTGGTTTAAAATATACTGGTTTATCATGCAAATGATATGTCAACAGAATAGCTGTACTTGGCAATACTTCCTGAAGTAAATTAAGCAGTTAAACATGCCATGTGCAATATTAAGGAGGTTATGTGTTACATATAATAAGCAGATGAAGCCAAGTTGTCAGGAAGCCAGGTTTCCTCAGAAATCTGACATTCATCTCAAAGGCACCAAGGTGTGTGCATCTCCCCACTCCAGCAACGCAAGGAGGGTGAGGTTTGGGAAAAGCAGGGCTGGAATTTCTGCCAGGACCCCTCGAGGTGACTCGGTCCCAGCTGGGGCTCCGCTGAGGTTCTATCCCTGAGACGAATGGTCCGGTCTCAGCTCCCCGCTTGGCATTTGGAGAGCCAGTGCACGTTGAGGGCTTGCATTGTGCATTTTTCACAGCTTGAGCTCCGTGCGCCTNGTCAAATAAACCCCTTCCCCGCCTGCCCCACAAACCAGCTCATTACACTCCAGCCCTCACGCTGCTCTCCAAAGAGAAAAACAGCTCCTGTGATTTATGGAGAATCAAAGGTAAAAACCCTTTTGTTTACAGAGGTGATGTTTAGCTTCAGGGTGTTGTTTTAAAGGAAGGTGATGGAGCCAGATGTGGAGACGTCTCACTCCACCTCAGTCCCACCTTACCTGGAATGCCCATCCCACCCAGACCCCAGCCCAGACCTCCTCTTCTCCAGCACCTCCGAGGTCCCCATTCAGCACCCTGTGTCTTCACAGATACCTCA
Organism: Pedionomus torquatus; assembly: GCA_013398155.1. Classification (NCBI taxonomy): domain Eukaryota; kingdom Metazoa; phylum Chordata; class Aves; order Charadriiformes; family Pedionomidae; genus Pedionomus; species Pedionomus torquatus. Next base: position 93,451 of record VZRU01002649.1, on the reverse strand, counting down.
CGTTGACGGGAAAGCTCTTATCTCACTTCTGCTCCAAATTTCAAGGCTGCTGTGAGCCTTTAGGTGAATAATTTTCACACATCCTAAAAAAACTATCCCTC
>VZRU01002649.1:67699-91143 GCA_013398155.1 Pedionomus torquatus | reverse complement strand
AAAAAAAAAAAAAAAAAAAAAAAGGATGGTTTTGGGTTAATTTCTTCCAGAGATGAGAAATTGGGCAATATCACCAAGTCATTTACTTCGCTGCTAAGAAACACCACCTTTCTCCTGGGCTGGGGTCTCCTGGCAAAGCCAGCCAGCCCCTGATGCTTGTGCAGCTTCTCCCCACAGCGTTGTGAAGCTCCCACATATGGCCCGTTTCTCTTCCCTGCAGGTGTAACGGTGCCATCAGCCAGCCATTACCCTCCCTTTGCTAAATTAAGCAGATCACACTCCTTGATTTGCTCTCCAAAAGGTGCGATTTCCCATTCATTAGTCTTTTTGTGGCTTTTCCTTGAATCTCCTCCAGTATTTCCACACCCTTTTTGAACTGTGGATAACGTGCTGAATACCAGGGTAATGTGACCTTCCCCTGCAGACCTGGGCAGAGGATCACAAGTTGGTCATCAGTGACCTACTGTCTCCCCAGGGCTCTCCTGGGTCATCCATTACCCCATCCTGTAATTATTCCCTGGCTCTACAATGGGGTTTTCTACTCTCTACCCATCCAGAGTGTTTTAAATTTGCCACTTATCCAAGTTGTCTCCACTGTCAACAGAAAGAAGGAGGCGTTGTCCAGAGAGAACTCATCCCACTCTAAGGGATACCTAAGGTACAACGAATAACTCATGCTCTGCAGGTGCCTCCACCCTTCCTAGGACCAGAAGTGGACCCCACACACCTAACATTTGGATGGCCTCAGTTAAGTAAGATGAATGGTCTGACATTTGACCGTACCAAAATGCCCTGTTTACTTGACCCAGGGCTGCCATGCAAACCCAAGGCTCCACATCATTAACTTGGGGCTCTGCAAGGGCTGCTTTTCTTCCCTGGTCTTTGTGTCACTTTAAACATTTATAAATGAGGATTTAACGGATTTTTCTCTTTATTTTCCCCTGCCTCATTGCTGGGGACATTAAATGGAAAAGGGTCAAGACCAGCCATTTAGGGTCTCCCTGAGAAACAAAGCTGTTTGGTGTGGAATTTCCTTTTAGGACTCCATTTGGAAACCAATTACAAACCCTGTTTGTTTAGTGTGCACCATGTTGATTTTGAATGGCTCCACTTTATCCGTCCTGTGATACAAAACCAAATGCTTTTGAGAGGTTTGACCAACTTAAGAGTAAGAGGGTGACAGTTGGCCTCTCTTAGACTGATGGGCTTTGAGGGCAGAAAAGATTATCATGACCAGGAGTCTGACCTCCTGAGTGACACCAGCTATAGAATTTCACCCACTGGCCTCCTTTGAAAATCCCAACTATAAATCTTTTGGGTCCAATCCTTTCCCTACCCAGCTCTCCCAGGAGCACTACAGTTGCTCAGAAGGCTCCATGAGATGCTGGTGGGGTCAGGGAGGGAATGTCCAGCTCTGGCCAGGTCTCTCTGACCTGTGTTGACCTAGCAGCAGCCTCCCAAAAGGACTCATATTTTCCACGCTGCTAATTTTAGGTCTTTGCTTTCCAACACCCACAGACTTGGAGACACAGCCCACTGCCTCGCTGCAGCTTAAATGCTTTCTAATGGCCTCAACCCAGAGATTTACACTGAGCCAACTCGCTTTGAAACCCTTCCATAAAAACGCCTTCTGCAAACAGATTTGTTTCATTATCGTTGGGCCTGAAAGTGCCTGAAGTAACAAACAACTTCAAACTCCTTCAAATTTATTGTGGCACCAGGTTTGCACTTCATTTAAATCCTGTGTACCTGGGTGCGCGTCTCATGGGGGTAGGGGGACAGGCAGGGGAGTGTGGATGGAGAGCCCTGGTGCAATGTCTCAGTGATTATGGCGCCATAAATATTGGATGGAGGATCTACGATAACATCTATTATGGCTTTATGAAATATTGATAGCGTCTGAATACATATTGCCTCCTGAACAGCTCGTTCTGGAGATGTTTAATGAAAGACATCTGTCGTTTTTATCCTTCAATCTACAGGCAGGCGAAGTGTGGGCTCCGTCCCGGCTGTAATCTCAGCGAGGGCTCGCAGAGCTGTAAGGAGGTGGCATGAAAAAACCCAGGCTCACCTATCCAGAGGGGCGGGAAGGGAGAGAGACCGGGTTGTGTACGACGGAGTCTTTCATTTCGGAAATGAATTAACTTTGTGCTCCCTCTGAAATCAATCCCTTGCCCAGACAACTGGCTTTAATGGGGCCAATAAAAGACTGCGCCGGCTGCCGTGTGGCCAAACGGTGGGAGAGAGCGGGGACTCCCAGCAAAATCAGCTCATCCTTCAGGTTTTCATCCCTGACGGTGCTCTTCTCACTGTTTAACCCCGAGGGTGGCACCAGGGCACAACACCCCTGCCCTCCGTCAACCAAAAACACTCACCCAAAATACCCCAAATATTCCCAAATTAATGACACCTGGTGGTTTTTTTCTCACCTGGTAAAGTCTCTCCGGGCATGGAAGTGCATGCAAGCCCCCGTATGCTTGATTATTTTTAATCTTACAGCACAGAATTGACTTTCCCTTTAACGTGTCTGCCTGCACACAGCCCAGCCTCCCCTCCTCGCCTCCTCCCACCACAGGGAAATCAAAGCACACCGTCTCCGTGGAACCTTCTGCTGGCTCCAACTCTTCCCTCACCTCCGGAGCCCCAGCACCCCGTCACACACAGCCATGGGGAGATGTGGGTCTTCAATACGCAGGCACAGCCACCCTTCCAAAGGTAGAGAGAGGTTTGAATGGAGCCCCACACGCTGCTTTCTGCTGCCACCCGCACACTGGGCCATGGCATCCGATTTCCTCTTGGCCCATCCTTCAAACCTGATAGGCACATTTTGGGGAAAAACATAAAAATTAATAATAAAAGTGGGTGTTTTCCTTCCCCGGGCCCTTTCTTACTCTCTTGGGAAAGAAAAAGGTTTCTCTGGCTACAGCATCTTCACAAAAGGCAGAAAAGCCTTGTGAGAAGATCATAGAATCATAGAATGGTTAGAGTTCATCTGGTTCCAGCCCCCCTGCCCTGGGCAGGGACACCTCCCACCACACCAGGTTGCTCCAAGCCCCATCCAGCCTGGCCTTGAACCCCTCCAGGGATGGGGCAGCCACAGCTTCTCTGGGCAACCTGTTCTAAATATGTCCTGAAATCCCATCCAAGGACAAAATTCTCCCAGGCTTCCCAGGGATGGGCAAACGTTGATGCACAACAGTGAGGCAGTCTGGCACTGACCCAGAGACATTGCCTTGATAAAGGATACACTCCCTGTTGATCCTGAGGATCCTGGTGACCCTCTGCTGTGAGGACAGAACGAGGCAGCACCCAGGAGAGGATCGATTTGGCACCTGTGGCTGTTGGATGGGTCAAAGTTCCCACAAAGAGCAGTGCAGCAAACCTGTGTCAGGCAGACTGAGCTGAACCTGTTGTTATTCCTCATCTTCTGTCGTGGTGTCAAAGCTGAATCAAGAGAAACAGGAGAAAACCATGCTGCCTTCAGAAGAGAGATATAATTGAAGAGCATCGACCTTTCCTCACCCGTGGAGAGAAGACCTACCATGAAAGTGTACTACAAAGCAGTGTTGGCTGAGTTGTTTTGTTTGCTCAACAAACATCCTTTCCTCTTGCTTGGGCAGAGCCTGCAAAGCTGATTTCAGCCCACTTAACCCCAGGTTGTGACTGTAAAACTGGTCCCTGGACCTGCCTGGCAGCGTCCTCCCGTCCTGGCCCTGTTCCCACACTCATCTGGAAGGAACCTTTTGCCACTTATGTCTTAATTAGAAAGGATAATCTTTGCCAGCACAGGCACCACTGAACTGAGTCGCCTCCATTGTCTCCCCAAGGATGAAAACCCTAATGAAACCATCTTTCCCAGTGTTTATTTCCTTCCCACACACAGGGTCTTCCCAGTGAACCATGGGCCACGCAGGGCAAGATCAAAAGAGAAATCAGGAATTAATGTGGTATCTCAGACACATATACAGAAGAGTGTGGCCAGTAGGTGGAGGGAGGTCATTCTCCTCCTCTGCTCCGCACTGGAGAGGCCACAACTGGAACCCTGCCTCCAGTGCTGGGCTCCCCAGTTCAAGAGAGACTGGGAACTACTGGAGAGAGTCCAGTGTAGGGCAACAAAGATGCTGGAGGGACTGGAGCATCTCCCTTAGGAGGAAAGGCTGAGAGAGCTGGGACTCTGGAGCCTGGAGAAGAGAAGGCTGAGGGGAGACCTTCTTCATGCTCACAAGGGTCTGAAGGGGGGGCTGAAGGAGGATGGAGCTGGACTCTTCTCAGTGGTTCCCAGGGACAGGACGAGGGGCAATGGGCACAAGCTGGGACATAAGAAGTTCCACCTGAATAAGAGGAAAACTTCTTTGTGGTGAGGGTGTCAGAGCCCTGGCAGAGGCTGCCCAGGGAGGGTGTGGAGTCCCCTTCTCTGGAGACCTTCAAGCCCCACCTGGATGCAGCCCTGGGTGATGTGCTCTGGGCAACCCTGCTTGAGCAGGGGAGTTGGATGGGGTGGTCTCTAGAGGTCCCTTCCAACCCTGATAATTCCCTGATTCCGTTTCCTGGTGATCTGTGCCAGGGCTGAGTCTGCGGGTGGAAATTTCTAAGCTGCCCAGCAAGGGGTGTCTGGAGAGATACCAGCTCCTGATGTGCTGGGACATGGAGGAGGCTGAGCTTGGCACAGGATTTTCTGCAGCGTCTCATAAGATCAATAGCAAGGCTTCCCTGGGAACATGTTCCCCCACCGTGAACCAACTTATCCACTCAGCAACAGCCAGAGTCACTGAGGAGCAGTACAACACCTCTCCCACAATTGGCTCCCATGTAGGAGAGGCTACAGTATTTACAAAATCAACACGCAGCGCTCTCCTGCTCTCTGAATTAATGATGGGTGCGATTGTGTTTCTCTTTACTTACTCGGCAGGAGGAATCCCAGTGCAGGAGCCACCTCTGCTCTTCATGCAGGGAAGCATCTCCGCAGCCTGGGCCTGAGGAAAAAAAACAACCAAAGCACTGTAAAAACATCGCCAGAGCCGTTTCTTGGTCCTGGCCCTTCGGTCTCCTGCAGTTTTCCTCTGTGGGCTGTGAGGCAGCAGCAACATCTCACTCCACGTTCAGATAGAGACTATCCCTGAGAAGATCTAAAGAAAGGTCTGAGGGTACAAATAAACGGAGGTGACTGATAGAGGATGATCTGCTTTTGTTGGTGTCGTTTTCTAGGCTCGTTTCTTAGTCTAAAACCTATGTCTGTCTGTATTGAAAACCCAGCTTAGCATTATAAGCTTAGCTTCTTAAGAAATTGCCTCAATTTTAGGACTATTATTTTATGAAAATGAGAGTAAGAACTTGCCTCTGCCACTAAGTTCTACCACTTTCTTTCGAGGGTTCAAACCAATTCAGCGAACACCCTGAAAGCCCTTGTGTGAGCATTTCTTACTACGGTAATTTAAATGGGGTATTAAATAGCATCTTTAGCTAAATCAATTTAAGTTTAAATAGTAGCATAGGAAAGACAAACACATGTTCCTCCTGACCATTTATCCACTCCCTGGATTATTTTCCGAGTCCAGTTTGGGAGCAGAGCTTTCCAGCCTCTCAGCTCACCCATCCCCACACAAGCACAGATGAAGCCAGTTACCTGTGGGTTCACAGAATCATAGAATCACCGACCCACCCAGTGCCACCCCCTGCCCTGGGCAGGGACACCTCCCACCACCCCAGGTTGCTCCAAGCCCCATCCAGCCTGGCCTTGAACCCCTCCAGGGATGGGGCAGCCACAGCTTCTCTGGGCAACCTGGGCCAGGCTCTCACCACCCTCACACCAAACAAGTTCTTCCTGAGATCTCATCTCCATCTCCCCTCTTCCAGTGTCAAACCATCCCTCTCATCCTGTGGCTCCCCTCCCTGATCAAAAGTCCCTCCCCAGCTTTCCTGGAGCCCCTTTAGGGACTGGAAGGGTCTCTACGGTCTCCTTGGAGCCTTCTATTCTCCAAGCTGAACCCCTCAAACTCTCAGCCTGTCCTCACAGCAGAGGGTCTCCAGCCCTTGGAGACTGTGGCCTCTGCTGGACCCTTTCCAACAGGTCCATGTCTTGTCAGATGTGGGTTCAGCACTGATGGATGTCAGCGTTGGTGCTCCCCTTTCCCCTCCTTCAGGGGACCACTGCATCGGCTCAACTCATCTCTGCCCACCCTCTGATTAAGGTTGGTACGCGCACACACAGCCAAAACCAACCCTTTGTCCTTTCCCATCCCACCCTCCCTCACCTTCCATCCTCCACCACAGCGTTATTTCTTCTACCTCCCTCCGACAGCCCCTTTTCAATGGCATTTCCCTTCCTGCTGCCAAATGGATGCTCAGGAGCGCGGAGACCGTAAAACATTGCTCTAACATCCCTTGCTGATGCATAGTCTCCTCCCATTATCGGTATAGCAGCATCAGGTTAGGCTCTGTTAATAGCCTTTCCAGTTGTTTATAGCTTCCCTGGCATCGTTCCTGGATTTAGCAACTCTGTTTTACTTCCCCTCCCTGCTTCAGGGACGACCTCCCCTCCAGCAGCGGGACTCACGTGTGGTGCCTGCGATGTGCAATACGACACAGGGGGGGGTGGCTGGGGGCATTACCAACAACCAGCACACCACGAAAAATAGGTTATGGCAAAGCCAGGGAACCTCATCTCGGATGGGGTGGGGGCTTGGAGGAGTGGGGGTTGGGGGGAGAAAGGAATTTTTATGTCTTTTTTTTTTGTGAAGCGAGTGAATAATTCATAGGCAAACCAATTGACATGATAAATTCCTCCGTTTCTCCTCTTTTGTGAACCGGCAGCGAGCAACTTTCCAAATTCCTCCCCTCTGCATTTTCATTATCCAGAGTTATTCGCTAAACAATCACTTGGAATAATTCTGGGGAGCGAATTCTCTGCTGGGGACGTGGGCACTGACGTCAGTGGAATTAGCGCCAGCAGGAGCTTTGGTTCAGAGGTGACGGGCCGTCCACCAGCCTTTCAGCGCGAGGATTTGGTCTCCAGATTTCGAGCCACGCTGATGAGCTGTGCCAGAGCACAGAGGCTGGACGGTCCCGTTCTCTCTTCCCTTAGAGGAGCAGAGTTCTGCAAATAAGGTTTTCCACCGTGAATACTTATGTTTACAAATAAATGGGGGTTGAAATTGCCGAGGTGCAATGATATAAATCGCCCGGGTGCTTCCAGCAGCACCTCTGCCGGCGATGCCCCATCTCCCGTCCCGCAGGGCCAAGGGGGAACCGAGTGGGATTTCAGCATTTCCATTTCAACGGCTCCAAATGAGCCTGCCCTTTCCAGGAGCGCACCGCATCCCGCGGTACGGGGCTTCTGAACCCACCGCCTTCGGTATTCGTGGGAAGAGAAAGACAACAGCAGAAGGTTGGCTTTTTAATTTCATGGGAAATTTGGAAAAGTAGCTTTTCTTCCCCACCCCCCTCCGTTTTTTTTTTCCCCTTGCTCAGCTCTGCACTTCATTTATTCGTTTACAGACTGGCCCAAACCCCTTATGAACAACCGAATGTCTTTTCTGTACCACAGCTCTGACTCACAGAGTCCTTGATATTTATCTGCCTGCAGTTTCCAATAAGTTAACGCCAGCTGACCCAAAATACCAAATTCCGAGGGAGCTCTCTGGCTGATGAGTCCCGGTATCTGACAGCGATTGTCTGGGGTGTATTTTCGGTATTTATTTATCGTAAATGAGACACCTGACACCATGAGATCATAAGCAATTTCCAGCTCTCTCCAAATCACCGGGAGGGTTCCAGTTCCGAGCCTCGCAACATCATCAATTCTGCTGCAAGAATTTTTTTGTGCTGATTGTCGGTAATTTGCAACAGGGAAGTCAGAGGGAGAGAATTGCTTGCAGTTCTTGTGAAAATCAGCCCGTGTTGGTTGGGCAGGCCAACCAGCCAGTCCTGACTGTAAGAAAACCTACAAATCTGGGGATCTGACTCTGCTCTTTGAAATGTTTGAGGTCTGCTGGCACTGAGGATGGGTAAAGCCCTTCCAAACCAGCAAGTCCCACGTTCTGCTGGGCTAGAGCCAGAAAGAGAAGCCACCACCATGTCTGGCAGGGAGCTGTGGGCTTCTTAGAGGCATAAGGCTCCTTTTCTTGGCCACAGCACAGTGACACTGTGGCCACACCGTTGCCATGGGCTAGTCTCTCAGCACAAGTACGGTGCATGGTGCAGACAGACCCCAAATCGAAATCAAACCCAGAGCAGCCCCCGGGGATGCAGATCCCAGATCTTGCCTTGACCTCTGCACGTCCAGCACCGGCACAGTCTGCAGGCAACATCCCCACCAGAGCCCCAGGTCCAACGTGTGCCATGATACACCATGGGAAAGCAGGAAAAACACATCCCTCACCCTCCGTGCCGGGACCCAGAGGAGAAAACTTCCCAGCTCAGGGCAGGAGATACTTGTGAGCTTTCCTGGCATTGCTCGATGTGTTTACAAATCCTCCTGGCATCAGCTGGCTCTAGGTATCCTGTGGCAGGGAGACATGGTCTCCATCAGTATTCAAGGCACACAGAGGCAGGGAGAGAGGAGGCAGGTAGGGAGAAACTTCTGCCACAGCCAGATGAACGGATCTCGCTCAGAGGCAGAGCAGGAGGGTCTATGTTCCACTGCAGGCACCAGCCAAACTTTTACAGTGTCCTTCCATCCCTGTTCACGACCACCCTGCCCAGCCCAAGCCAGCAGATCGTGACCAGGGGCCCTGGAGCAGTTCCAGGGCTTTGCACACTACAAAGAAGCCCTGGTTCTTCTAATTATCCAGAGAATGTAAATGAACGTGGCGTGTGCCCAGGCTCCTCCTGCAGAGCTCAGGAAAAAGTGTCACACGCTTCTGGGATCACTGTCAGTAAGTGCAAAAGCCACTTGGCACCCAGGCTGGTGGTGGTGGTGGGATCTGTGGGGCAGCCTGAGCACCAGCACCCACCAGCCAGCCAGACCCAGCTCCCATGCCATCTTTCCTGGTGTTAATATCTGAGGAGCTACAAGCACCCAGATCAGGGACCACCCACCATTTCCTGGGGGGATCACAGAGGAATCATCCCCAGAACCAAGACTGGTGGCTCAGTACCAGCACCATCTCCTCCATTCATCCATCCGTCCCTCTACCCCCATTCCTGGCCATTGCTCCCACCACCCAACCACCCATCCATCCTTCCCCTTACCCACTGCTCTTCTATCCACTTCTTTAGCCCCTTTACCGACTGTCTCCACTTGTTTAAGATTAGAAAGTCAGTGTTTGTCTTCTCATCCACTCTGCAGGAGTTCCTCTACCTAGGAGGGAACAGAAGAGAATGCAACTGAGCATCCGATGAGAGCAGGACCAAACAAACTCACCTACCCCATGCCTGGTAAGCACCCACCAGCTCCCACTGGGGGGCAGAAAACAGTGGGGGCAGAAAGGGCTTTATTAGGGGGGACCCAGGGAAGCCAGATGCCCATAAGGGCCTTCTCAGAAATCAAAGGGCCCTTGATGAGATCCATACCAGGTTCCCCTGCTGCTTGAGAAAACTGTAGGTTTATGCGTTGCTGGGTTTCAGCTTTGCTTTAATCCCCCCCTTTTGTTGGCGTTACAGAATTAAAAGCAACTGGTGCTGCAGAAGAGCAAAGAGAGCACCAGAGCAGAGCCAGTGACCGTTGAGGGCATGAGACTAATCAATATAGATCCTAATTATTACTGACCAGGATACAGTCCCTATCCTCCTTTGGGTGCAGAGCATATTGCTCCAAAAGGCCAAGCTGAGCCATAATTTACATTTTATTTACCCAGCAAACCCCAGCCAGGCACCGGTGCTGGGCACCCCTGGGGCACAGGGGCAGAATAACTCCATCTGGGCATTTCCCCCAGCCCTGGGCTGGAGCCGCGGTGCTGGCACAGGCAGTGCCCAGGTAACACAATCAGCCATCACAGCATCTTTCGATTCAAACTCTAAAGGATATTGAGTCCTTCAAAGAGGCTAAAACAACAAGGGAGATCAGACAGGACCTGGGCTATAACCTTCCCAGCCCTGATTGCTCTACAACATCCTCTGAAACAGAGACCATGAGCCAAACTTTGCTGCTTCCCCCTCTTCACCTTACACCCTTGCAGCTCTTCACCTTACACCTTACAACAGGGGTGAGACGCCTCGTCCCTCAAAGACATAGTCCTCCTGGGACCAGGAGGGTCCTTCTGGTGGGGTGGGGCCAGGAGAAACCTCGGCGTCCTCAGGTCGGGCTGGCTCTCCAGCCCTCATTACCATGTCGCACGCCAGTTGGCACTGCTGATGCTGTGGTGCTCTGGAGCACCCTTATCTCTCCAGGAGAGGCTTTCATTGCAGCCCTCAAGCACTAGGAAATGGAGACACTCGACTGGCTGATGCTGCTCTGCGGGAACAGAAGAGAATGAGGATGGGAAAGGGGAACAGCTTGTCCCTGCCTGTCACTCCACAGAGGCTTTGCCTTTCACTAGTGACAGCTGACGAATTCCCAACCAAGCTGGGGTGAAACTGGTGCCCCCATATGATGTGCAGCAGGGAAGCTACCAAGTTTAGCCCCTGTCTACAAGTGACAACAGTCACCAGGCAGCATGGGGCTCCCCAGGATGATAGGACTTGGATCATACTGTCCGTGGGTATACATGGCACAATCCATGACACAAGGGCTGTAAACCCACAAACTTTCTTTGCCAGGATGCTCTCTTCAGGCTGGGCTGGCCATTTCCCCCAGGTGAGAGAAGGAGCCGATGCCCAGAGCTGGCAGCACCATCCCCACTGTGCACAGGAGAGGGGGGAGGAGTGGGTCTGGGGAGTTTTGGCACTTGGAGATGGACCCACACTGGCTGTGGGCACAGTGCAGTGAAAATGCAGGGGCAAGACAGGCTCCCAGGCCCATGGCAGGAGGGTCCAGGTAGGTCCCCACCAGCTTCTGCACCTACATCAGAGCTTTCCCCCAGGCAGGAGCAGGACATCAGGGAGGAGGGGATAAGAGGATGAGTGTCTGCAAAGCCTGGCACAGCCCCTGCCTCCAGACACCCACGCAGGGCTGCAGGGTGTCCTCTCCCTCCTCCTGGCAGCACAAAACACCAACCTGCCCTCCCGGATGCTGCTTTTCTGCTGGTGTTGTGTGAGTCACATCATTGATGTCACCTCTCCGCGTCACCAGCGCTTGGCGATGGATTTAATGAGCCTTTGTTTTCTTCAGCTAGGAAAAACCTCAAAGAAGCTTAGTCTCAAGCACCCTGAGGAGCCAGCAGGTCTCTCTGCTACTGTCACTGTCCCCACAGGAGGACAGATATAACTGCAAAAGGGTCCAGCAGGCTGGCTGCCAGCTAAAGCAGAGCAGCAGAGATGCTCATCAGAGGGGGACAACATGCCAAAGCCACACAAGGATGCCTTTGTCCTCACTAGAGCCTGCCACATGCCACCCTCCTCACAGGACATGGCAGGTGACATCCCACTATGCCTTGCAGTGCCCTGAGTGTGAAGCCACATGCTGGAATGAGGGAGAGGTGACAAAGTGGTGGTGGCGCCAGCCCTGTAGACAGGAGACACAGCAGCATCTCTGAGGGCTTCTACACAAGAAGGTGAGATGTTGGCCATGGCTCCTGGTTGGCATTCACACGTGTGCTGGCATTTATTCAGCCAACACCATATTCTTGTCCTGCAGTCTGGGGCCACCAAACCCAAGAGTCAGGGCCACATGAGCATCTTTTGTAACACGAATCACACCTGGGGAGCGAATCCTGGTTTACGCCAGTATAGAGGGGAATTTAAGCCCAGCGTGTTTTAAATCCAGAGGAAGAAATCCTTGCAAAGCAGAAGGGAACAAAACTCATTATAAAAATCAAGGGAAAGGAGGAACTTTTTTCTCTCTTTTATGAAGGTCACTAAAAAGGGAAGCATCACGTGGGGTCCCTGGGAAACCAGTAATGTAAATAGTCAGTGGACAGAGGGCATCTTCTATTAATGGAGGTGTCTTGCCAAAATACATAGGCATCATATAAATTATTAGATAATGAGATTCCAGTTAATTTGCTGCCTGGTCATCCACAGCCCTCCTGCCATGCTCCTGAGCCCAGACAATAACATTAAGAAAGAATTACATTGGTTCTAGGGCAGCTGCATGATCTGATTCAGAAAACAGCATCTTCCCCAGGACGGGGTGGGTGAACGCTGCACCCCACAGACCTCCCTGCTGGGACATGCACCACTGCTCTCTCCTACTGTGATGGGTGTCCATGGCTGCAACACTGGTTCTCAAGAGCCAAAAGTGAGGATTCTCCACTAGTTTGAGGGCAAGGAGCCAAATAATTTTTTTCAGAGGCTTATTTGGTAAGGCTTTCCAAGGGACTCTAGGGAGCTGCTGATGTGCAGCAGTGCTCCAGTGGTGGGAGCCTGTCACCTCTCAGGATGTTTTAGGGCTGAAACAAGCTGGGTTCTTAGTGCTGTGGACCAGAAAAAGGCTAGAAAAACCAAAAGCAATCATATTTTCCTCTAGATAGACCACTACCATAACCTCCAGCTCCGGGCTCAAGTCCACCCACTTCATCTCAACCAGTTTTCTGCCCTCAGGAGCAGCCAACAGCACATGCCTTGGGAAGGACACAAGAAGGGGATGAAAGGGTAGGAGAACTTCCCAAAAAAAATCTCTTCCAGCCCTTACCATGGTGCAGCTTTACTGTGAACAGCCCTGGATGGATCCTTCTGCCCAGTTACTCTCAGATTCCTCATCTTACCTTGCTCACAGTTCTCCCATCTCTCCTTCTGGGGCTGCAGACAGGACAAGGGTTGTCTCTGTTTATTGGGACCTGGAGAGGGTTGCCAGAGGGACAAGGAGATGACAACCACCCGCTTTGCTCTAGTGATGCCACCATCCCATGGGTAGAAAGAGACCCAAGAGGGGGAAGGCTGAGGGCATCTTTCCCTTCAATAAAAGGGAAGGACTAAAAGCAAATACAAGGTCCAAGACCAAGTCTTGCACCTCTAACCTGGAGTGAGTTTCAAGTACAATTCCCATTGTACCTCCTTCCCTTCTCCCTCTGCTGCTCCGAACTATGGACTCTTCATAGCACCAAATATTCTGCATGCTCCATGTAATTTTAAAGCCATTATGTAAGCTGCTCTCTCTCCCCCCCATCTCTCGATGTCTCCAATTGGTGTGTCAGAATGTAATTAGCTTTTGATGGGATGTTAAGATTTCTTGAGCTCCTGTGGAGAGGCAGCATGGGGAGAGGCGAGGCAGCGGATTGTGATTGTCACTCCCCATGGTAAGTGCTCGAAGACCCTGGAAGACTCATTTACAAAAATATATAATAAATAAAAAAAAAAAAATCCAAAAGCAACAGACCCAGTAGGCTTTAGTTTAATTGACTGAAATCACTGAGAGTTTTTTTGTGGTTTTTTTTTTTTTACCTCTGTGTTTTCCTCTACTTGGAGAGAAATGGAAATTAACTGTCTCATGACCGACAGCAGCGTGCCATGCTGTGGCACTGGTCAGAGCTCTGTCACAAACCCGGTTCCTCAAGGGGCTGAGAAAATCCCATCTGAGCTGTTCCTTCCTGCCTTTCTGGCTGGTGTTGGGCTTTACTGCTGCTACCAATATCCATCCATACCAGCACAATGTCCTCCAGCTCTTCATCACAAACACACCGTGCCCCAGCTGTGCCAGGGCAGGACACAGCACCCAGGCAGCCGAAAGGGCAAGGAGGGGGATGGTGTTTCCTGCACCCACATTCACATCTGATCATGGCAAAGGGCAATCCACAGCCTGCCTCCAAACGAGGTAGCATTTGCGATCCAGATCTGCAAGTCAGGGGCAGTTTGGTGCTTCTAAAGAGAGTGGCAATCTCAGGTGGCATCACTGCTGCTGCTGAGCTCCACCAGTGTTCAGCAAATCACAGCTCTCCTCCACGGTGAGGCAGGACACCAGTGACTGCATCCCATAGATGGAAGATGGGCACCAAGACATGAGGTTCTTTCACCAGGGAGCAGCGTTTACCCACAAGGCCCAGTGTTTCAGCATCTAGTTTGTCACTTCTGAGTCCTTCTGCTGCTCTGGCTTTGGGATCCCACTGGAAGAGAGAAGGCACAGGGGTTCTGTGAAAGGATGATCTTAAAGGTCCTTTCCAACCTAGACAATTCTATGATGCAGGTCCTTATTCAGTTAAACAACCTGGAAGACAAGTGTTTCAGGGCTTACTGCCGCAGCCTGAGATGCTGCAAGACGGAAATCTGTCATGGAGCTTTTAAATGCCTGTTGTTGTCACTTTTCCAACCCCACAGGAATATTATGATGGAGAGCTGCAGGACCTGTGCCCTACCGATCCCTGCAGGCAATGCTGCCCTTTCAGAGCCTTCTCCACACTCTGCCCCACCGGGCGAGCCCCACGGCAGTGTAAAACAAGGCTGGCAATCACCCCAGAACAAGTTTGCTGCAATCTGGCCAGACCTGAACTTTCACAAGAGCATCTGCCCCGGCCAACGGCAGCACATTGAGCATTTACATTCCTACAGATGGTGGTTGTGTTGCTGAGCTCTATGTTTGTCTACGCATCAGCCCTGGCCCAAAGCCCACTAGACTCATCGGATGCTTTTCATTAACTTCAATGGGCTCTGGATGAGGTTGGTTTGGTCAGAGCCTCCACCGGTGCAGAGAGAGGAGTCCAAATGGATCCTAGAGGATACTCAAGCACACGGTGCCTTCAGATCGGCCACATAAAGACTTACACAAATGCAAACCTGCCACAAACGCCCTGCAAATGCACGTGGCCTGATATTAATGCTCCTCGGGCTCTGAATTAGTTGATGATGTGAAACACAGACACATCCAATGCAATAATGAGCCATTCCCATCAAATGCCAATTCAACTGGATAATGGGCCATATTGATTGCTTCAAGGGCCAGACCAATTTCACTTGTCCTTTAATGATTATTATGACATTATCTATATTATTCATGCTCAGGAAAATTAATTCCTCTCTCCCCACCCCTGTCGCTCTGGATGCGAGTCCATTCAAGTCTCCATTCCTGCTGCTAAGGAGATCTCTGCAAGGACTGGACTTAATTCACTTCTAAAGTGTTGTCAGGCAATTGGATTTCCCCCCCCCCCTCCTCCCCTTCTAATACTGCCACTGGCATTAATGGAAAGAAAACAATAAATGTATCTGGTCACCTACGTAGCCAGCCTCCCCTTTCATAGCTCTGCTGACATTTCTGTCTCCAGCCTGGACAGTAATGCATTCCATTTTAATTTTAGCAAATGCTTTCTTTATGATCGGAGACATTTTTCATTTGTACTTGTTTGCATCTCCCTTAAAATTCAATATTTCACTTGGGGATGCAGGGTTATTGCCTGCTCCTCAAAATAAAGCATATGTGGCACAAGGATATTTCAAATCATTTTCTCCACTTTCCTCCACTCAGGAGCAGCGACTGCCTTTGCAGCCACTCCTGGGAGCAGCCAGGAGGAGTCAGTCCCAGTCCCTACCCTGCACGGTGCATACAGGCAGCGGGACTTCTTGGGGCTACCCTATATGGGATAATCCAAAAAAAAAAAAAAAGAAGGTCTTGAACAAGTTTTTGTTGCCCTGCATTGACCACACCTGTGGCTGCATCTGTTCCTGCAGGCAGAGGCTGTATGTCCCTGAAGTTTCACCAGGACAAAACTCCTGCAGAAGCCACACACACAGGCAGTCACCGCCCTGGGGACAGCTCTGTCCTAACACACCGGCCTCCCCCATCTGCCAAACTGCTGGAAAACCCCAGCTGGACTCCTGCTGGCTTTAGGCATCTGTAATTCTCGGGTGCTCTGAATATAAAATAATAAAGCCAATGAGACTCCTTTGCAACCGCCTGCTCCTTCCTTCCCTGCGGGGTTACCCCAAAGAGGTTTGGGCAGGAGCAGGTGGAGCTCCCACGGCACAAGCACAATGGGGATGCGATGGGAAGACTTCAGTGCCTGGTTTTGGGGGCTAGGTCTGTGGCAGAATCCCCAAAAGACATCGGACAACATCTAAGCATGGTGCTCTCAGAGCTGTTGACTCTCAGATATGGTTCCCTCAGAAATATATGGCACCTTGACGCTTACATGCTCTTAAACCAAGCTACCACCAGTTCTACAACCCACACCAGAGTGACACTGGGTCCTCTCCTCAGTGTCCACTCTGACTTCCATACAATAGCGTTCCCTGCTGACCCCCTTCCCCACACCAAAGTTCAGTAGCTTGAAAGGTCAGCAGTGGGACCAAGATGTCTCAGAGGATATTTCCAGAGGTTCTTACGTGAGAATATCCCTCTGATCTCTGGCACTAAAAAATTGCCAAGAGAAGCGGGTTGGATATATACATAGCAATTTTCTAATTTTCTGAGCAAATTTCTTTAAAGCTGCTGAACAAGAAAGCCTGAAACCTCAATAATAGAGCAACCTGAGCTCAAACATGGTCCTGCCCTGACCTAGAGGTGCCATTAGAAAGGCTGAAGGAGATGTTTGTCCTCCCTTAGGCATTACACCAAGGCTGCTGAGAAAGGCTTCCCAGCAGACAGGTTTTTTCCCAATATAGAAATACCTCCTCCAGGACCTAATGTGAGACTCCTCAGGTGGTCTCCATCCATCCCCTGGCTGCTGTGAGTCAACAAAACAGAGGGAAAGGTTTTGCATAGGAGCTGAGGAAGGTTTTGTGTGCTGGACATCATGCCTCCCTGAGCATATACACCCTGAATAATCCTAAAACGTTTGTAGGTAGGAGGACCTCCTTTGGCAACCTCTGTGCTTGCACAGGAGGATGGGGAGAGACCTTAGCTGGATGGATTCCTCCAAGATGAAAGCGGCCAGCGCTGGAGTTATTCTGAGAGCAGGAATCAGCACAAGAGCTTGTCTCCTGGCTTCTCTGATCTCCCATAACAACGGCACAGAACAAAAGGTTTTGTCTCTGCTCAAGAAAGGGAGGGGTGTCCTAGTTCCTGCGTCCCTGCCTTGCCTCTGCTCTCTGCAGTTGCCATCCCCTGCAACAGGTCTTTGGGAGCACTTAGGGGTCTGCCCGAGGGAAGGTTCCAGGAAGGTCCCAGGCAGGGGGATCCCATTCCCTCCGTGCCTGAATCAGAAGCTGCCCATGGAGCTGCGGGGGGAACAAGGCACTGCTCAGTGTCAGAGCGGCAGAACATGCCCAGAAGCAGTTTTGCCCTTATTATCCACATCCACAGGTTCCTGATGACGTGCGATGCAGCAGCTTGGCTTTTTCCCCCGATGAGACTGACGGTTGCTCAAGCTGCCACCGGAGCCACCAGGATGTCAGTGGGCCTGATCCACCCACGCCCCTTGTAAATGGCTGTAGAGCTGGCAGCTCTGCTGGATCCCACTCTCAGCTGAAGATTTGGCAAGGCTCTCTTGAAGACGTGTCTTCTTTGTGCTGCTGTTCTTTTGCTTAACTCATTTCTGGTAGTTTTCCAGGGCATGTTATCATCTTACTCATGGGTTTAGCGTTCCCCTACTACACTAGGATGTTACCTCCTCTCTTCTACTGGTTCTCCCACACCCACAAATATCTGTATTTTAGTTTCCAGGACCAGGGATTTCATTTTAATCACTCAGCATCTTCAGACACAACAGAAGATGTAATGAAATTGAAACATTCACACATCCACCAGCTCTGCTCCTTCATGTGCTTATGAAGCAGTGCCAGAGAACACCACCCATCGTGAGCATCCCAGCTTCACTGCAATGCAGTGTGTCAGTCCCTCTGGATCTCACTATGAAGGACACCTCTTCTGATCAATGAGAAGAGCCTGGCAATATCAATCCATAAAACTAAGCTGCACTAAGAAACCGCTTTGACTCATCTTCCCATATCTAATTAATTTAATGGTACTAACTAGCCCCATCGTCCACCCTTTTCAGGTTTTACTACAAGCTTCTTAATGGAGTTGGAAGGCAAATTAATTCCCTTGTTGGGGGCAACATGTTAAATATCAGTCCCCAAAGCATTCAGATAGTATTAAGAAAGAAAGAGAAATTGGAAAAAAAAAAAGAGGAGGAAAAGTGAGAAGATCAAATGAAGTCTCCTATGATGGAGAACATTTTCTGTGCCCAAACTGTCAGATGAACCTGATTTGAGCTCCTGATTTCTTCAAAGCCTGCCAAGAACAGGCTAAGAGATGAGCTGCCTCTTAGTCAAATCAGCCCTGTCTCTCTTACAAGCCTGATGACAACACCACGTGTAAACCAGGGAGATAACAGAGGGTTCCCAAGGCCACAGAGCTGATGGCAGCCTCTCCTTGCTCTCTTGAAACCACACCAATCAACAAAGATTTATTCAGAGAACTTTGTGCCTCCTGGCTTTCGTCTCCATGTTCTGTTCTTGTCTACATCATCTCCTACACACTGAGGTCCTTCACTGTCAGGCTGGCCCTGAGGAGCAGGAGTCTGGTTGCAGTGATGTGTACTCCTGAACACCCTGAAATCTATGGATGAGGCTGCCTGTGCTGAGAACACCAACGCGTACCCAGAGATGGGCATCAGCAGACGTCCCAGCATCCTCCCACCCCATGCCTTCCTCGAGCTGGACAAAGCCACACGGCTCACCCCTGGCATTAGATGTACTTTCCTAATTCCCATCACCTTTACGTTGCTAAAAGCTTTACCCATTCCTCATAGCTCTAGAGTGCTCACAACCTTTGTCCTGAGAATATTGATGTTGGTTTTTTTTTTTTCCAATCCTAAGCCTGGATATCTTTAGAAAGCTTACTGACCTCTGCTTCACCACCTTCTTTTCAGCTGGGAAACTCTCTCCCCTGCCCAAACTGGGCTTGTACCTGCTCTTCTGTTAATGCAACTTCCACGGTCACCTCCCCGAAGAGCGCACTTACCTGCTTTATTAATCCCTAGATGTTACATTCACCTTCTCTGTGCAGCTTGTTAAAAATGGATCTGCTGGTGCTTCTATCGATTTCAGGTGCTATTAACACTAATCCCCCTTCCTGTGAGTGGATTTCACACTGCTCTTGCTAAATACCTGTTCCTTTGCCCCTGCGCTGGCCTGGGGTGGGCTGGCAGGGGGTCTCTCGCACTGGTGTGTGCCTGCCCAGCGGTTTAAGCAGCTTTGTGTTGAGGATCAATACCGGAGGCACAGGAGGTCAGAGCACTGGTGTCAACTGGGAGCAACACGGCACAGGAGGAGACGGAGGTGCAGGAGAGGAGAGGAGAGGAGAGGAGAGGGAGAACAGCAGTTCCCATCGACACCCAGAGATTGATTCGCTTGGAAATTTCTTGCTCGGGAAGTGCTGCAATCTTGCAAGGAGGGATTTCTTCCTGCGCTCACCTCTTTGAAGCATCCCAGCTCAACGGGCAGCAAAGCCTGAAATCTTTTTCCTCTGCAACCCTCCTACAGGGAACAGCAGCACCGAGGAGACGCGTCTGGAGCAGAGAGGGAGAACAACAGGGAACATGGAGAACAAAGGGGAGCTTCTTCCGAATGCCGTGCCCTGGGCTGAGGGCACTCCAAGGACATCTGAAGCTGCTCAAGAGGGGCAGAATAAGCCTAGAGACCCCCATATCCATCTCTTGCCCAGGGATCAGAGGCAGGAGTAAACCCAGCAGTGATGCACAGACCTGTATCTCTGGCTGCTTGGGTGTCTGGGGAAGCACCCTGGTATTTTAAGGTCACGGATTCTAAACAACAGCAAGTCCCAGGGCATCTCCACTCTGGCGAGTGAACTGCTGAAACGGCAACATGTGCTGGTGTTTAAATATTAAGGAGTCGATAGCCATTAAATCCCGATAAACACCCAGATGCAAAACACTAAATCTGGGAAACTAATAGGATTAGGAGAGCAGTGAGGGACTTAACCGCAGGAAAATCCGCTGGCCTGTTCTGCAGTTGGGTTGGGTTGGGGCTGAATCACACCCAGCCTGGACAGAAAGAAGAGCTGAGGCCAGGGAGCACGCCTGTACCACAAGCCCTTTTCTGCCCTCTGTGTGCACACAAGCATCCTCTTGCCAGCCTTTACTCCCTCCCTGCAGCCCAAGGGAGGGCTTTTCCTTTCTGGAAAAACCACAGAGACCTCCATCTCTTGGAGAATCTGTCCTGCTTGCATGAACTACGCACTCAATCTCATTGAGGAGGAAACCCTCTCATCATCTCACAGCAAAGAAGAGCAACACACTCCTTGACATAGAAAATGTTCCTCCAGGAAAAGATGTGAGCCCACACATGGCCTACTTCTGGCCCTTCCACACGAAAACCCTTAGCTGCATGGTGCTGCACCAGATGTGAGCCTCCACCTTCAGCTCTCAGGCATAAGTCCATGAGGTCAAGCACCCAGCCCACAAATGGGTCCAGTACAGCTGGGAGACAGCCAGCCCAAAGCAGGGTCTGCCTGGGGGTGCTGTCTCTCTCTCTAACAAGCAATAGACTCAGAGCCACCAAACTTTCATGAATAAGAGAAAAAAAAAATATAGTAGAAGAGTAACTCCTGGTGTAGGAGTAGCACATGGTGTCTAAATGCATGCAGGTATGAGTCTAGGTCTTTCCAATTGCATCTATACTGCGGAGAGCAGCTTCCTAAGGAGAAGTAACTATCTAGATTCTGCAGAATATCTCACCAGCCTGGTTGCAATGCTCCTGGTGCCTCCTGCAGACCCAGCTCCAAGATCCCTACCACAAGGCACCAGGAGATGGGAGCACGCTGGTGTGCTGCAGAGAGACACCCTCTTCAGCATGTTTCCTTCAAAACTCAGTGATTGCAGAGGGCCAGCAGGATGAGCTGGACAGGAGACCCATCCACATACCACCCCATGCACCTACAAGGAGAAGACAACCTATTGAGGATGGAGAGCACAGGAATGCCCGGCTCACTGGAGTGGCTCCAGCTCAGTTCCTGGGGGTCAGACACCCAACACTCAGCAGTCCCCCCACAGAAAACCCGCGTCCTCAGGCTGGTCTCACTGGTCACATCATGGGAAAAAGGGGGGGGTGGATGGGATGTCCCCTGTACCAGGCTAACACTCCTCCACCTCTGCCATCCAAAGGAGAGGCTCCTCAGGGAGCAATGCAAAAGCTGTGTTCGCCCAGCTCGAAGAGAAGAGAGGCTGAGAGCCACTATACATTATACCAGCAATAAATGTCAGCAACTAAAAACAGGCTTCAATTTCTAACTGCTGATTTTCAATAAAAATAAGGGCTGAATCCTACCAAGCCTCGTTAACTTGCAGGCAAACTGACAGACCCAATCAGCTTGGTTTTCCTTAAACACTCTGCTACGTGAGCATCTAAGAACTCTTACCTCCTCGTTAGAGAGCAGACCCTCCTTAGAAGTGGATTTCCCACTTGTAAACACGCCCTAGCATCTCAGGATAGAGAAGCAGCAAGTCAAGGTCAGACATCCTCCAGTCAAGAGAGGTCCCTAATCCCCCTGGTGCTCTCAAGTGTACAGCATTCCTCCCAGCATTTCTTTTTTCCTAGTATTTCTGCCCAGCCCAGATGTAAATGACTGAAGTAATAAAGCTCCCACCGTTTCCCCTGGAAGATTATTCCATGGTCCAACAAACTTTGCCTTTTTTTTTTTTTCCTCCTTTTCTTTTTTTTTTTTTTCCTCCTTTTTTTTTTTTTTTTTTTCCTTTTCTTTTTTTTTTTCCTTCCTGACAGTTGAAATTTGATGCTGTTTAATTTCATCCTGTTACGTCAAGGTATGGAAAGAAATGAGAAAAACCACGGCTGCGGAGCAGAGTGCTGGAGAGGGCAGAAAGGTCTAGAATCAGGACTCGGAGATGTCTGGCAGGATGAGGCTAAGGAGGGACAGATCCCGTTGTAGTCCCAGTGTTGTCCCCAGCCTGTTAGGGACAGTCCCTCCGATATGTCAAAGGTTCCATCTCTGTCTTCTCCCCATGAACTGGAATAACAACCAGTCACTCCAGAGATGCTCCCAGCACCCGCTGGCTGGGGAGGACAGACAGAAACCCACATAAATGTTGCATGAAAAGATGAATCTCTCCCGAACTCAAGGGAGGAAAGTTCAGGGCACTGCAGCTGTAACAGGCTACGCTCTTCCTTCCCCAATCAGGCTGTGTTATTGGGGAACAATTAAAAACCAAGTCAGGGCTAATTAAAGGCAATTAAATGCTCTCAGCGGGGAGCACCAGGCTCGTGGGAAGCTGCGTGGCTGAGAGCAGAGAGCTGCCTGCCAGCCTGGCACGTCTGCCTCCGGGAAGGTTATGAGAGAGCCCGGGATATGGGGTGGGAACCTCCCCTGGCCCCCCCCAGGGCTCGGGGCTCCCACGAACCACACCGGAGCCAACCCTCAAAGCCAGGCAAGCTCAGGATTTCGGGTTTTCCCACATGGGACACCTTTCCCACTGAGAGAGAGTTTCTGCAGGAGCTCAGCAAGAACTGGGCTGGGGCACGGGGAGAGCCATGGTCCGAGGAAGAGCTTGTAGTTCGACTAAGAGCACCGTCCCCAAAACACAATGGAATAAGACCATCTGCAACAGCTCAGCAGACACGGACAGGAATAAGGGGAATAAAGTGACTGGTGGGACTGGAAAACAACTGATTGCAAGTGAGAGTTCAGCTTTCCCCCAAATTCAGCAATGAGTCTCCAGCAGCTCTCAGCTTCCCTGGGTGATGGAACAGGCTAACAGCTACGGATTTCCTCCTTAGACACAGGAGAAGTTTCATAAACATCTGCTCCGTTTTATGTGAATTTCAGCCGCATCCGACTCTGCAACAATAGGTGGAGCTAGAGCTACTGCCAGCTGGCAAGAGCCGGAGCAGAGCCTTGTGCCAAAGCTGGATCCGTGGCCGGAGATACACCCGTGTGGGACATGCCCAGCCAGAGCAGAGCCGTGTCCTCCACAGCTCGTGGTGGACTGAACCCACCTCCCGAATTACTTTGCATGAGAAGGACCTTTGCTTTGGGAAGGACTTCCACATACCTCTTACTACAGGGTCTGTGCCCAGTTGTGTCCATCCAGCTGGCACTACCAGGATTCCAGACTTGGACACTGGGCAATTGTTCCAGGAAGGCCAGGTCTCCAGCCCTGTAATTCCAGTTTAATCAAACTAGAGGGGCACAACCTGCACCAGGGCTTTCTGGAGGCTTTGGGCTACCTGTATAGATGTTACCAGGGGGTGCTTCATTCAACCAGACCTTCACACACACTATCAGAACTAGATCAAGGAGTGAAAGCAACCCTGGACTGAGGAACCCTGAAAAGCAACCCTGAAAGCAACCCGGGACTGAGAAGAACTATGAGGACAGGCTGAGAGAGTTGGAGGGTTCAGCCTGGAGAAGAGAAGGCTCTGGGGAGACCTTATTGGGGTCTTTCGGTACTTAAAGGGAGTTCCGGGAAAGCTGGGGAGTGATTCTTGGTCAGGGAGGGGAATCACGGGATGAGGGGGAAGGGTTTGACACTGAAAGACAGGAGACAGAGATGAGATCTGGGGAAGAA
>VZRU01002649.1:36894-51478 GCA_013398155.1 Pedionomus torquatus | reverse complement strand
TCCTGCTTCAGGAAGACCAGTCCCTTTCTCCATCTCATGGCTTGATTGGGTAGTGTGGGCACCAGTAGGTCTTTGCACAAAAATAGCTGTTGTGGGAAAGGGGGCCATATGCAGGGGTACGGGATGGGATCATGAAGGGGTCATGGTGGGGTTGGCAGGGACAGAGCTGACCATGCTCTGGGAACACCAGCCCCTCCAGGCAGATCGGGGGTTGATGGGGACAGAGGTGTCACTTGCCACCTCCACAGCTCCTGCTCGGGGCCGGCCGGGGGCCAGAGCCGAGCTCCCCCACGTCCAGCACTGTCTGTCAGCCTGGATTAGGGATCAAGCCCATGAAGCTGTACAAGAATATCCAGGTCACCTCCTACAATACCATGACATTGGCTTTGGGAAATTACTACCAGCTCTACCGGAGCATGTGTGCTGCAGATAACAGCACAAAGGAGGCGTGGAATCGGTGAATAATTCCCAAGGGCCAAAACTTGGGTGTTGGACAGCACGTTTGGATTAGTTATTGAAATGCAAAGTGCTTCTTTTAAGCAGTTCTAATCTGTCCTGGCAGAGCATGGTGGTGAGACCTGGGCACCTGTGGCTGTGTCAAGGCACTCTTGGCTCTGCAGAGCAGGGAAAGAGGATTTTGACTCCATCCCATCCCCAGGTTACCCTCCAACACATCCCTCATCACGCTGATGAACCAGGGCTGGGGCAGGAGGGACATCTCCATGGCGTGGGGTCCTGGACTCCTGGTCCTGCCCTGGCTCAACAGGACGGTGCCTGTTAGCTGTTGGCTCTCCTGGGCTCTCACAGATGATGTTGTAGGGATGAAGCAAGGAAGAGAAGCAATGCCACCCATTTCCCCAAGCTCCTAGGGAGAACAGAGCTCTCCAGCCTCTCAGCTCACCCATCCCCACACAAGCACAGATGCAGGCAGTTACCTGTGGGTTCACAGAATCATAGAATCACAGACTGGTTTGGGTTGGAACGGACCTTAAAGATCACCCAGTCCCAAACCCCCTGCCCTGGGCAGGGACACCTCCCACCACACCAGGTTGCTCCAAGCCCCATCCAGCCTGGCCTTGAACCCCTCCAGGGATGGGGCAGCCACAGCTTCTCTGGGCAACCTGGGCCAGGCTCTCACAGCCCTCACAGCAAAGAAGTTCTTCTCCACATCTCATCTTCCCTCTTGCAGTGTTAAACCCTCCCTCATCAAGAGTCCCTCCCCAGCTTTTCTGGAGCCCCTTGAGGGACTGGAAGGGGCTCTAAGGCCTCCCTGGAGCCTTCTCTTCTCCAGGATGACCTCCCCCCCACAGCTTTCTCAGTCTGTCCCCACAGTAGAGAACCTTGCAGAAGGTTCTCTTGCCCTTATCCTTTAGAGCTGCAAATTTATCATGTTTTCCATGTTTGTTTGGTTTCCATGTTTGGGCTTTTTTGCACACACCAGCAAGCGGGAATGGAAAGAAATAGGCAGCAGTGGGACACTGCTGATGGTTTGGGGGCTACAGCTTTGCTGGGAAGCAAATGACAGCACCCATGGGGCTTGGGGACAAGCAGCTCAGTCCCAGGGACACCCCTGCCAAGGGCTCACCCCACACACCCAGAACCATTCCCTCCTTTCCCTTCTTAATTTACATTATCCCCCTTTTTATTATTTATTGGTAAAATGTAATTACCGCATCCTGCACAAACCTTAATTAAAGATGAAAAACAGTCCTGACAAGTCGATTAGATTTTTTTTTTTCTGTGGTCTCCATTAAATTAAGACTCAAGTGTTACTGGAAGTGTTTAATATCGCAACACATTAAACTGAAGGCTGCTTTGTAATAAATAAATCACGGAAGACAATGCAGGAGCTTTCTTCTCCTGAAGGCTTTACTTACAATAGGATTTCATTTTCCAGCTGGGAAACGCACTCAAAGAGTTCCGTCTTCCTCCGTTAACGCCTTTTCCAGCAATGGCAAACTTCCACCAGAAGCGTTGCGTGAAGTTGGGGACATTCAGTCTCCAACAAGCACAAGGCACCCCCAGCTCCTCTGCCTGGTGATGGGTGATCGTGGCTCCTTGGGACAGCGGAGGTTTTACAGTCCTGCAATTTGGCCCTGCAAATGTGCTTCCCCAAAATACCCTGGAAAAGCAAGATATGGTCAACACCGAGCTCTTTTCTACAAGCTGCCCGGTGGGTACCTCTATTGAGGTTCCCTAAATCCCAGCTCCCGGACCGGAGCCAGGGAAAGAAATCCAGAGGCCATCACAAATTTGGAACATTTATTTATGCAACCGATTTTCTTCAAAGGAAAGAAAGCCAAAAAAAAATAATAATTAAAAAGAAAACAACCCAAAAAACAGTTAACAACAGCTGGATGTGCATGGTACAATCCACATCAGACGTGTTCCTCCTCTGCCATCCCTCCCTCGGTCCCACCAGACCGTCCCCCTCCGCGGTGGAGCCACTTCGTGGTACCAGTCCCTTTGGCAGCAGTTCTTGGATGCTGCCAGTTTTTGGGGTCACTTTTTCTGCATCTAGACAAAATCATTCCAATTCGGTGTTTTTCTTGGGTCTTAATTATATTTGGGGTGTGTGTGTGGCTGTTTCATTTTTATTAAAAAGAAACGAAAAAAAATAAGCACCACTCCAATCTGTAATACCAATAAACATTATCCATCTTAAGAGCAGTATTTAAATTTTTATATATATATTTCTATATATATATATTTTTCTATGTACAAGATGTCCTTGCCTCATGTCATACAAGCATCTCAGTAGGAATTGGGAGATCAGTTGGTTTTTATAGCACTTTGATTTCAAAGTCTGCCCTTCAGAAGAGATGCCCTAAAAAATCAGAGACGGAAGGAAATAGAAAAAGAAAAAAAAAAAAACCAACCCAAAACCTCACTTCTAAAACGTATATATACAACTCCTCCAGTCTCTGCTGTCTCAGTAGGACTAAATGGGGTCTCAATTGTCCTTTTTTTTCTTTTTTTGAACAATTTCTGGCAACACTTTACCTGTGATGCAAATGGGGGATGCTCCCTCCCTCTGGACCGGAGGGAGGATGCAGGTGGCCCATGCTCCAGGAAGGTCTGGGATGAAGCAGGACCATCCCTCCAGCTCCCAGGCCCTGGAGGCAGAAAGATGCCCCCACCATCCCAGTCCCGGGAATTCCAGAACCTCAGCTCAACCATTTCCATCCAAACCCAAACAATTTCTGTACCCTGGGCCCTCTCTGCACCCATCACGCAGCACCTTCCCTGTGGCACCCCAGGATATCACGGACACGTCTACAGAGAGATGAGGGTTGGGAAAAGGACACTAATTTATTCCAAGTCAAGGCTTGCAATGCAAGTACTGGTGTTACCGAAAGTACTGGTGGAACTGGACAGTTTTGCAGGCTCTGGTGGTGTAAAAAGACTAATTTGGTCACGAGACAGCATGGGCACACAGCAGGGTTAGACAGCAGAGATGGAAATGTTGCATAGCCCTTGGAATCAGTTATTGTCAGGCCGTTCAGCAAGCACGTGGGAAAGGCAAGTGTCTGGGCAACCCCTCCCCCTGATGCTGCTGGAATCCCTACCACTTCTCCCACGCCTTTGCAAGGCAGCGGGTGGGACATCCTCCAAGGTGGAAGGAGATTTAGCTTGTTCTCCTCCAGCCTTGGGAGGTGGATGGAAATATCTCCTGGGTTTGCTCATCCAGGGTGCAGCTGTTTTGGCTCTGTGGCCTTCGTGCTGCAGATTGGTCCAGCCAAATGGTGTCTTCCAAAGCCTTTGGTCATGGTATGGATCTCCCCAGTAGAGGGATCCCCAGACCCCGGGGCTGGAAGGGCTGGAAAGCTTCCCCTGCCCTGGGGAGATGGAGCTGAAGGACGAGGGAGGATGAAAGATGGAGGGGTTTAAGATGTAGAAGTATGAAGGATGGAGTGGACAAAGGATGGGAGTGGATGAAGGATGGAAGGGTCGAGAATGGGGAAGGATGAAGGATGGAAGGGACAAAGGATGGGGATGATGAAGGACAGGGTTGCCCACATGCAACCTCCAGCATATGGAAGACAGTGTCTCATCTGTTCTGCTCCCTCCTTGAAAAAAAATGACTGTGAAGGGTTCTGCCTGGCCCTCAAGTGAGAAGCCACCTCTCCTCGGTTCCTTGATTCTCCAAGGCAGACCCCAGACCTGCATCCTTCTGGCTGCACCTCCTTGAGGCTAACTGGAGGAAGAGAAAACCCTGACCACAGCTCAGTCACAACCAGGCTCTCCACCATAAGCAGAAACCTATGTAATTATCACAATATTGGACAGGAAAAGTGACATCTCACACCCAACCAGAACAGGATGAAGCCAAAAAACTATCAGGCACCTTCAATTACCACCCCTATACGCTTGTCCCAGGGTGGCACTGGGGCCTTGAAGAATTCCTCATGCCCAGCCCTGAAGCGCTGCCACAGCTCAGGGATTCAGCACAGCTCACCCCACGCCAACACTGTCACCAAAACCCACTGTCCTGCTTCACCAACCCCAGCAAAAGCCAAGCAGCATCGATGGGCATCTGCCTGGGGGCAGCATCCAGGAGGCATATGGGATGGACCTGAACTTTGGAGGATTTTGTTCCTTCTGTCTCATGTGCAGTGATTCACAAGGGAAGGGTTAAAAACAGACCCATGGGCTGGTGCCTTTGGGTCAGCCCAGGAGGAATTAAGTGCTACAGATGGAGAAGACAGTGCAGAGATGCAGGGGAACCATCACTTGGAAAGCTTTACAAAGTCACCAGGAGGGATCCAGGCTGGTCCTTGCAGATTTGCCCAGTGCCCTCCATGTCCCACCACTGCCCCATGTCCCTGCTCCGTCCAGGGCTGGATACACAAAAGGTCGCCACTCACAGAACTGAGAAAAAAAAAAGAAGATCAAACTCATGGTGTGCACGAGCAGAAACTCAAGAGCTCCTCTCAGGGTCTTTGCTCCAGCACAGAGCGTGTCCCCACCAAGGACGAAATCTGCACCGGCAGCCATCTGGGCTCCTCAGAAGAGCAGCTTCAACTCCAAACACAATTTGAAAAGCAAAGATTCGTCTCCAAATATCCATCCTTCCCAGCTGGGAAACAGCCTTGGCTCCTTCTGTCCTCCTTCTCCTCCTCTCTCTGGCCTCCTCTCCAGCAGCTTCAGAGATGCCCAGGCAGTGCTGTGGGCCCGCTTCCTGGCGCACACCCACCCCACCACCGCGACTTAAAGTGATGCAGGGACAGGATGGGACGGGACAAGTCGCGGCATCTGACCCATGGCCGCTTGGACACGCTTGGGGTGGGAAGGAAAGATGGAGAGCGGAGGGTGAAGATGGGGAGTGGCCAACACGTCCCCGCATCCCTTGGTTTTTCTTGATGGGATGGGTTTCCTTGTCGGGTCCTTGGCTGTTTCCCCTCCTCGCCTTCAGCACTAATGCAATGTCCGAGTGCGAAACGCACGGTTGGCACGACCCCTGCGCAAGCCCTTGCTGCCGTGCTCCTGGCGAGGTGCTATCTGGTCTCCAGGGACTCCAGATATTCCAGTGCTATGTCATAGCAAAAATGATACTGCTCCTGTTTGGAGAGAGAAAAGAGGGTGTTACAGCACCATAGAACAGTTTGGGTTGGAAGGGACCTTAAAGACCATCCAGTTCCAACCTCCCTGCCCTGGGCAGGGACACCTCCCACCAGACCACGTTGCTCCAAGCCCCCTCCAATCTGGCCTTGAACCCCTCCAGGGATGGGGCAGCCACAGCTTCTCTGGGCAACCTGGGCCAGGGTCTCACCACCCTCAGACTGAAAAATTCCTTCTTCATATCCCATCTAAATCTCCCATCTTCCCTCCGGCTTCAAGCTGGCTGTGGGACTACTGGACACACCCTGCCCTGGCTGCCAGGACATTTCTCATCACAAATTCTCCTGCTGCCAATAAAAAAAAATGCCATTTTTTCATCCCTGGCAGGGATTTGGTCCGGGTGTTTGCTTTACATGGGGAGGAGAGACAGAAAGGAAAGTCCTAGGAGCTTTCACTTCCCAAAATCCACATTTGTCAAGAGAAATGCCAAAAAAATAAGCATTTTTGGTTCTCAGGTCAAAGTCTGACCTGCCTGTGATGGCTGGGCTGGAGCCAAGGGGTGTGGGTGGGAAAGGTCCTCTGTGAGGCCATGGCAGGACTGGCCTCACTGTCCCACCCTTTCTCTTTCCTGAGAGCACTACAGACGTTATCAACATCTTCCCACCCTTTCCCTGTGCAACAGGAAAGACCAGCATGGCTGGCTCCTGGTTTTATAGCAAAAATCACTGAAATTTGGCTTGTGAAGGCAGTCTCCTCCACCCTTATACTCTTTTACATGACCTGTTCTTGTGCTCTCCTGTCCTCCTACAACTCACAGCCAAGAAAACTACAAGGGAGCTTGGACCCTGGAAGTGTCCACCCCCATGAGATGTTGCTCCTTCAAGCATCCAAGAAGCAAAATCACCCAGCGTGGGGAAAAAAAAAAAAAACAAAAAAAAACCACACCAAAATCTGGTTTCTGATGTTGCTGTGAGCACTGGAACATCGTGGGAACATCCTGGGTGCGACAGCAGAGAGGAAAAGGGGAGAGAGCTCATCTACTGAAATCCTCAGCAGCAGCTCGAGCACCAGCATGGAAATCCTGTTATCCCCTACACGGGTGGGCGACTGCTTGGGGACCCCAGGTGGGAGCAGGCAGTGGAGGAGAAGGGCTTCAAAGCCAGGAGGGCTGCAATGGCTTAGATTAAAAGCACATAATGCTTTTTGGATTAAGAAAAAGGGATTGTTTCCATTTATCATCATAGAAAAATAAACCCCACAGGGAAACAGAGGGGGAAGATGCTCAGGCCATGGGGAAGCGCTATATTCTGGCTGCTCTCCACTGGGCTGTGGCTCTTTACACTGGGTGAGGATCCGGCCTCCCAGTGACTCCAGTAGATTGGAATTCCCAGAATAGATGGTTCAGGTTCATTTGAGGCTGGAGGACGCTCGTGTCCTGATGTGAAACGTTGCCTTTTTTTAATACCTTTGCAATTTAGCCCAATGGGTCTGGCAGCTTCATGCTTGTCACATCATCTTTCCATTATCTGCATCCCTCCCTCTGCTCCCCGTCCCCTCCCTCACCTTCTCCTCCACTGCAATTCCTAATGCAAATCACGTCCCCTCCTTAAAACCATTTCATTTTGCAACTTAGGGATTTTATAATTCAAACAGGGCAAACATTTCCGGCTGACTTGCTTTTAAAACATCACCAGGCACCTGGATTCCTCCACCACAGGGACAGACACATGCCTGCTCCATTCCCTGTCCTGTTATTGGGGACCCGAAATAGGGCACGGCCTTTTCACCCTAACCCACTGCCACCTCCAACCTCCCCTTCATGAAATGTGGCTCCGTCGCTGCCCCCAGTAGCTTTGTCCATCAATTTCACTCAAAAGGCAGCTCCTTTTTATGTTTCCAAGGGGAATTTGTCTGACTCCACCTCGGACCTGCCCCGAAGAACTGCAATTACATCCTGTGAATTAATGCCAACCTGCCTTGTTCCCCCTGGGAAGCATTTCCAACAAACCCAACGGTGACATGAAGGACACATCGGCATGGTGAGACGAAGGCAAGCCCAGGGCTCAAGAGCTGCCTCACCTCTCTGCCTGAGGATTCTGATAATTCTAAGGATTTGGGATGAGAAAGGAGGTTTTTTGGGAGTCAGCATCACCCAGGACCTCTCCTCCCTGCCAGAGGGGAGTGCCAGGGCCACCAGCCAGGGCGGATGCTGGCAGTGGCTGATGCTTACCAAGGTCTCCACCATATTTGGCTTGTAGTTGCGGAGGGTCTTTGCAGCATAGAAAACATCTGCCATGTTGTGACACTTGATCATCTCCAGGATCATGGTGGAGGCACAGAAGGTGCCACTCCGGCCACCTCCATTCCTGGTGGGTGAAACACACGTGTCAATGGTGAGAAGATGGCACTGGAGTATCTTCCTGCTCCAATTCCCCCTTCCTCTATCCATCCCTGCATTCTAGGAATGTCCTAGAGCAGGGGGTTGTACCCCAGAGCATTCCCAAACTAGGGGACCTGAACCAGCCTCACGTGGTGGCAGGAGTTGTGATTCTGCTCTCTAGTCCTCATAAGGGTCACAACAGAGCATGAAAACACCTTTTTGGCCCATCGGGGCTGGATCTTGAAGATCAGGGCTCAGTTTCCAGCCCTGCATTGATTCCTTCTGTGACCCTGGGGAAACCACCGTGTCCTTCTACCATCCTTTTCCCACCTGCAGGGTGACATGTTGGGTAGTGCTGGCTGGAGGAACCATCCCAGTTCCACCCAGCACACAGCTTGCTGGGTACCTCCCCCAACCCTGGGCTGAAACCATCCCACACCTCCACATCTCATCCCTGGCAGAAAAGAGGATGGGGGAGAGGAAGACAGAACATGATGCCAGTGTTTTATAAAGCATGTTCTCAAATTATCCTTTGGCTAATGAAGACAGACGAGGCTGTAATTAATTTTTGATTAAAGGCTCGCCTGCTGTCTCCACCAATCTGTGAACATGCTAGGTCCCATCCAAGGAGAACAAGCACGGGTGTTTGTGGGAGCCAAACCCAGCTGGGAGGAGTGGGGATGGAGAGCATGTCCACCTCCACGAGGTGGGAGCAAGCAAGCAGTGGGAGATGCACAGCTCCTGCCGCATCCCTTTAGAGCCTGCCACATGCACGGGATGTGACAACAGGGCTGGGACCTCTGCCAAGCCCTTCTGCCCCTCCAGGGTGAATAGCAAGGATGCTGCTAGTTGGTGTCACTCCCATTGAGCATCCACCACGTGGAAGATGTTTGATGTAGTGACCACAATCTGCCTCACCGAAAACTCGTGTCGTGAGAGAGAGAGCACCACCCGGGGACAAAGTCACCCCAACAAGGGCTTTTTGGAGGGTTTTCCAGGCAGAACTGTAGACACATGAACTGGTGGCATCTCTAACCCCCCACCCCCTCCATGCCAGAGCCCGCTCCTCTCCAACTGACACTCACAGGCAGTGCACCACAGTCCTGCCATCGCCACTCTCCTTCTGCCACCTCTCCACTTGGGCCAAGAGGTGCAGGAAGGATTTCTTGGAGTCTGGAGTATCTCGATACGGCGACCACCGCAGGTACTGGAAATGCCGGACCATCAGGTGTCCCTCCTGCAACTGGAAAAGTAAAACCTCATCAGTTTGAACCCATGGGTTGCCCTCATTTGCCTCCACTGGAGGTTTGATGGAGGGCAAGAGGGGTTTGCCAGCCATTAGGAGAGGAAGAGAGGAAAACCCTTTCCTGATGCTTTAAGATGGATGGTTCAGCTCTCACAGAACCTGTTACCAGACCCCTGAGCCTCCCCAGCACTTCTCCATCACATCCTTGTCTCACACACAGAAGATCCCAGGGGATGTGTTTTTGTTGTGTTTGCTGTAAACCAGGAGATGAGATGAGAAGCTGCCACCCACAGAAGCAGGGAGCCGTGGAAGTGCACCTTAATACCCTGGTAATCTGGTTAGTTTAGAAACCTAATCTGGTTAGCAGGCTCCAGCAGGAAGATTACATCCACAAAGCTAAAAAAGGCCAGGCAGATGTGGGGCTCTTGCTCAGAAGTACCGGGAGCATCAGGAGTACCTGATGGGATGAAACCATGGGTCACACACTCCAGCTGCAGCTCAGGGCTGGTGGAACACATGTAGAAGCCATGTGTCTGAGGAGAAAGGGGGGAGTCAGATACAGACGGGGGATCTCCAGCTCTGGAGGGCTCTGTCCACCTGACTTCAGATGCCTGACGAGCAGGATGACCACCAGGCCATCTCCTTTCGGGGGGACCAGGTATTCCTGGGGCTCTGCAGGGACACCCGAGACTGTGGGGTGGGTGTTGGCATTCGGTGCCCACCCCAAACAGCCCACCCAAAACGTATGGGGGCTTTTCTGAACTTTTTGAGGAGTTCCAATGGGGGTCAGTGTTCTGGGAGGGCTCTGATGTGGGTCAGTGACGTGGCTGGCATGGGCTGACCTCTCCAGGCCCGAGCTTTTGCTTCCAGCCTGAATCCAGGAAGGCACGGGGGGAAGATTACACAAGTAAGTGGAGATTAAACAGGAGAAATGTCCTCTAACAGCCCAGGAAGGAAAGCTTTGGGATCCATTCTGAAGCTCAGATGAAAGCTCTGTCTGGCTCTGGAGGACTTGTGACACCCCTCAATGCCCAGCTCCCCTCCAGACGGCAAGGTTTGGCAAGAAGCTCCTCCAGCGATCTGCTCCCTGGGGAAATATCTCCTTAGATCCAGAGATTTCAATCACGCTGCATTTTAATTTAGCACAGGGTATATTCTACCACCTGAGAGTGAAGCACATTTGGAGAAGGATTTTGTGCTGACACCCAGGAAATGCCAGATGCTCCCACAGGGAGTGTGAACCAAAATCCTCTTCATGTTAAGAGTCCAGATAATCAGGATTTATCTCCTCCAGCCCAGCTCCCACACCAAAGCACCCAGACCATCAGCCAAGCCACACACTCCCTTCCAAGCTCTCTAATTCCCATCTGTACAAAGATCTCTCCACTGGGGCATTGGCTTCAGCCTCTTGGTGACCCTCAGGAGACTTAAAGACCTCAGGGATGCTGCCTCTTCATGGCTGGCTTTTGGAGTTAAAAATCAGCTTTTTTTTCCCATGTGTACTTCTGCACCCACATGGGTTGTTCCTTGTCAGCCTCTGTCCCTTCCCAGTTTCACCATGCTTCTCTTGTTGAACCAGCCAAGTGTCAATGCAACAAGGACAACAGGCGAAAACCTGTGTGGATCTTCTCACTCTGCTGGCAAAAAAAGGCTCTGCTGGTCCCAAGGGAGCCACCATGCCCATGTGGGGAGTCTCAGTCCTGTGATATACACATGGCACAGCAGAGATGGACTTCCAGCCAGGATGAGAAAGGTTTTCCTGCACAACTATCTAAAATCTTGTAAGGAGAAATGACCTCCAGAAATGTTGGATGGAGCCAACAGCTCCTCTCTGCCAGGAGGAGAGCTGAGGCTGCATCAGGTTGAAGAAAACACCAGCAGCTACAGCACCACTCAGTTTATATAGAAAATTACCTGGATGGGCAACACTGTGCTTTAGAACTGTGTGGTCTCACTAGATGTATCACCCTTCTGCTCTCCAAAGAAGGTCTTCACTCATATAAAGAAACTTTTGGTGACATTCCAGCCCTCTCACAAAGCAGCAACAAAGAAAACTGATCCAACCCAGGCACATGGGATCACCCATCCCAGACCTCTGCACTGGGAGATGTCTGGTACCTTCACAGATATACGCAGCCCCCACTGTCCGCCCTATGCTGCCATGGAAGCAGAGAAGAGACCCTCACCCGTGTGATGTTCTGGACTCGGAAGAGACGGGACACGATGTCCTCATCGGCCGCTCCGGAAACATACTCCACTTCCATGGGGCCATACTGCTGGAGCCCCGGTTCGGGCCAGTACTGCAAACAGGGCTGTGGAGAGAAGAGGAACAGCTCGCTGTGACCAGGGACATGGACTGGGACACAGGGAAAGGACACCATGTATCTGAAGCAACGTCGATTGGGATGGAGTGGTTGGCGCTGGACACCAAGAGGGGCTGCTGGCACAGGGGGTGGCCTCAGGAAGGGACACTGGGGCCATGGCACGTTGCTGGATGGAGGATCCCTCGGATTGTGGAAGGGATCAAAGCTGAAAGGTCATGGACACCTCCCAGCACCCATGTAGCCCTCTCCCTGCTGCAGGAACACAGCAACTAACGCTCCTGGAGATGGGCTTTGCTGGTACAGGAGGAGCCATGATGAGCCCTGCCTCAGCCTTGGCCTGATCCTGAGCAACAACAGGGCAGCGCTTCGCCCCGAGTCTTCTCTCAAATCCCACAGGCTGTAGAAGCCGCTCTGCCACCAGCAGCACCAGCCATGTGGGATGAGAGTCCCCCTCGCCCCAAGGCCGGGACATCCCGCCATGTCAAAACAACGCCAGCCTGTGGTCCAGGGAGCTCCTGCTCCCCGCCACGCGTCCAGCGCGGCACCCACGGATGCCTCGGTCCAAGGGCCACAGATGTGAACGTTCTCCCACCACGACAGCTGGGAAACCAGCATCGACACAAAATATATGATGTTTGTCACCACACTTTAACAGGGCATTTAGCATTTCAGGCCATCTAACGGCTTGGGCCTAACTGCACGGCAAACGTGTTTGAGAAATAATTGGTTATTAATAGGGGCTATAAATCTCCAGGATCTCTAAGCCTTCTAGACTCAGAGCTATAATTTGGATATTAAAACTTCCTTTGGCAAGATGTGGTTCAAGTGAGAGATATACCCTCTAAGTCACCTTTCGGAGCTGCCTGCTGTAAAGGCTGATTTATTACCTGTTGCCCCTAAACTGGTAAACATTTAAGATCCAGCTAAATATTGTAACACAGACATCCCTGAAGAATAGACATCCAGAGAGAGAGGCAGAGCTGAATAATGAAGAAAAATGGCAGAGTTCCCATCGGTCGGTGCCAGGGGACAGGGACCTGGGGGAGGATGGCAGAGAAGGCAGCACCTGCCAGGCCATAGGGCATTTCTGGACCGGGGAATAAAATAAGAGGTTGAGAGAGAGAAATAAAATGGGTTTTGCTGCCTCCTTCCCTGCGTTAGTCCACTTGAGCAGGGTTCAGCTGATAGCTACACGCTGCAGCTGGGAGGTGCTGGACGGTCACAGCAGAGGGACAGTAAGGTGGTGGCCCTGTTGCAGGGCTGGGTTTTTGAAGGGGTACTTGATCCAAGAAGGTATCTCAGCACATGTAAATGGGGGGTAACCGTGAATCAAGGCGAAAAATGCATGTGGCAGCATCACTTCCCCTCCTAAAGCTGGACTTGACTGTGGACCAGACAACATGGCTGCTCTCCTCAGAGGCCACACTTGCAGGCAAAATCCTTCCACACTCCAGGCTTCACCACATCTCTGCACACAGTGGGAAGGCCAGGCAGGTTGTCCCATTGGCAGCAAAGCCCACAAGGCTCAGAGCAGCCACCGCTCAATGTGACAACACGCCCAGCTCTGTCCTCACCCCAGGATCAGAGAGCTTGCCCCTCCATGCCAGAGCCACCCTTGGGTGCTGGGTCTGCACCGACACCCTCTGCTCTCGCAGGGGCACAGAGAGGCAACAGCCATCACCAGAACCCTACAAGGTCATTCCAATTGCAAGGTAGCATTTCACTTTCAGGCCATACTACCGAGCAGCACGCAGAACCTGCTGAAAGCTGAGAGCATGGCCTGCGGTCACCAGTTCAGCAGCAGCACCGCTGAACTCACACAGCGGGGCTGATTCCATACAAGAGGGAACGGGCATTTCTGCATGAGGGGAAGGTGCCCAGGGAAAAAACTTCAGGTCTGGGGCACTCTGGTGCCCAACGCTGCAGCCTCCCCCATCACTCCCTGGGCACCAGCTCCCAGGACAATGGGACACAGCACGGTCCTCACAGGACACACCAAATGCAAGTACAGTTGGATTCCCTTCTGGGCTCAAAACCATACCCTGGACTCCTTTGCCCTACAGAACTGACTCCCAAGGGACTCCATGAATGAGGCCCCTCAACAGACCAAAGCCTGCCCTGCAGAAGTCCAAGGTGGCACTTCTGCTGATCCCCCTCCTTAATTCTCCAAGAATTGAAAACTATCATTTCATGATCACTGTGTCCAAGACAGCCTCCAACCACCACATCCCCTACAAATCCTTCTCTATTTGCAAACGACAGGTCCACTGATGGTCCAGGTCCTAGTTGGCTCCCTCACCCAGGAAGTTCTTTTCCACACACTCCAGGAACATCCTAGACTCATCCCTCATCACTGTGTTGTATTTCCAGCAGACATCTGGTAAGTTCAAGTTCCCCATGAGAACAAGGGGTAAGCAACATGAAACTTCTCCTAGCTGCTTATAGAATATTTCTTCCATCTGCGTCTTTGTCCTGGTTGGGTGGCTGTCCCGTTGGGTGGTTAGCAGACTCACACCATGGTATGTGCCTTGTTGACCTCCCTGATCCATAAGGTCCATAAACACTCAACCTTTTCATCACGATTGTCCAGATCTAGACAGTCAAACCGGTCCCAGCTGCTAGTGCTGGAAGGGGTCTCTCCAATGACTCCAAGACAAACCTGCTCAGTTCAGTGTGTCCACAGGCAGGTTGCCTTGTTAAGCATGAACTTAATCTAAGAGCAACTCCTCTGAGCAGGCAGACAAGCTGGGAAGCTCTTTGAAGCCATCTCTGCCTCCTCCCCAGCAAACCTCTTAAAGGCAACAGACCCTTCCAGGACACCCCTCGATGCTCAGGGTCTGCTTAATGTCATAGAATCATCTAGGTTGGAAGGGACCTTCAAGATCATTGAGGCCACCATCAACCTAACACTGCCAAAGCCACCACTGATCCATGTCCCTCAGCGCCCCGTCTGCCCGGCTTTTAAATACCTCCAGAGATGGTGACCCCACCACCTCCCTGTCACCCCACACAAAGGTCCTTTGGAGCACACGACACTAGGTCAACACAGAGGGTCACATGGCTGTGCCCTGC
>VZRU01002649.1:21734-36785 GCA_013398155.1 Pedionomus torquatus | reverse complement strand
AATATATATATATATATATATATAAATATATAAATAAATATTTACACATCACTCAGTACTGGTGCCACATCCATCTGCGCCCTTGCAACGAATGGTACAATTGCCATTTTGGGTCCACCGAGTGTCTGCTCTCAACTCGTAAAATAAGCCCGCTAATGAAGCCTTCTCCAGACATCCATTAAGAGTCTCTAATGCTAATTTTATGTAAAAAATCCAGTAAGTTTCCTCATTGAATTAACATTACAGACCTGTAGCGGACTTTTACATCCGCTCAGGTGGCAGCAGGAGCACTCCAGGCATCCCGCTGGGGAGCGATACGCACAGAAAGCAAAGCAAGGTGAGACCGAGCGTGGCCCCCAAGTGACAGAGGACACCTCCCCTCCAGTTTGGCAGATCTGCACGTCCCACCACACCTGGAAAACCCGCAGGACAGACACTTTGCTGATTCATAAAGCAGTGTTCACAAGCCAAGCGCCCTTGGAAGATGAGTGGCAGGGAAAAACCTTGTGCTCCCCCTTTTGTAAAAGGGGGATAAAAGTCAGTTCTTGATCATGACAAGGTTACATTTGTCATTAACCTTGAATCTAACTGGGGCAACCACAAAGATTATGGTACAGTAAAGCAACGCCAACGCCAAGACAACGCCACCACCAACAAGGCCAGGCTGGTTTGCCACTGCCACGGATCTTTGTCTCCAACTGCCAGCCCTGTGCTTACATGGGATAAATCCTGGGTGCCACAGCCAGTCCCATCTCCCGTTGCAGAGGAGAAGGAGCTGAACAAGCAAAGTAGGGGCTGCAGCACTCCCAAGGTGGTAGGGATGGAGCAGGACAGGGCTCCCTGCGGGGCTAATGTGATCCCCTGGGTGCAGCACTCACCCAGGCAGAGTTGGACTGGTTGAGTTGGTTGAGCATGACGATGGAGGTGCAGCCGTAGTCATAAACCAACCGCCAGAAGTCAGTGGTGGTGTTCTGCAGCGGGTGCAGGGTGACGATGAAGGCAGCACTCTTGGTGTAGCTCTGCAGAAAGGAAAGAGGAGCACCATTAAGGACATGGCAGCACTGAAGCCACTGCTGGCACACCCTGGAAAACCAGAGCAACCAGAAGATGAGTGCCACCAAAGCCATCTTCTCCATGCTTGAGCGGAGCTGGCCTCCCTGGCACAGCCTTGGTCCCTCCATGCCCTGGTGCTGGGAAGATACTATTAAAACAAGCCTAAGTGATCCCTGCCCTCAGTGGGGATGGAAGTACCCACTTCCTGCTCTTGGCTCTCACAGGGAAGGGTGTTTCACACAAATAATGGGAGAAAAGATGTTACTTTTGAGCCAAGAACAAGCAGAAACCATGGCTGCCAGATGCCCCCAGCACCCAGCTCTGCAGCCTGGTCCTGAGTGAAAGCACCACCCATAGCATCACCCCCACAGCACCCCAATACCTCCAGGTACCAAGAGCAGCAAAGAGACATTGGGGCCAATGTTCTTTCCAGGGAGGAAAGGAAACCCTAAAGACCACCTCAAGATCGCAAGAAGAAATGGGGGGGAGTGTAAAAAAATTATTGTATTTCTCATTTGTGCTTTGAATGAGATTTGTCCGCTTGGGTCATCCCGACGTCAGTTTGCCATGGGATGGGGAGCCCACAGCCAGGCTCAGCACTCCATAAATCACTTTTATATTAACACACTAGCTCAAGCTACGATGGATACAGTATCAGGGCAGAAAATGCTCTGTGCCCACAAATTAGCACAGCTCTCCACTAATGGGGAGTCCTCTGGCTGCTGCAAAACCTCCTCATTTCACTCATGAAAAAACCCTTTCAAACCTTTCCCCCTGCAACACCCATGGGGCAGCATCATGAGTCCTGGTGCACTGCAGCCAGCTCTCGGCAAGAGCTTTCCACCCTCGAGGAGGGCGAGGACAGCGGTGGGGCGAGGGAGATTTCATCAGGTGTTGACCAGGCACCCCAAATCCTTCAGGGTCCATGTAAGTGACAGCAGCTGGCACAGAGCAGAGCGTGGGTCCATCAACCTGCCACTGGCACCAGCACCGCAGATGGGCAGCACGGACCAATCTCATCAGACGGGCGGACAGACCAAGCAAACCGCTTTGTCACTTAGAGAAAATGAGCTTTTTCTCCCGGCCCAAGAGGGAAAAATGGGTTTTATCCCTTCAGCACAATTTCACCCAAAAGGCTTTTTCTGTCTGTAAAGAAATTTCTATTCTCTGACCCTGTAGCAGAGATTATGGGAAGGCGCAGTGATGTGTAAAAATAAAATGGATATGCAAACACCGAGCAAGCTGAAAACAAAAGCTCCCATCCCACCACGGCCAAAGCCTGCATCCCCCCAGGCTACTGCTCCCCACAGCCAGCAGCCACCTCTGCTTTACAACCTGCTTTTTGCTGCCAGAGCAGGTAACAGGGAGACAAGATATACACAAAGATAAATCACCCTTGGGATAAAAAAATGCAGGGCTCAGCCAGATGCCAGCACTCAGCTGGGACCAGGAGGGTTTGGGGAAGGTGTCTGGGGTGGAGGAGGGATCAGTTCTGCCCGTGCAAAGCACCTCGGCTCGATTCAAGGAGAGGAAAATGGGTTTGGTGATAAATGACCCATCGCTCGGTGCAGGCTCGGAGCCCGGAGCATCCTCTCCACTCTGTTTTGCGGTTGTCAGCTGGTAGGAAATAGCTTTACTGTTACGGGTGTCATTTTTGACCGCAGCAGGGTGATGCACAGCAGCTTCAGGACAATTTGGACCTCATGAATTGCACTGGGAGGATGCCCAAAAGTGTGCTGGTAACACATGGGAGATCTCAGTGCTACCATCTCCTTCAGAGCCCATGGGGGATCTCCGTGCTACCAACTCCTTCCAGAGCTCCATTTTGTTATGAAATAAACGAAGACCCTTCATGTGCAGCTTGTGAGAGCAGGCAAAAAAGCTCTTTCAAGATAAAAAAGTTGGTGCTACACAAAAGAAGGGGTTGAAAGACCCCACTACACCAGCCCGAGCCCTGGATGCAGTTGGGGGCCGCCCCCTGCCTTCATGCCCTTGTGCAAAACGAGGACATAAATTCAAACCAAGCAAGATTTTGCCATGAAAAGCCACCCAAGGCAACCCAACCCCACCCCGCTTTCCTTCCCCGCAGCACGCTCACATCAGTTAAGGCCGCGTTGATGTAGTTGTTGCTGTCTCCGTCCACGGAGATGAGGAAGGGAAGGCATCGGTCGGGCGGCAGGACGTCCATGCTGCGGTTCCTCTCCCGGTTGCGGGGCAGGAGGGCGATGCTGCACTCCTCCACGTCCAGGTGGGGAGTCACCGAGTTCAGGGTCTGCGGGGACACCACATGCTCTCCTTAACTCACTTCCTACCTGCACCGGGACCAGCCACCCCTGCCAGAGCCCAGCAGGGCACCAGAAGGGTGAGGAGCCAAGGGGGTGTAGCCGGGGGGGATGCAGAGGTTTTGGGGTCCCTCACCTGAAACTCCTCCCGCAGCTGCGAGGAGTTGCTCTGCGGTTCTATCCTCACCATCTCCTTGTAGGTGGGCTTGAACTCATTGGCGGGGATGCTGGTCTCCCCGCACAGGCAGGCTTCCAGGATAGCATCGTGGATGAAGACGTACTGCTCCTTTTTTGGGTAGGAGGAAAGGGGAGAGGGCTGAGCCTCCCCATCCTGCTGGTGAAGGCAGCCCCAAGTGTCCCTGGCTGTCCCCAACGCTTGCTCACCTCCGTCTGTATCATGTTGATCCTCCGCGAGCACAAGGTTTTCACGCAGTTGTAGATGTCCACGACGCCCTCGCACTCGGCCATGTCCAACATAACGTCCAGGACGATGTAGCAGCCAGTTCTCCCCGTGCCAGCACTGGGATGGAGGAAAACATGGTAAACATTTCCAGTCTGTCCAGCATCAACACATGAGCAGGCACAGAGAAAGGGCTACGTGGGCAAGGGCTCAACTGGGGGTCCCTGCCTGTGAATGTGGGGGCAGTGGGGTCCAGGTAGGGCTGCCAGGACCTCACACACCTCCAAACCCCTAGTTTAGTCTTAAAACACCCACCCAAAGCCCACACTGGGGCAGCCTGGGGGCTGTGTGATGGTCAGGCTGCAGGAAGGAGGGTGGGCACCCACGTCTAAGGTTCATTGTTACTTTCAGACAGCAAAACACACGTGGGTTGTTGGTTTTTTTGTCAACAAAACCTGCAGTTAAACCACCTGAGTGCCAACAGTCCTCCAGGATCCCATCCCAAAAGGGCTGAGGAGGATGTTCAGCACTGAGCCCTGGGAGCACAGGGAGGAACCCCTGGCACAGAGAGGGGTTCAGTTCCCCCAGGGAGAGCCTCGGGTTAAGGCTGAGCCCAGCAGAACGCCCCAAGCCAGACAAGCCAGTGGCGATATCCCAAATCCTGGCCTGGGTGGACTCACAGCCAAAGACCTACCGATGCTCCGACCCCTCCATGACACGTCAGGAACGAAATTGCACCCCCAGCTCCTTTTCTAGAAAGTCTTTTCCAGTGAAATACTAATTTCTGGGGCTGATGAATCACTCGTCGTGATTATCAGTGATTACAGGCTACGGGCACTAATCGCACTCGCGGTTGCCGGTGAATGAATACTGATGAGGCAATCGACAGGGTGAAATCAAATCNNNNGGGGAAACCAAATCAACACAAAAAAAAAAAAAAAAAAAAGTAATCCCTCCTGCTCATCAGCTCCTCCTTGTTTGCCCAGCCATTAACCCATCTGCTCAGGGGACAGAAAGCCACTGCTCCCGTTCAGATGGTGCCACCGGTGTCCTCCCAGCTCTGGTGTCCCAGTGGCTGAGCCCTGTGGGGACAGCCCCAGGAACGGGGCTGTCCTGTTGTCCCTGTCCACCTCTCCCTTCGGCCAACCCCAAAGTCCTAACCATCAGCAGGGATGAAGCTGTTCTGTGCCACCCTCACCCATGGGGACAGAGCTGTGTCATCAGTGACGGGAGCTGGGGCAGCCCCTAAAAAAGTCCTGCTCTCTGCTTTGCCGCTGGACCAGCCACAGCCCCCCCATCCCTGCTGCCACCAGCCCGGCAGTGACATTTTACAGCTGGATGCCATCGCAGAGGGGTATCCAACCCCATGCAGTCAGCCCCGGTGCCTTCCCTTCCCCAGCCCTTCCTTGCTGTGAACACAGTTTATACATTATATATCCCCCTGGCTGAGTATTTTAACCCCATGCCGAGGCTTTAGCATCATTCAGAGGCTGAGCACCCACCTGTGACACAGTGTAACCCCACTTCGGGGCCACCCATACCCCCACTAAACCCCATCCTAGAGGGGGATGCTCCCCTGGGCAGCCGGCTCTGCCCCACGGCTGGGCACGTACCTGCAGTGGATGACGATGGGGCCAGCGTCGGGTGGCGTGGATGCCTTCACCCTGCGGATGAAGGCCAGCAGCCCCGTGGCGTGGTAGGGGACGCCGTGCTCGGGCCACGACGTGAAGTGGAACTGCTTCACCTCGTGTCGGGCTGAGTAGCCCCGCTGCAAGGCAAAGGTGAGATGGAGCGAGGGTGCACAAGGGAGGGCAAAGCCACCCAAACACCTACTTTTTCTTGGGAAACCATGATTTTGCCAGCTCAGCATCCAGCCAGATGGACCACACAGTGGGCAACTGCTTTGGCAGCCCCACAGCTCCCTCCTCCTCCCTGCAAAAAGGTTGAAAACCAGCTGAGGAGGAAGAGAAGGAATAGGCAGCAGCCGTGGGTCTCATTCCACAAGCATATTTGCTACGTGCCCTATAGTTAGACAGTAATTTCACATTCCTGTAGACTAAGGGGTAAATCGCACCAGCTCCATCCCCAGGTGCCACGCTGGAGAGTGATGGCCACATAACCTGCGCTCCAGATCGGAGGAAAAAAGAGCATCCTTCACCCCTGTCGCAATTACACGGTGCTCACAGGGAAATTAAATACTCACTCATTGCCAAAACCAAAGCAGGGCTGAGCCACTCACCCCGGCAGAGAGTGCAGAGCCGGGAAACAAGCAAAGGAAGAAGCTACCAGCATCCCTGGGGCTCAGAGGCTGCACCTCAGCCAGGAATGAAAGCCCCATCTTGGGGTAAATAGGGTACTGGGAAATGCCAACCTGAAAATGGTTAGAGAGGCCCAAGGCGGTTGGTTCTTTGCCTGTGAGGGCACCGTTGGGCAGGTAGGAAGAACTTCTCTGCTGTGAGGGTGGTGAGACCCTGAGCCAGGTTGCCCAGAGACACTGTGGCTGCCCCATCCCTGGAGGGGTTCAAGGCCAGGCTGGAGGGGGCTTGGAGCAACCAAGGGATGTGTCCCCAGGGCAGGGGGTGGGACTGGGTGGGCTTTAAGGTCCTTTCCAACCTGAACCATTTTATGATTCTATGACCATACCCTCTCCAGAGCGAAGGTGCGGACGGCGTACTCAGCCAGTGTCTCCGACTTCACCAGAGTGATCTTGATGTCCCCGTACATCTCAGAGTCATCCGGCCAGTATTTGGAGCATTTCACCTGCAAGGAGAGGATGGGATGGGGTTTTCGGTCTGCAGAGGAGGCTCCTCCACGGAAGAGGGATGGGATGGAGTCCTTACCCGTCCCACCTCCACCAGTTTGGTTATCATCACGATGCTGGAACAGTGCTCCTGCCACACCATGCGCCAGAAGTCATAGACCATCTCCTGCTTGGGCCCTGCAGGACA
Source organism: Pedionomus torquatus (assembly GCA_013398155.1). Taxonomy (NCBI): domain Eukaryota; kingdom Metazoa; phylum Chordata; class Aves; order Charadriiformes; family Pedionomidae; genus Pedionomus; species Pedionomus torquatus. Next base: position 30,102 of record VZRU01002649.1, on the reverse strand, counting down.
GAGGAAAGGCCACCAGGGATGGACGGGCAGCACCGCAATGCCACCATGTTTCCCTTCCTAACACTCTGCAGCATTTTAAGCACCCTTTTTCCCCCCAGGTGCCATGGGGCAGCCGGAGGGGTGGGAACCACTCCACACTGCTACCACCTGGTCTGGCCCCAAATTGGCCCACTCCCTCCCTTTTTTGCTCACACAAGATTAAATCCCACCAAGGACAAAACCCAGCTGCTAAATCAGGAGCTGCTGAACCACTGTCCAAGAGGGCAGGGGGGGAGGAGGTGACTCACCTTGCGTGGCTATGAAGTGGTTGGACCTGTGGTAGCCCTGCAAGGGAAGCAGAGATGTCAATCCCAAGTCAGGGGGACACATGGGGGGACATCCCCGTAAAACATTTCCCAGTCACCCAAGTGGTGGCAACTGGCCACGTCTGCTGGGCCAGGTCCAGGTGCTGAGCACAGCGATACCACAGCGAGAGCCCCATTGATGATGCCCTGTCCCACGGCAGCCACGTGGTGCTGGGTGACGGTCCCACTCCTGTCCTTCATCCCAGCCTCTTACTGGAGCCATTCCCAACTCTAAACCGGGACATGCCACCCAAAGAGCACATTCCAGCGAGGCCACTGCCAAAGGGACCGGGGACCCACTGTTCCACCCCTTGGCCATGGGTCCAGCAAAGTACAAGCACATTACACGCATGGAGGTGACAGTGGCTTCTCCATCCACCATGGGTCTTTTCCCAGAGGACTTCTGTGGGTTGAACTCAACCCCTCCTCCAAGCACACAGTCCCTGCTCCTCATCACAGGAGAGAGGACGTGCCACAGAGACCTTGCTTTCACTTTCCCTGGACTGTACACAAATTTGTCCAAATATTTTCCCAGCTGGCCTCTCCCAGATGCTATTTGAGGCCACACTGCCCAGTATGATGTCTGTGAGGAGATGGGAACAGAGGGGAACCATCTACTTACTTCTCGGTTAATCCGAATCTTAACGATCCCATTGGGACACAGGTTTGAGAGGAAAAAAGATCAGAGACAGAGACATTAGTGAGGCACAGATCAAGAGACAGGTTAGAGCACCAGCCCTGGAGCGGGTCACGGGGAGCCACAGGCAAGAAAGGACACACGGGGACAGGCACAGGGATGCTGCTCAGGCACTGGGAACCCATCATGGTGGCATCAGGCCACCACAGCCAGACTACATCCTCTGGAATGGAGGGAAGAGCAGGACTTGCTGCTGCTTCCAGGAGATGCTAAAGCCCTGTGCCCAATGGTGCCTTCCTGCACCTCCTCTGGTCTCAGCATCACATCAGCTGGAGGTGGCAGGGGACATCGCTCCTGGGGGACATGGCTCTCAGAGGCCACCAGGGCTGTCCCAGATCAGGGGGTTGCCCAGTGTGAGCCCCCAGCTGGTCCCTTGGCCTCCTCAACCTCTGCCCAGGGAAGAGGGAGTACCACAGCCACGGAAGCAGGCGAGGGGAGATGAGAGGATGGAAGAAGGGAGGAGAAAGGAGGGACAGAGCAGAGCAGAGAAGGGAGAGACACAGCAAGCAGAAATCGCTGATGAACAAATCAGGGAGGCTCTTCATGGCGTGTCTTGGGGCTACATGGTTCAGCCCATCCTGGGCTGTCTCAGCTCCTCCAAGCGCTGCTGGTTCTTCAGGGACAGACCCCATGGAAAGGGTCCCTGGGAAGCTCCGGTCCCAACCCAGACCCCTCATGGAGGGAAGCACCAGCCCCACTTACATCAATGTAGTTGGCGTTGATGTAGTCTGAGTTGGGATCGCCCAGCAGTGGGTGCAGCTTCACCCGGTGACGGTCATCTGGAGAGCAAGAGGAGAAGGGACCATCAGTGCCCAAGGGGATGAGCACAAGGATGGCACATCATCTCACAGGGGTCCAGAACAGCCAGAGCCCAGACAAGCAAGTGAAGAGCTCTGCCCAACATTCCAGTGTCCACCTGGGGCCCTGGACAGGGCTGGAGTGGAAGGGATAAAGCTGTGGAGCAAAGTGTGTGGGAGATGGAGAGCACTCCAACTCCTTGAGGGTCAGGCTTGGTGTCTCCATCCCTGCAGGAACATCACCAGAGATGCAACTGGGAGCAAGGCAGACATGCCACACTGAGTGGGGAGGGGGCTGGTGATGAACATCCTCTCTCTGGTGGGGTCAAGTCTTTTCCCAGTCTCCCGGGACACCTCGATGATCTACAAGGTCCCTTCTAACTCTAACCACTCAATGATTGTGTCCTAAAAACTTATCATTTATCCCCTTTTTCTCACTGTGCTCATCCACACCAGAAGCTCCTCAGATCTCAGGAAGAAATTCTTTGCTGTGAGGGTGGCAAGACCCAGGGGCTGCAGTTTCTCACAAGTCCATGTAAGAAAACACACTTTGGGGCTTTCTGGCACCACCCAGGATATCATGGTGATGTTACATCAATTTTAAAGCACCCCAAGATATTCTATCTTCAAGAGTTATCCAGCTCCAGGGGTCAAAGCTGGCCCAGCTCCATCCCTTCAGTTTGCTCCAGTGTGTCTGATGCCCAAGAGGAGCTCTCAGGCTGGGACGCCTCTGCTGAGCAAGGATCTTTCTGCTGCCCTCAAACAACCAAATACCACCAGCTCATTCCTTGCCATGGACTGCACACCTACTAAAAAAAGCCCCTAAAGCTCTTTAGAAGGTTTCTCAAGCTGGTCAGGGTCTCTCAAGTCTTTGCTGAAGGCACTCACATGTTGAGACGTGATCCTGTCTCCCTTTGGTCTTGTCTTTCTTCTTCGAAGCATCCCAGCCTTCAAAGAAACTCTGTAAGGAAAAGGATGACTATCGTGACCTGAGGGCGGGACTCTGGGGTCCTCCCTGGCCCCATAACCTGGGAGCAGGACAGACAAGGTGGTCCCTCCACCCCACCACCTGCGTCCTGCAGCCCCAGCTCCACAGCACACTCTGCCAGCTCCACGCTTCTGCTGCATCCACAAAATTCCCCCTTTTCTAGCACATTACAGACTGCCGGGTTTTTTTTTCCCCAGGGTTGGCTGTGGTTTTTTTTTTTTCCCCTAAACCTCCCCAGTCCATTTCTCTCCCCAGCACAGAATAGGTTTGTGTGTAATAGCGGTAACATTCATAGATTGGCGTAAGAGGAGGAAAGTGGAAGGAAATTACATGTTTTCTCCCCTCCCATAATATCTGAGTGCTTTCAAATGACTAGTTCCAAGAACATACAGCAGCTTTTCAAGGAGCACTAATGATTATAGCAAGCCCTGGTTTGTCCAATACATGAAAGGAAAGGGGGGTAGGAAGGGGAGGAGGGGGGGGGCTGGAAAAAGCCTCCTGCACTTGAAACAACTAAGCATTAAACAGTAATTTCCCTGGGAAATTTCAATCGCCAGACCTGTGGGACACCAAGGAGTTGGGAAATCAACCCCACCGGGCACGCTGCGGCAGAGGCACGCGGAATAACGCGCTCCGTTACAAGCGCTGCAGCCCAACAAGGTGGGATGGGCATGATGTGGCCAACAACCCTTGGAGGTGGAATTCCCTCCCCCTGGAATCACCCTCCCCTGCATCCTCTCCCTGGGGTCTTCATGGTCTTGGGAGCTGCCAGGCTGCAGAGGATTTGCTTGTCCTTAGACTACAGCCAGGACAAGTGTGTGGAGAGGAGAAGAACATGACATGAGGAGGGACTATCAGGGAGGGGAGCCCTAGGATGAGGGGGAAGGGTTTGACACTGAAAGAGAAGAGATGGAGACGAGATCTGGGGAAGAACTTCTTTGCTGGGAGGGTGGTGAGACCCTGGCCCAGGTTGCCCAGAGAAGCGGTGGCTGCCCCATCCCTGGAGGGGTTCAAGGCCAGGTTGGAGGAGGCTTGGAGCAACCTGGTGTGGTGGGAGATGTCCCTGCTCAGGACAGTGGGTGGTACTGGATGGGCTTTAAGGTCCCTTCCAACCCAAATCATTCTGTGATTCTATGATGTGATTCCCAGAAGGATCTGAGAAGGGGAGAAGCTTCCCTGGTCCCTACAGGAGATGTGGGATGACACACTGCAGATGACCTGTTTTGGGTCATTTAAGGGACCTGTTCAAGGTGACAATGAAATCCTGAGCTGGCAGGACCACAGATTTGATCCAGACTCCGGGACACCCGATGTGCTGATGACATCTGCCCAGAGAGCTGTGAGCTCCAGCTTCTGCTGTCCAGAGCACTGGAGCATCTCCTTCTTGCAGACAGGTCCTACCCTACCACCTTCTCCATCCCCAAGACATCACCACAGGATGCTCTCACCTCGTACTCTTGCTTGAAACCATAGCCTTCTGCTGTCTTCATCTGGTTGATATGCTGGAGGAGATCCGCCACCCGGACGGCGGGATGGAGCTGCCCGGTGTGATACGGAGACCCTTTGCGGCCACACTGGCGGCGGGGGGAGCCCCCCAGCAGGCTGCTGGACTCATTGACCACGCTGCTGCGTTGGTCTCCTGCAAAAAGGGAGGAGATACGAGGGGCTGTCAGGGGAGCCAAGCCTTGGACCATCACCTCCTCGCACCCACAGAGGAGGGACAAGAGGAAAACTGGAAACATCCTCAGGAGATGCTGGTGCTGCAGCTGGTACCTCTCTGGGGACCACAAGCTGTCCAGAACCCCCTGTGCTCTCTGCAGCACTTCCCAAAGAGCTGGAAATGCCCATTATAGCCTTTAAGGACCACAGCAGATCTCTTAGAAACCAGTGGGCAAGATCTTAAAGGGGTTAAATAAGCTTATTTTCCCCAATTAACTCCCATCCAGACAAGTAAGAGCTACGTGCCCAAACATTCACACAAAGCCCCGACTTGAAAAATCATGTTGCCAATGTCTCCAGCCCAGCTTAACAGTTAATTTTCCTCGCTGCTAGAAACCAGCACCTTATTCCTAGCCCTGACACAAATGGAGCTCGCTGCTGTTTAATGGGGGAGTTTATGCAGTATTTACCTGGTTTATGCCTTTGCTGTGTAATTACCAGCAGAGCCAGAGTAAGACCTCGCCTGCGTTTGTCAGGGCACGTTCCCACACCGGATCCTCAAACCTGGGATTGCACAAAACCCAGATCGATGCTCTCGGCTGCTGCCAAGAGATGCGGCAGGCACGGATCCTGCAGCAGCCAGCCTGGAACGCCGGCCACGTGCTGCTGGGCACAGTTTTCCCCAAAAAACCACTTCTAAAAACCACCCTTGCAGTGTCCCTCACCCCCTGCCTGCACCGTGCGATAGGGGTGCAACGTGGGTCTCCATCAGGCAGGGTCTCCATCAGGCGTCCCAGACCCCGAGGAGATGATGCTCCAACTTTTGCATCTGGAAACACCTCTCCTCCAACACAAAGGACAGAGTGGAAGGGCCAGGCTGTGCCCTGGGGCAGGGCTGACAGGGACACTGGCCACTGGATTTAACGAGAAATTAATTATAGGCATTGGCAAGGCGTTGAAGGCTCCGTGCTGCCACACGCTGAGGACCTGCTTGTCTTTCATGAGAAGCATTAGTGACTTTTTCTTAAATGCAAAGAAACTGAGGCATGGCGGGGAACAGCCCCCAGCTGGTCACACAGCAACCCGTTCATTTACCTTCATTAATTAATGATGCTTGTAGGCAGGGGTGCCCATGGTGAGAGCTGTTCCCAGCTGTGGCAGAGAGCATGAGCTCCCGCATCTCCTCTGCCAAGGAGAGGGATGAGGAGCCACCAGCAGCAGAGCGGGTGGGAGAAGGATCTGACCCTCAAGAAACCGAGGACCAGCAGCCGCAGCTCAGCCCACTCAGCCCCACCAACCTACGAGCGTTTTGAGGACAGTAACCGAAAAATAATAAACCTAGCCAGATGTATTAAGAGGAGGAAAAGTTTGCCCTCTGGGCTTCTATTATCCACGAGACAATGCCGGGAAGCGTATTAATCCCACAGCCAGTGGAGAAGAGCTGTGGGTAAGCAGCATCTTGAAGTTACTGTAACAGATGTTATTAGCATATGGTTGAAACTGGGGCATTCAACGAGTTATTTTACAACTAAATCAGCACGGAGATGCATACTCCAGTGGGTGTTAAATTATCAGTCTCCCTCTGATGTGAACACGGTGGCTTTTTAACCCTCCAAAGCCCAGGGCTTCAGAGATGTGCAGAACATCATGCAGCAAAGCCATGCCACGCTGAAGGCTGGGGCCAAGCTTTCAACCTCACCATCAGCCCAAGAGTCGGGGTTCACCCAGCTCCAGGGGGCTGCAGGCAGCGTTGGGAGCTCAGGTTTAGGCTGCAAAGGGTGTCAACCCTCCCAGCCACCAGCTCCGATCTCTGCTTCAAGAGGTCGAGATGCAGACACCCAGCTGGGTTTGACAACCCCAAAGGGTTGTCAAGCCTTGGAATAAGACTTCCCAGGGCAGCGGTGGAGTTACCATCTCTGGAGAGATTTAAAAGCTGGGCAGATGTGGTGCTGAAGGACACAGTTAGTGGTGGTTTGGGCAATGCTGGGCTGATGGTTGGACTTGATGATCCAAAAGGTCCCATCCAATCATTCTATGATTCTAAGATGCCCACGAGTCTCTTCCCTTCAGCAAATCGTGGATTATAATAAAAGATACCACAGGCACTGATTAGATTGATGCCCTTGGAGGTTTACACACGACATGGAAACATCTGCAACATGCCACAGGCATCCAGCTAAAATAGATGTGATACCTGCTACTGAGCCTTGGGTAAATATTTTGCCTATTTCTGGGATATCTGAGGATTATCGAGGACCTGTGCTGTGGCAGGGGAAATGCTGAGGTTCTCCATCCTTACCTCGGTTGCTGTAGTTGTGGGTGTCCATGAAGGAGAGCCCCAGGCGCTCATCCTCCTGCAGCGTGCTCTGGTCGGTGAAGCTCCTGTCGATGGCACTCATCATGTGTGTCTTCTCGTGGCGGTAGTTAATGGTGGCTTTGGTCATGTTGACAGGTTTTCTGCAGGGGGATGCAGAGGGGAGGAGGGGATGAAGAGCACATCAGCAAGACTGACCCAATGGTGCTACAACATCTCCCTAAAGCTACCAGGCTCGGATCGTTTTGGGGAGCAGGATGGATTATTTCTAGCATCACCATGCTTTGGTTTTCTGGTGCCCCAAGCTGCTCACAGCCCCATGTGGACCATTTCTTACCAGCCGCAGCAACTGCAGCTGCTCATCCTCAATATCACCCACTGGACCATCCAACACATCATGTCCATCACTGCTGTGCAGTATGAGTGCAAGACGCAGAAGAAAGACATGGGCCTGTTGGAGAGGCTCCAGAGCCAGAGGAGGCCACGGAGATGCTCCAAGGGCTGGAGTCCCTCTGCTGTGAGGACAGGCTGAGAGAGTTGGGGGGCTTCAGTCTGGAGAAGAAAAGGCTCCAGGGAGACCTTAGAGCCCTTTCCAGTCTCTAAAGGGTCTTACAAGAACAATAGGGAGGGACTTTTTAATAGTGCCCATAGTGATAGGATGAGGGGTAATGAATGGTTTTAAACCAAAAGAGGGGAGATTCAGCCTAGAAATAAGGGGAGGGTTTTTATGCTGAGGGTGGTGAGACCCTGGCCCAGGTTGCCCAGAGAAGCTGTGGCTCCCCTATCCCTGGAGGGGTTCAAGGTCAGGTTGGATGGGGCTTGGAGCAACCTGGTGTGGTGGGAGGTGTCCCTGCCCAGGGCAGGGGGTGGGACTAGATCCCTTCAAACCTCAACTATTCTATGATTCCAAAACCATGCCAGAGGTGCAAATCCATCCCAAAGACAGGCTGGACACCATGACTGCACAAGTTCTCAGCAGCTGCTGGGGAGGATTCTTCCCCTTGTCCAAGTACCCCATTAGGCACCTAACAAAGATCCTGAGAAAACCCAGAAGCTCTCACTGGAACAGAACCTCACACCTCAAATTTTGAGACACTAAGGCAAAAAGAAAAAACCCACAACAGAGTTTTTGAAAGGTAGCATCAGGCTCCCAAGAAGCCAGAGAAGAGATTAAACCATGGAAAGAATGATCTGAGCCCATGTGGGCATCTCAGTGGGGTTGGGACACTGAAGAACACTGCCAAAATCCAGAATTCAACCCAGAGTTGCTGACCCTTCCCCTTTACGTTGCCTTCAGTGTCTAAAGAGCTCGGCAGCGTTATTTTCCCCCAGCCGAAGAGGCTCTCAGAACGTAGTCGGCAGAGAAAAGGAGATGTCGGAGCAGCAGGGCAAGGGGGCGGCCAGGAGGAAGGGCGAAGGAGAGAGAGAATGACAATTACTTACGGGTAATAGGAATAAGAATAGTAGTTCCTCCTGGCAAGCGTGCAAACAAAGAGAATAGCAGAAATTGCATAAGCAGCTTTTCTCTAGCACAGGGAAAGGGGGGTACTGTGTGTGCATGAGTTTGGC